>LPNX010971720.1:0-86766 GCA_001517045.1 Pseudotsuga menziesii | reverse complement strand
AATTAAAATTTGAGTCAAAAGGGGGCCCCACTTGAGTCATGGAAACCCTAGATCTAAGGGTTAAGCTTCATTGTGACATGGATTTATCTTTTTGACCATTGATTTGAAGAGACACCTTTGCTTATGATTGGTGGATGGTTTGCAAAGTCAACAAATCTAGATCAAAGTGTGGAGAAGAGCTAGAGTTTAGATCTATGTTTTGGACTCTTGATTTGGGAGTGGGTTTGAGATATTTTCAATTATAAAAGAGAGGCCCCTCCTCTCATTTTATCATCATTATTTGGAGTATGGTTATGCTGCCAAAATACTCTCTTTTCCCTTTCTTCTCTATTCTTCTCTCTCAAGCCCTAAGAGGATCTTTGTATCAAGCTTTGCCCTAGTTGGGCCATAATCAAGTGAAATCTTTGGAGGAACTCGTCTCATGGTGTTGGCTTTCCATTTTCAAATCTGAGGTATAACATTTTCATTTGTGAGTTTATTTTTCATTAAACATGCATAGATGCCCCTTGCAAAGGTTTTTGCAAAGGGGATTTAGTTGTGAATGGTTATTTACATCTATTTGTGAGTAGTTTTAGCTAGATCTACAAAGGTCTTTGTAGATCTTTTTATTTTGCTCACCTCTTGCTGTATTTTGTAGATTTCTCACAATTATTTTACAGATCCAAGGGTTTGGAAGAGGGCCTCCCAGGCCAAGCACCTATCTTACATTTTATCTTCAAGATCCATTCATTTATTCAGAGTTTCATTTTGTATTTTGCATTTTCGCTCATATTTTTGTCACTGTTTTAAAGCTAGGTTTTATTCATTGTATAGTGAATAAAACCCTTGTTTTAGGGCTTTCATTCATAGTAGATTAGTTTGGTATTATAAATCTGCAATTTACTTGTCATTTCAGGGCCTAAAAACCCATTTTTAGGCCACCAGAAGTTCAAGTTTTATATAGTTTCAAGTTTAGATTTTTGCACTGTTTTTTTTTGAGTTTTTGGGGCTAACTTCTAACATACTTTCTGTAGTGTTTTCTGCTGTAAATTGCAGGTTTTTACACAGAGAAGGAGGAGGTGCTGCCAAAATTTCATAAAAAAGAAGGCCCTAAAAGTTTTGGGTGCAAAAAGGGGTCCAAAACCCCATTTTTTCCTCTCTTTTCTATCATTTGTAAACCTCAAAGAGTAGTACTCTTGGGGTATTCTTCAAAGCTCTTTAAAATCATTTGTAAATCTTGTATATGAAGTTAGAGTAGTGATAGGTTACAACACTAGTTGTTAGATTTACTTTTCTGCAAGTAGATCTAATCTTTTGCTTTCTGTTTACCCACCATCTCTGTTAGAGGGATTGATGTGTGGTTAGGTTAATTGTTTAGAGTAGTTCTTTCGTTTCTGTTCTTTTTATTTCCAAGCACTTAGTTAGATTTACTTTCTGTTGCAAAGAAGTAATTTTACAACTTGCCTTTCGGTGTATCCTCTGTCTCTATCCGTTATCTCCCTTTAGGGAACTCGGATCAGGGTATGAAAAACAGAAAGGTAGGGGCTTAGATTTAATTAGATAACACTGCCTTGTTTGTTTACTTATTTCTGTACCAAACACATTTGCTTTACCAGTCCAGGGTTCAAGTACCAGCACCTCCCATAAGGGATACCGCTTGGTTGAGCCTTGTTGATAGTTTTAAAATTTACTTGCATGTTTAATCACTATAAGATTTAAAATTTACCCCTAAAATTAACCAACAACGAATTTACTCCCTGTTCCTCTACTCGGTTATCACCTTTAGGGGGGTCCTCACAAGATACGATAGGGGGTAGAGGAGTTTTAGTAATAGGCATCCATCACATTATTACTTTAATCCAACTGAAAATTGGTGACCTTTGGAAGCCACGGGGGGTGAGAGACCAAGGGGGGTCTCATGGCGTTTGCGTCCTCCCTTGTTGGGCGCCTGGCACTGGGGTTTTGATTTGTGAGCTACAGGTGGGCTTGTTCCCATTGTTTTGAGCGCAGCAGCACTCCACCTTTGGATTAAAGGGATATGTGGTAGGGGTAGACACACCATTGTTTGAAGACCTAATACAAGAAGAAAAACTGTAATAAAATTTACTAAAAAGAACAAGAAGCATTGCAAAACCAGCTCTACACTCTAGTAGGGATTTATAGTACATTTTCACTCCAGCATTGCGCTCCAGCACTTTACTTTCAGTTTCATTTACTTTCAGTTTTGCAATTGTTTATGTGGCGAATACTTAATAACTTAATGACATTTGTTTAACTGCTTCAAGTAATTCAACTTAAAGTCTTTCCATTTTCATTTACTGTTGGTTTAATAAATTTTGTTTAAGGCATTTTCCTTTTGCTATCTCTTGTCTATAACTTGTAAATCTGGTTCATATTTGTCTAAACTGTAACTATTTTACTTGTTTATTTGTTTATACTGATAAATTTAGATCATATGTACATTGCTTAGATATCTTGATTCATTACTGTTTATAAATGTATCATCTATTTGTTTATTCATCTCATTATTAGATAACATTTAACTTGTGAGATAATTAACCCAGATTGCATCTAATTAAAGGTTGCATTCTTTGACTCCATTCTTTAGGCACTGGTTGTTTTTGAATAAAGGCTTGATTGTCATTTGAGAAATATTGCATTTGCATTGGCTGATTGTTATCCTTAGTAAATAGTAAAACCTAAGCCTTTCACCTAATAATAAAGATCCTTTTAATTCAATTGTTAATAAACTTAGGAATATAGTCTTCCGAAGGGACTATCCCCCTTGGCTTCGTTAGGATCTGGCCTAAACGGAGGAGTTGTGGGCTGTGGTGACAGTGGTCCCCAACTCTCACTTGCCCCCAAGGACACACATAGCAGGTTGTTGACTTTCCTGTGCCCTAAAGTGTGTATTAGGCGGCAACATCTTTAGCGTTGTTGCCGAGGACAAGTCTTTTGTCCTTGGTCTTGACATTAGTTAAACAATTTTAGATTTAATTCTTTAATTCTTCAATTTAATTCTTTAAGTGTTAATAAAATTTTTGAAATAACCTTATTTTTTTTTCTTTTTCTTTCTTTTACCCATATTAGAAGTTTACTTGTTCTCCAAGTGACAACTCCACTTCAAAATATATAGTAAGGTATTCTACCTGGAGCCCTTTGGTTTTTTTAGCTCCTTCTTAGATCCTGAAAAGGCTTTAAGAGGAAGTTAAACAAACTTGCTCCCTGTAGAATCTTTACAAGTCTTGGAGAAGAAGTCAATTTCTAATATCCCTTTGTTGTTTATCCATGTAAACCAACCTTAACAATGGATTATTATTATAGACCATGTGATTTCTCTATAATTGTTGGTTATCCTCATGACGTTCTAGAAAAAGCTATAGGTAAGTTGCCTTCTTTTCAAGGAGACAACGTTACAAGTGCTAAAGCCCACATCAGAAATTTCAATTTTTGTATTGCAAGATGGTGTATGGCACACAACCATGAGGATGTGAAGATGAAACTCTTTGTTTTGTCCTTAGAGGAAGATGCCATTGATTGGTTTATGGAACAAGATGATAACAAGTTTAAAGACCTTAAGGGAATCATTGAAGCTTTTAATGATAAATGGAGAGATAAAAGGGATCACCATTCCTTGTTAACTGCCTTGCACTCTAGCCATAAGGAAGATAATGAAACGGTGGAAGGATTTAACAGAAGATTTAATGAATTGGTTAAGAGTCTCCCTCAAGATATTAAGCCTTCTGAAAATGCCATTTTAATTTTCTACGTTCAAGCTTTTGAAGGGGAAATGAGATACCAGCTAAGGGATAAAGAGCCTACAAATGTTAGGGAGGCACAAGACAAAGCTATTAAAATAGATAAGAATATGCAAGCTTCGGGGAAATCAAATGTTCTTGTGTTTTCAAAGGGTAGTCCTCCAGAGTCGGATAAAGTTAAGAAAGTTGAAAACCAGGAACCCCAAGGTGACTCTATCAAAGAGCTCCCCCAATTAGTTAAGCAAATGGAAGAAGTCTATATTAATCAATTATCAGCTATGCATAATAAGATAGTTTCCATGGAAAAAGATAAAGGTAATAATCATAAGCCAAACGATAGATGGCAAAAGGGTCTCCCTAAAGGACCTCCTTATCAAGAACAAGAAAGACCTCCAGAGTGTTATCACATATATGGTAGCCAGGCTACCATATTCTATTTTTCAGACACAGTACATTTTTCAGTCAGATCTCTTACATATGAGATGTTGAGATGAGCATTTTTGATGGATCATTTTTGTATTAGTGGACTATTGTACTCTCCCATGCCAGGACTGAGTCTTAGGAGACTCATATTTGAGGACCGATATAGCCATTTATGTTATTTTAGAGCAGTAGTGGATGCCCAGTGATATATCAGTACTTTCTCATTGGATATATGGTGTTTCAGATGGATTATACTGCATGGATATGACTCAGTATTTTATATGGTGTTGTGGTTATTATTGCTCTTATATTGATTCTTGTGACATATATTGACTTGTGGTATCATGATCTGGCGGTCATATTTATATGGACTTGGTTTTATATTATACTATGTATTGATGTCCTTACTTTGGCTTTGAAGTTCTTGATCTATACTCATTGGTTTTACCCTCCTTAGGGAGAATAGACGTAGTCATTCTCACCATTGTTTTGGCTTGCTAGTGTTGGCTCCATCATTTCATTGTCTTCATCCATCCATTACCTTCTAGTTTAATTTTCAACTCGACTAACTTCTTGACTTGTGGCATGGAGGACCTTTTTCCTCGCTAGAACCTTTGTTGGACAAGCCTCCCTGTTTACATTGTGTCTCGGCTCTGAGTTGGTGACAAAACCTGCCTATGGTAAGTTGGATAGTATGCCTAAATCATTCTGGTCGATTGTCCCGATGTTTGGCATTGTGTAGAATTCGCCCTAGTCACTTGAGATGTTGTTGGCTAAAACTGAAAGCTCATGTACTACTTTTATTGAAATATTAAATATGCACTCATGGAAAATGAAAATTGTAAAACTGTGTTTCTTAACATATGTAAAAACGGCAAGAGCAATGAAATGCTAAAATACTCTTTTAAGAGTATAAGAAAAGGTCCAAAAAGCAATGGTTAAAAAATGTTATATCAAAGAATTGCCGACCTTGTTAAAAATAAATATGGCTCAGATGAAAGCTGCGATTAGCTGTGCTTTTGAGCACTAGTGAAGTCCCAAAGGGTTCATATAGGCCAAAAAGGCCACAGAATAAAATGTGATCCTAATGAAATTGGATCAAGATTGATGTAGACATGATGCCTAAGTTGAATAAGCACTCTCTAAACAACTCATCCATTTGTGAGGCACTACCATTCCTTCTGTTGTTGTTTGTCCAGTATTGGTTATAGCGAGTTCTCCCTTTCCTTGTCCAAAGTGTCATGATGTTGAGTAGGAGGTCATCCTTTGCCTTAGCTTTGTCATTTCCACCTTTCACCCTTCAATAGCAAAATGACTACAGCTATGAAGTGAGTATAGTCTTGAAAGTCCGAGTCTAAGTAATAATAAATAAAGCCCGATATTTATAAGTATTTGTTGATGTACCGCCAGTGAAATGAATGCTATTTGTTGATTTTTTTACGTGAATGAGTTGTAGAGCATGGTTTAAACTCTTAACACTTGCAGCAGATTTATCTATTCTGAGTTATTATTGGTGTCTGATTATTCACAAATGGTTATATTGTTTATTGGTTATGATTGATGTTCAGACAGAGACCTATGAGGGGTATGAGTATACACCTTTAATGGATTGGGACTCTATGAGTCCAATGAGACAGTTTATTTTCAGTTCCGGGCACTTACAGATGTGATCAGGCTTATTCTGCTTTTCTGATGCAGTTTTTCTTCATAGATTGATTTGTTTGAGTAGGAAGATGTTTCAGTTGGATCTCCTAGGGCGTTGTATGGGCATAGGAGGGTGTAGCCACTTGTTTGTACCATTGTACCCCCATCCCAGAGAACTTGGAGGGCTCAATTTGACAACGCAGGCATCCTAGGAGGCTGTTTTAGCAGTATCACGTTTCCCGAGGTAGATTAAAAAATGATCAAATGGCTATTGAAGAAATCAATTTGGGCTACTGAGGCAAAAGAAATGGCATGGGGTGAGTCATAATGATGAGAGTGATGTCTTCCACACCTTCTCCAACAGTTTCAACATTTTATGGGGCCCGCACCTATTTTTGGGCAAATTTTATATATTTTCTGGAGCTTTTTGGGAGACCCACGATTTCCTGAAGGAGGCACAAAATTCAAAATTTTAAATTGTTATATTATTTATTGTGCCATGGGGACACCCAAACGTAGTTAGTCAAACACTCCTTGGACCCACCATGTGCTTTCATTTATTTCTTGTTGAGTGGGTTACCTTTATTTGGGTGGTTTAAGTCCACTTTGGTAAATTATAATTATATTGATCCATGTATTGTATGTTGAGCTCATTTCAACCATTGATTAGAACATTGTATCTTTTAATCTTAGCCACTCGTCTTGAAAGTGGTTAGGATTTGGTTATGATTGAGGTTCTCTCATTTCTATTTAAAAGAGAGAGCTTCTCATTTGTAAGGGGTCTTTGGCTCTTGGATCTGAATAATAGAAATACTTTTTTTTAGATTTGCTTTGCATCTGATGTGCTCAAATGGTGATTAGCTTGTTTTCAGCTTACTAGCATCGTAGAAATTCTCGTGAGATCTATTTTTTTTTGTGGCTATCATTGTTTTCTCTATAGGGGGGCGTTTTGGCTGGAGCATTTTTGTAGGGGGACCTCAACTCGCTCGGTTCTCTTTATCTTGGATCAGGGGGTTTTCATTAGTTTCATTGCGATCTATGATTACTTCATTTTACTGTCTTGTAGCATTCAGTTTCTTTATTTTGTATATGCAAATCTGATATGGTTGACGTTTGCTCATGCAGGGTAGAGGGCACTTTGATGGCTTGGAGGTTGCATATGCCATAGAAATCACGAGGATCTTCTAGGATTGATCAGGATAGCTAGGAGCGTCACTGTTACAGACTTTTATAAGCTTATCTAGGTAAGATCCACAGGTAGTTTTTTCTTTTCTGATTTTATTCCATTGTACCTTGCTGAAATTTAACTATTTTTCTGAAAACTCTTAAACCATAAAACCTAAAAAATTAAATAATCAGGGAACCACCCAATATTTTGCCATACCATTTCTGGGTTTCATAGATTGGGCCTCCCCCTAACTAAATCAACTAGAACGCTGGTCAAATTCCTCATAGATTGACCTAGATCTGATTTTTTAGTAGAAAATTGCATAACCCCCCCATTGAAAAAATTGATCTGCTAGGGTTTTGAGTTTTTTTCTGATTTCTGACTTCACAGATGGATAGATCGAGTCTTGGGCAGTCCAAATCAACCCCAACGCTGTCAAGAGGCTCAACAGTTTGACCGGGATCTGAAAAATAGACTGAAACAGCCGTAGCGCCCTCACTAAAAACTGGACTTTTCCGGAAGTGACCTTTTCTGAAATCTGACAAGATAGACTGATAGATCAAGGCCCAAGCATTCCAGAACACCCCCAACGCTGTGCTAGTTCCTCTCGGTTGGCCCTAGATCTGAAAAAATCAGTTTTTAGCCTCTTAACCCCATCATCAGATTTTGACTTTTCTAGATCTGATTTTTCTGCTGTTTTCTTGATTTGGGCTTGTAGATCAGGTTCCCCTGACCTCTTTTCTTCTTCAACGCTGAGCCATTAGCCTCCCAGTGCCTTTAGAACTGCAGATTTGCCCTCCTAAGCCCTAGCGCTAGCCATCCACTGAGCTGGTTTTCCTATACCTTAGCTTTTCCGGACCAACTACTTTCTGGTTTGTAGATCAAGGTGTCTCCCAGGTGGGTTTTCTGAAACGTTGGTTTACTGCTGACTCCATTGCCCAATGCATACAAAGCATTGATCTCCAAGCTAGCGTTGCCCTTAGGCTCTTAGCCTTTGCCATCTACCAACATTCACTGATAACTCAAATACCTTTCACTGAGTCTGATTTCTAGGTACTAGATAGTCCCAACTCTGTTCTTGTTTACCTTGTCATAGTTACATTTGCTAAGACAGTGGTCACCTCCACCAGTTGCTAGTACCTAAACCCTAGAGCTAGGGTTTCCATTCACCTTGCACCTTAAGTACCCTGAAGCTCCATCTGATCTTCTTCTGGTGTCTAGGTTTGATCTCTCCTGTCGGGAGCAGATCCGGGTCTCCCCCATTGTTGTCCTGGACTAGGATAATCTAAAGTGAAGGCTACCTTGATTGGCGTGACAACCATCCATTTGGGAGTCTAGCCAGTCGTGGTTCCACCCCTTAGTTGCTTGCTCCTCTACCATCCATCCTGGATCCACCTCAAGCAAGCAACTACAAGGCGGGTGATAACACAGAGCTTATGGAAGCAAACAATTGGTTTGATGATCCAGTAATCCCTTATTGTAGGGCTCGTGATGATTCACATGAGGAAGGGATTTTTCCCATTTTCTTTCATATTATAAAGGAAAAGTTAGCAGCTAGAAAAAGAATGGAACAAGTTAATATGGCTGGTCATGAATGTGTGTTTGACAATAATGAGCATTTGTTGGAATCAGTAGAAGATAGTAAGGACATGGTTTGCATGACTAGAAATATGGACACAACAGAAGAATCATGTGACCATGAACTTACCCCTAAACAAAGTGTATTTTCAAGTAATAATTTAAGTATGGATTTAGGGGGTTGGATCAGTAATGTAAAGGTATCGGTTCCTGTAGCAGAGAGTGTAAAGGTTCCAGCCCAAAAGGATAAATAAGCCACCCAAGGCTTTAGTAAGTTCTCCTCAAGTCAGTAAAGTGTCAGACCATTTTCAGAATGTTTTAGAAGAAAAGACAGTTGAGGCATGCCAGAATGAATCAGTGTTTTTCAGAATGCGGACAGTGTACATAGTGTAAAGGATCATGTTATTTTTGTTAGCTTCCCGGAAAATATAAAGGATGGAATCAGAATTAAGGAAGTTAACAAAATGTAGCATGAACAGTTTTTTGATAGTGTGGACTTTTGGAAAATTTTCAAAGATGTGAGGCATTATCAAGGTCACAAGAAATAAGAAAGGGTCAAACGAGCCACAAATCAGGTTTTTCTTCGAAAAGATAAATACTTAGTGTCCTAAGGGACACTCTTTGTAATGTATCTCTAACCCTTTTCTTTGCATTCTTTTAACAGTTTTGTATTATTTCATTCTTTGAAATTATTTATGCATATATGTATGATCATTGTGTAGTCATTTCATTTAATCATTATTGATTATTTATTGGTTTCTACATGAGGACTTATGTTGTTATTGGTGAGAATTTGGGGTTGCAGAGTCTGGAGTTCTCGTATGCTCTCCGATGATTGAACACACGTCCCCAAGTTGAAGCCAGATGTTGCCCACCTATTTCGACTAGGTGGCAACCTCATGTACATTGAAGATGTACATTATGTGCAGTTTGTACCATGGAAAAATTCTAGGGATTTTTCACTCAGCAGGGCAATTATGCCCCTTTTGTACACGAAAGGTCTGCTCCCCTGCGTGGGACAATTAATATAACTTTATATGTCAGCATGAGTCATTCCTCTAAGGATGTCACCATAGACTTTATTATCAGGGAAGACCTCTTCACTGAATGTTTTTTTCCCCTTCCAGTTAATTTTGTTAATTAACAATTTTAATTGGTTGGGTTTTTCATTCACAAATCCTCCAAATTGGTGAATTGGCGTTCTGATAATCAAGCCCATGAGGTGGCTAAGGTTTCAAGTTGTTGTCCATGATCATGCTAGCCATATCTTGTAGTCTTGCGGAATTTCGTTAGGATTTTTAATTTTTATTTGTGATTTTTCATAATTAATTAACTTTACAATTTGGTGGTTAATTAATTAAGTTTTGATGTAATAATGTAATCTCTTGAACCTTGGCATTTTGTAATAGGGGCTATGAATGCAAATGAAAATGCTATGACACCCCCTAAGCCATTGGTTCAAGTCTCATGTCATTCTGGCAAGGGGTTAGGAAGTTAGACCAATTTTGGTTAAAACAAGGTATTTTTTTCCTAGGAAATTAATTTAATTTCCAAGGGTGAAAAAATAAATTATTTGATTTTGAAGGAAAAAATTAAATAAAGCCATGGTATTTAAGTTTGGGGGGGTGGCTAAGCATAGTCAAATTTTATTTAAATAACCCCCCCCATGGTCAAAATAATTTTTTGAAGATTTCCTGAGTAGGGCATCCCTCTTGTCTTAATAAAAGATTTAATAAAAGATTAAAAATTAAAAATAATAAAAATCAAAATTTGAGTCAAAGAAAGCCCCAGATAAAAAATAAAAAATAAAAGATAAAAATAAATAAATAAATAAAAAATAAAAGATAAAAAATAAAAGAATAAAAATATAAAATAAAAGATAAAAAAGATAAAAATTTAAAAAGATAAAAAATAAAAGATTAAATAAAATATAAAAAATAAAATATTAAAAAAAAAGATTAAAAAATAAAAGATAAAAAAAAATTAAAATAATAAAAATTAAAATTTGAGTCAGAAGGGGGCCCCACTTGAGTCATGGAAACCCTAGATCTAAGGGTTAAGCTTCATTGTGACATGGACTTATCTTTTTTACCATTGATTTGAAGAGACACCCTTGCTTATGATTGGTGGATTGCTTGCAAAGTCAACAAACCTAGATCTAAGGGTGGAAGAGAGCTAGAGTTTAGATCTATGTTTTGGACCCTTGATTTGGGAGTGGGTTTGAGATTTTTTTAACTATAAAAGAGAGGCCCCTCCTCTCATTTTATCATCATTATTTGGAGCATGGTTATGCTGCCAAAATACTCTCTTTTCCCTCTCTTCTCTATTCTTCTCTCTTAAGCCCTAAGAGGCTCTTTGTATCAATCTTTGCCCAGTTGGGCCATAATCAAGTGAAATCTTTGGAAGAACTCTTGTCTCATGGTGTTGGCTTTCCATTTTCAAATCTGAGGTATAACATTTTCATTTGTGAGTTTATTTTTCATTATACATGTATAGATGCCCCTTGCGAAGGTCTTTGCAAAGGGGATTTAGTTGTGAATGGTTATTTACATCTATTTGTGAGTAGTTTTAGCTAGATCTACAAAGGTCTTTGTAGATCTTTTTATTTTGCTCACCTCTTGCTGTATTTTGTAGATTTCTCACAATTATTTTGCAGATCCAAGGGTTTGGAAGAGGGCCTCCCAGGCCAAGCACCTATCTTGCATTTTATCTTCAAGATCCATTCATTTATTCAGAGTTTCATTTTGTATTTTGCATTTTCGCTCATATTTTTGTCATTGTTTTAAAACTAAGTTTTATTCACTGTATAGTGAATAAAACCCTTGTTTTAGGGCTTTCATTCATAGTAGATTAGTTTGGTATTATAAATCTGCAATTTACTTGTCATTTCAGGGCCTAAAATCCATTTTTAGGCCACCAGAAGTTCAAGTTTTATATAGTTTCAAGTTTAGATTTTTGGACTGTTTTTCTGAGTTTTTGGGGCTAACTTCTAACATACTTTTTGTAGTGTTTTCTGCTGTAAATTCCAGCGAAGTAGGTCATTGTTTTTTGCAGGTTTTTACATGAGGAAGGAGGAGGTGTTGCCAAAATTTCCTCAAAAAAAAGGCCCTAAAAGTTTTGGGTGCAGAAAGGGGTCAAAAACCTCATTTTTTCCACTCTTTTATATCATTTGTAAACCCCAAAGAGTAGTACTCTTGGGGTATTCTTCAAAGCTCTTTAAAATCATTTGTAAATCTTATATATGAAGTTAGAGTAGCGATAGGGTAGAACACTAGTTGTTAGATTTACTTTTCTGCAAGTAGATCTAGTCTTTTGCTTTCTGTTTATCCACCATCTCTGTTAGAGGGATTGATGTGTGGTTAGGTTAATTGTTTAGAGTAGTTCTTTTGTTTCTGTTCTTTTTATTTCCAAGCACTTAGTTAGATTTACTTTTTGTTGCAAAAAAGTAATTTTATAACTTGCCTTTCGGTGTATCCTCTGTCCCTATCCGTTATCTCCCTTTAGGGAACTCAGATCAGGGTATGAAAAGCAGAAAGGTAGGGGCTTAGATTTAATTAGATAACACTGCCTTGTTTGTTTACTTATTTCTGTACCGAACAGATTTGCTTTACCAGTCCAGGGTTCAAGTACCAACACCTCCCATAAGGGATACCGCTTGGTTGAGCCTTGTTGATAGTTTTAAAATTTACTTGCATGCTTAACCACTACAAGATTTAAAATTTACCCCTAAAATTAACCAACAACGAATTTAGCCCTTGTTCCTCTACTCGGTTATTACCCTTCAGGGTACTCACGAGATACGATAGGGGGTAGAGGAGTTTTAGTAATAGGCATCCATTACATTATTACTTTAATCCAACTGAAAACTGGTGACCTTTGGAAGCCACAAGGGGTGAGAGACTGAGGGGGGTCTCACGGCGTTCGCGTCCTCCCTTGTTGGGCGCCTGGCACTGGGGGTTTGATTTGTGAGCTACAGGTGGGCTTGTTCCCATTGTTTTGAGTGCAGCAACACTCCACCTTTGGATTAAAGGGATACGTGGTCGGGGTAGACACACCATTGTTTGAAGACCTAATACAAGAAGAAAAACTGTAATAAAATTTATTAAAAAGAACAAGAAACATTGCAAAACCAGTTCTACACTCCCGCAAGGATTTACAGTACATTTTCACTTCAGCATGCGCTCCAGCACTTTACTTTCAGTTTCATTTACTTTCAGTTCTGCAATTGTTTATGTGGTGAATGCTTAATAACTTAATGACATTTGTTTAATTGTTTCAAGTAATTCAACTTAAAGTCTTTCCATTTTCATTTACTGTTGGTTTAATAAATTTCATTTAAGGCATTTTCTTTCTGCTATCTCTTCTCAATAACTTGTAAATCTGGTTCATATTTGTCTAAACTGCAACTATTTTACTTGTTCATTTGTTTATACTGATAAATTTAGATTATATGTACATTGCTTAGATATCTTGATTTATTACTGTTTAAAATTGTATCATCTATTTGTTTATTCATCTCATTATTAGATAACATTTAACCTGTGAGATAATTAACCGAGATTGCATCTCATTAAAGGTTGCATTTTCTGACTCCATTCTTTAGGCACTGGTTGTATCTGAATAAAGGCTTGATTGTCATTTGAGAAATATTGCATTTGCATTGGCTGATTGTCATCCTTAGTAAATGGTAAAACCTAAGCCTTTCACCTAATAATAAAGATCCTTTTAACTCAACTCTTAATAAACCTAGGAATATAGTTTTCCGTAGGGACTACCCCTCTTGGCTCCATTAGGATTTGGCCTAAACGGAGGAGTTGTGGACTGTGGTGACAGTGGTCCCCAGCTCTCACTTGCCCCCAAGGACACACAGCAGGTTGTTGACTTTTCTGTGCCCTAAAGTGTGTATTAGGCGGCAACAAAACACTTTAGTGTTTTAATTAAAGATTTACTCATAAACTTTGAAGTTAAAACTACCAAGTCAAAAATCTTTCAAACACTGAAAATTAAGCAAGCACATAGAACATAGGTATTTTTGGTCAATCTAGACTGGGCAAAATCCCAACTTGGGGAAAACCCAAAGGTAAAAAGTTTTCATTAAGAAGGGTACAGTTAGAGAACTCTTTTACATAAAATTTTCCTTCACTTTCACTGACAAAATTTCACAAAATACAACACAGCAGCAAGTACCTCAAAATTCGTGCGAAAGAGAAGCTGTACGGTTGTCCACACGTGCTGTACGGTACTATACAGCCTGCTCAGTCTGCTACCTTGAAAATCAAGCCCACATGTGCCTGCAATTAATGCTGCAGTCACCTTCCTTGGGATTCGAGCCCACACATGTGAGTGTACAGTACTGTAGTACGGTCTCTACAGGCTGTCTTAGAAACCGTGTTGCTTCTATTTCTTGGAAATCGTGCCCTTCTTGCCTTGAGAACCCTTCTCTGTCCTTCACTTCTTCTCTATTCTCTTTTTGATGGTGAATGTGTTCTCCTTGTCCCTTTTTTCATTGTTTTATACTTTAAATTTTATACTAATTATTAAATATGTCACTTAAGTGAGACCCACTTCATAAAGTACAAAACACCATAACTTTATTTATATAAAAGTCACTTTTCACATAAATACATAAAGGAACAAAGCCTTTTTAAGTCCCCCTCATCACACCCACACCAAAAACACGAGGGAGGACTTTCAGAGTTATCTTTTCAACATATATAATGTTACTAATAACTTGGTGCTGTATATTTCAGGACAAAACTGGTGGGAAGATAATATCTCGCAGGACTAACATTCTTATACTATATAGAGGCAGGCATTATGATCCTAAACAAAGGCCTGTTATTCCTCTAATGTTGTGGAAACCTCATGAGCCCGTCTACCCGAGGTTGATAAAGGACGTTGTTGATGGTTTAACTTCTGAAGAAACCAAGGAAATGAGAAAAAGAGGTCTGAGTACACCACCTTTGACAAGGCTTAGTAAGTGTGTGTGATTTATATGCATTTTTTGAGTCATATATGTTACCCTTGTGTCAATTTAAAAAGACTGTTGTTGTTTTTAATGTCCTGTACTATTGCATGCAGCAAAGAATGGTGTTTATCATCGTCTGGTGCAGAAAGTAAGAGATGCTTTTACACAGAATGAGTTGGTAAGGATCGATTGTAAGGGCGTGGAAACAAGTGATTACAAGAAGATTGGTGCAAAACTAAGGGTAAATTTCTTAGGCAGTCAGTGTGTTTTGAATTTTTGATCAGTTTGAATCCAGCCCTTGAAATCTGTTGATGCTATTGAGAAATTCTGAAATTTCAGTTTTTTACAAATTTGTTTTCAATTATGAGTGCAGGATTTGGTACCATGTGTCCTCGTCCTTTTCAAGGATGAACATATTGTTATCTGGAGGGGCAAAAACTACCATACAGCAGAAGCCTTGAGTGAGCCAGTTTCAGATGTTGTCACTGAGGGGTCAAACAATTCATCAATGCTTTTAGAAACAGCACATGATGCAGATAATAACATCATAGGCACCTGAATAGGATTGAAGTGTATTAAATTTCATTGCTCATCATTTTTTATTTGTCCAATCTCTTTGCATATTTGTGTTGTAGTTCTTGAATTGATGGATTAACCAACTGCAAATTATGAATTAGATGTTCAAGATTTCCATGGATTAACTAAGGAGAATGCCTGCAATGATGCTTCCAAAGGGCTTTTGATGGCACACTTGAAATTCCCGGTGACACCTCTGCCTCTAAAAGGAATTGGTATCTTCACCAATGTGCAAATTGAAAATCAAGGATTTTGATAATGAAGAGAGAGGTTGCTATTTTTTAGAGCATTTAGGAGAAGATAGCTACATGTGTGGATCTTTGCTTCTAGTTTGTACTGACGAAGGATATCACACATGTTTTGGTGGAGTCATACCAAGTATTTTGTGTAGTAGAAGACGACAATTTGAACTTGACTCCAATATGTGTAGTGTTCACTGACAAAGAACAATTTTGTAGGCAACTTGACATGCTATCTGAGTAGATATATTAAAGTGTACCAAATTTTGTTAGTGGTAACTTTAATAGATACAAAGTTCAACCATCTTTAATGGTGTTAAAAGGTTCTACAGCTTGATGTATTTACTAAGTGTTGAGGATGCTAGGTCTGCTAGAAGGATTTCAACCATGCACTAAAGACAAGGATTCAAGGTGAATTGTATAACAAAAGGTGGTTGAAGTCGTTGGAAGCTAGTTGGTTTGTCCACGAACTTGTTGAAATCAAAATAGTTATAGGTGGTGATTTAGACAACTGAATAAGATTTTACCCTCATTATTGAGGAGAAACTTGAAGATAATTATTTGATAGTAGTGATGGTATAATGTCTGGGACGATACACAAAAGCTTTCACTGTTAGGACAGTTACCCTCTTGAAAATGCATGGCTTATTTCACATTTTCATGGCTTTCTCACCAGCACAGTGGAAGATCCTTGGAGTCAGTGGAAGTTACAGGTTGCGGGAGAGACTTGGAGGCTGTGCACTATATTTCGTCTTGCTTGTGCACCATTTGTCATCTCATGGAAAGAACAAAGGTGTAGAAGCATTGTTGGCTTGATGTAGGCTTTTTTGGAGGCATATTTCACAAGGAAGTTCCATTTAGACATACTTGACACATACTGGAGGTTTAGAGCATGACACGGTATTAAGGGGTTAATATGAGCATAGAAGGAGGAACACCCTTTCTGGAAAGGTGCCACGTGGCACTAAGATGCACTTGGGCTTGCCCAATGGCTGACCTAAGGTTGAACACCCTCTTCAAGGAGATGGTTAGGGCATGTTGGAGGCAAGAGTGGGTTAGAAATAATGCTAATGGATTTGCTTTCACGTATTTGGAGGCATGCTTATTCTTTGAGGAGAACTTTTGGGGCAAAGACACATTATTTAACCCATTTTCACATATTTGGAGGCCTTGATACGTTTGGTCCATTACTTTCTTTCCCACTCGCAATTGGGTTTGTTTCGTTCAATTTTTGGATTGAGGATGCTCTGGTTCCAAAATCACAATGACCCGACAATATTTACTTCCTAAGATTGGCCAAAGCCATGTTGAAAAGGAAACTATTGTGTTCATTTAATAAAACAGCTTGTGATGGTAGAGATTTGGAGGCTGTGCACTTTATTTCGTCTTGCTTGAGCACCATTTGTCATCTGATGGAAAGAACAAAGGTGTAGAAGTATTGTTGGCTTGATCATCTTGCGGGAGAGACTTGGAGGCTGTGCACTTCATTTCGTCTTGCTTGAGCACCATTTGTCATCTGATGGAAAGAACAAAGGTGTAGAAGTATTGTTGGCTTGATGTAGGCTTTTTTGGAGGCATATTTCACAAGGAGGTTCCATTTAGACATACTTGACACATACTGGAGGTTTAGAGCATGACACAGTATTAAATTGGTTAATATGAGTATAAAAGGAGGAACACCCTTTTTGGAAAGGTGCCACGTGGCACTAAGATGCACTTGGGCTTGCCCAATGGCTGACCTAAGGTTGAACACCCTCTTCAAGGAGATGGTTAGGGCATGTTGGAGGCAAGAATGGGTTAGAAATAACGCTAATGGAGGAGCTTTCACGTATTTGGACTCTGGAGGCATGCTTATTCTTTGAGGAGAACTTTTGGGGCAAAGACACATTTTTTAACCCATTTTCACATATTTGGAGGCCTTGATGCGTTTGGTCCTTTACTTTCTTTCCCACTTGCAATTGGGTTTGTTTCGTTCTATTTTTGGATTGAGGATGCTCTGGTTCCAAAATCACAAGGACCCGACAATATTTACTTCCTAAGATTGGCCAAAGCCATGTTGAAAAGGAAATTATTGTGTTGATTTAATAAAACAGCTTGTGATGGTAGAGATTTGACCGCTGGTTCGGAACTGCAATTTACTGGGAGCTGTCTAATATCCCGTGATCAAATAGTTGGTGAAGGTGTGACTATCAAACGAAGTGTGTATAAAGGGTTTTGGAAAATCTAAGAAGGAATAAGAATATTCCCTTACCAAATATTTTAAGTGAATATATTTTAAGTTTATTTCAAAAAACAAGGAGACAATGTCAAATTTAAAGTTTAAGTATATTTATTTATTCTAAGAGATCATATTTCCTTTTGAAGGGTGAAATATTTTCTTTTTAAAAGAAGGATATACCTCCTTGTGTAATCCTTGCATTTCATGTGCACATTGGATTTCTTGCCTTCCGAAAAGCGATCCTTCACCTCAGACTTCATTATGGGCTTTAGTGTCTTTGAATTTATGCTTATAGCTCCAAAGTTCCAAACTATGATGTATGGCAGAGGTATATGCAGTATGTGCTTTGTGTTCACGATGTATGCTGGGTTACTAATGGGGATGAAAAGGAACCCACAAATGATAAGAAAAAGGAGACACGCTGCAAAAAAATAATCGAAGATTGAAAACTAATAGGTTACAATGTGTTGAATAAATTACAAGTTCTTATTTAGAATCAAAGAAATCTCCTAAAGCTTCATGGGAAACTCTTTGAGATGGTCTTCTCCAAACTTCATGTGATTTAAGATGACTAATTACTTCGTAGCTAGAAACTGTTGTCAAGTTGCAGAATGCAAAGACAGGGCTTAAAGCATGTTTTTTTTGTGTGGAGTAATTGTATGAAAACATGAAGAATGATTATGATTGTTTGCTAAAATAATTGGACAAGGACAAGTATCTTAATCAAAATTTAATACAAAAGTAAGTGAATTTAGAAGGGAGATTACTAATCTTTAACGAGCATCAAGAAGCAAAGAATAATCACAATCTATTGTTAGTCAAAAAGGAGAATGAGAAGAATTAGAGGAGAATGAGGAGGTACTTGATATTCTGCAAAAGGACATTCTGTTGAATATTTGGTTGTCATTGATGTCAACCTTAGTAAAGATGTGAAGTAGCAACATTGATAGTATAGTCATGTCTTGATAAAGAATATTGAACTTAGTTGAAGTGGTTTGATGATTATGTCTTAATGTCAAGCTTAGTAAAGCATTTGAAGCAAAAGCAACGATGATGTAATGTTGGCATGAAGAACCTTGAAGCCTCTCTTCACAAGCCTACAACGCTAGAAGCTGGCCCTCCTCCATGTAATGTAGCAATGATGTGTTGAAAGCCCTTACTCCCCAATGCATAAAGTGAACAAGATACTACAAGTCGGCCCTACTCCAAAACATAAAGCTACACAACGAAATGTTTAATAAATGTACCAAGTCGGCACAGTCAAGAGACATATTGAAGGTGTATAAATAAACATGAAGTGCACCCTCATTTGTGGAATAGAATGAGTGAAAAAGATCTGATCTGATTGTAGTGAAGGTACACAAGAACAGGGAGGTAACAGCAGCCAAACAAAAGGAAGGATGAAGACAAGTGAGGACTGTTTCTGAGATCTGTGGCAGAATTTGAGGTTCTTTTTTGGCAAATTCTGAAGACTTTATGTACAGATACAAGGGCTTTCCTGGCACAGACTTAAGCAGGTTTTAGAGCATCCTTGAGGACTGTTTTTAAGCACCAAAGTCATGGCAGCTTTAAACCTTAGTTGAGGTCAGTTTTTGGGGCATAAATTTGGGTCCAATTCCTTCCTCCTGCATAAATTACTGAAATTGCTGAAGTATATCCTTCGTTGAAGCTCTGAAATAAAATACAGTGAACTATGAAGACGTTGAGCAATCTTCAATAAGGTATGTTGGATAGCCTGCATAAGTGGAAGCTACAGGAGCGAGAAAGAGTGGCAGAGTGGCAGCTACAGTACTGTGAGTGAATAAGATTAAAAGAGACAGAGCTACAGTAGGGATTGCTACAGTTAGCAGAGAAGTACAAATAGAAGCCAGAATACAGTGCAAACAGCAGAAAAGTAGGACTACAGTAGAAAAGCAGGGCTACAGCTGAGAAGCAGGGTTTCAGAAAAGAAGCGAGGCTACAGATTTGTGTTAATGTACTAAAAAGGTCTAAAGTTATCTTCTAGGGTGGCAGGATGGTATAAGGAAAGAATTAGTTGGTGCACAAGAGGATTTGGTGTAATGCCCTCTTGCATGACTTGTTTGTTATCCATCTGTGGGCATGGACCTTCTAGTCATGTTGATGCGTGATGATATATGACGATAGACATATTATCAGTTATATTCTGCATATATATATATATATATATATATATACATGACTTGTTTGTTATCCATCTGTGGGCATGGACCTTCTAGTCATTTTGATGCGTGATGATATATGACGATAGGCATATTATCAGTTATATTCTGCATATATATATATATATATATATATACTTTTAACTATGTTTATGGATGTATGTGTTGTGGATCTGGTTTGGCTCACATGACTCATGAATGCTTACATATATGAGGATTATATAGCTCCTTATCTGTGTTTATATACCTGAAAGTGTTTACTAAACTGTTTTTTATCAAGTACATGAGAAATATATGTTCTTTGTGTGCATTTAGTTAATGATATGGATTGTGACATATGTATACTCTTGGCTATGCAGAATAGATAAGTTGATTATCACGATCTAATTGTTGAAACATGATATATATATATGCTTAACCTTGTAATAAGCTAGATTTGCAAGAAATTAAGTTATTTACTGACAAGGATGCTCGGATCGGAAATCACTGTGGAGGTCATGTATACATTTAAGGAAAATGTGATTAAGTTAAATTCATTTTGAATTTTTACTTGATGCTTTTAATATGTGAGTTTGTGTTGTGAGCAGGCCTTGGGGAAAGGACCTTGCCAACTCCCCAACATATGGGTGTAGGCTCTCAATTATATCTTGACAGAGCCGTGGAGTCTCTCTTTATAAAACATATGATGGTATAATTATGTCATGGAGACGAGGACACGGAGTCTGCAATACATGATTAAGGATTCATGGCACAAAGTATGTGGAATCCTTGCTCCCTGACAACCAGTTCTGTTGGATTCAAGCTAAGTCTGATTACTTAAATAAAACCCCATGGTTGAATTAGTTAAGAGTATAATTACCCACTTTAGAGGTGCAAACAAAATAATAATATTTAATTGGGAGGAAATGAATTATAGAAAATAAAATTAAATAAATTAAATCAATGAGATGAAGACACCTAAGGGGAAGGGGAATAATGATAATTATTAATTTATTCAAATAGAAAATTTTGCATGGAGTGAGGTGTTGAAATTGGGAAAGACTATAAATAGGAGGAGGAACTCCTTGAAGGGGAGAAAAATGAACAAAGGAGGGGCAAAACCTGCAATTTTTTTATGATTTTGATACATAGAATTTAAGGAGTATATAACTTGAATCTGTACGAACCAGTAGGGGAATGCTGCCATGAATTATTCAACAAATAAGCTGTAACTATCATGATGAGTTGAGGGTGAGGTGGACTCACCATTAGCAAGTTGCTTGCTGGAAAATTTTATCAAGATAGTAGTTGCGAGCCTACATAGCTCGGGGGTCTCAGGGAAAGAGGTTTTCCTTGAGTAAGGTTGGGAGGAAACTGGTTGGCACTTAGTGAGTTGGCTAAGGAAGAAGCATATACTTTGATGATTTGGAGCAGCAACTGAAACAAGTCTTAGGAGGTATGATGGCATGGTGAATTCAATTTCTAATAATGGTAAGGGCAAATGAATCTATGTTATCAGTTAAATGTTTGATGTTATATTTCCTTTTTTTAACCTTGTGAATACATACATCCCAGAGAATGTGGTAATCCTATTAATGGAATTCCTATCTAGTTGATACAAGTTTGTAGATCCTTTTTAATTGTAATTATTACTCGTTATACGATTGTTTTAAAAGGATGTCAATTGTAATTTCGTTATACTACATGAATGAGAATGAATTAATAGACTGAAAGACTTGTTGGAAATTTTGATAGCTAGCTGTGTGAGTGGAAAACATAGGTTAAGTCGTCAGGTGGGTTTACTTAATAATCCATAGATCTGTATAAACATCGGTTATCGACTGAAGGCATGTTAATAGCATGAACAATTAGTGTCATATGTTTTAACTTAGTCGTTTTCCTAGATTCAATGTGATAATGTGATAAACTGATCTGTTAAACGATTAGGACGTGCTTAAACCTTTTATTAATCCTTTTTCCATCTGTCAAAACACGACGGATGTTGAAAAATTACCAAGGAAGTGTTTGTTCACCTTGTGATGCCTTAGGGTGGACAAGGGCACTTAAAAGTAGTCCCTAGTACTTTATAAAGTGTGAAGTACTATATTTTTATAAAGTCACTTTATAAAGGTGAATTTGAGTTATAAAAATTTAAAATATGACTTTATGAGAATTAAAAAGGTGAAAATATTTAATGCCTCATTGAGTCATTTATTATTTAAATGTGAGTGAAATATCATTTAATGTGAAACGTGAGCATTAATGTTGGCCCTAGATCTCATCTAGTTATGTTTTAATCTTAACCATTGATCTTGGAGAAGGCGGTTACTCAAACAAAAAGAGGGAAAAAGGTATGAGATCCATTTCATTATTGTGATTCATGAGTTCCGAAGAAGAAGAAGAAAAGTCGATTTGGAGAGAAGGAGAAAAAGAACCATTGAGAAAATATTAAAGGCCGAGTTACGGGCTGAAAGCAAGGACACATTTTTCTAGGCAAATTATGTAGGAGGGCACAAATTCCAAGATTGAAACATCTTGTACTTGGCATACATTTCGAGATAGAATGCATATCATTTAATGCTAGTTGTACAACATATATTTCGAGGAAGAAGTTTGATAGGCTGTGCAACATATACATACCCTACAGAATCGTACATGCACTAATTTCGAGGCAACCAGACATAGTTTTCAAGGTAGAAGATTCGTGTCACTGTTGGCACGAATTTCTAGGGCTGTACAACGAGTTTGAAGGACGTACAATCACACGTGTGAGACCGTACAATGCTGGAATTGAGGCTTTACGCACATTAGTTTGTTAGTGGGGCTTTGACACACTTTTCGAGAAGGAATAAGGGAGATAAGTACTGCTGTTATAAATTTGTATTTTTGCCTTGAAGAAATAAAATCTCTCTCTGAAACAGGTTTTCCCTTCTAGGTTTTATCTTGGATCGATTGGTAAAAAATAATGTGTCTAAATTTCATGTGTGTGTGGTTGTTATAATTTTTCAAGTGTGAAAAAGTTGCTTGTTATAAAAATTTCTGAGTTGTCTTAAGTTGAAAATTTTCCAGGTGTTTTACATGTTGGTGTTTGAGCATTAAACTTCATGCACTAAAAGCAAACTTGATACTGGGTTGGGAAATCAAATTTTTCATCGTATTAGAGATGAAGTGAATGGCTAAAACATAACTCAGAAAGAAATTTCAGGCTTGGTGAATAAGGGAAAGCAAGGTTTTGTGAAGAAAAACAAGGTCTTGGACTGAGTTGGGGTTATGGAAACTAGACTTAGGATAGAAGACAGGTTCGATGGGGCAATTAATTTTAGCCCATGGAAGGCTAGAATAGTGTTGATACTACAGGAGAACGAACTCTGGGATATAGTGAACAATACAACTACTAATTCAGTCAGAATTCCTACAGTTGTAGTTCATAAGGCCGTGTTTGACAAGAAAGACATTAAAGCAAAAAGAATCATACTTGATGCTATAAAAGACCATCTGATCCCACATGTCACAGGTAAAGACTATGTTCATAAGATGTGGATAGCTTTGACCAACCTATACCAGAGTTTGGACAAGGGGAAGGGTATTTAGATGAACAAGGGGAGAACATGGCTGCCTACCTTACCAGGATTACACAGGTTTGAGATGAGCTTGGAGTAGTAGGGGAGGTTGTGGTGTTGAGTTGGTTCGTACAACTTTGAATGGCGTGACCAAGCCATGGGCTGTATTTGTGGAGTCGATCGCTGCTCGTGAGCATATGCTTTCATGGAATCGTCTTTGGGATGATTTCATATAGGAGCAGACTCAAAGAGGGTATGTACATGGGAGTTCATCTCACAGTAAAGATGATGAGGAGAACATGGCTTTAACAACAAAGGGTAAGAAAAAGAAGTCCAAGAAGGGTCCTAAGGGTGGGACCAAGCAGCAGTCTAGCAAGCAAAAGGACATGAGAAAAGTTAAATGTTTTTTTTGCTAGAATTTTGGGCACTATGCTAGGCAGTGTCCAAACAAGAAGAAACAACAGACAACAACAACAATTGAGATCGATGAGTATGCTGCGATATTTGAGAGAGAGTGTTCTCTCTATGTTGGTTGTACGGAGAGAGCATCATCTATCACTAGTAGTGATATGGAGGACCAAATGAAGCATTCCATGATTGTTGGGCATTCATTGAGTGCGTCCACCACTTCTTTCACGCGGTATATTGACAGTGGGGCTTCGAGTCATATGACAAGTACACATGATGTGTTCATTGAGATGACTAAGACATTCTTGGATTTGGAGGTGGTGTTGGGTGATAATACAATGGTGAGAGTAGTTCGGCATGGGACTGCCAGTTTTCAGAGGGAATCCATGGAGCCCATGACACCGAGGGATGTCTTGTATGTCCCTGGGATGAAGAAGAATCTTGTTTCAGTTTCCACTATTGACGATAAGGGCTCTGGAGCATATGTCCTAGATGGGAAAGTGCATGTCTTTCCTAGAGCAGCAAGACCATTTGCTTCATACGTCTTTGGAGTTAGGTGCGGGAAACTGTACAAACTTCTCTTCCAGCCTCATCAAGAATTAGCACACACTAGCAACAACTGTGAGTTGTGTGAGCCGTGGCATATGCAAATGGCCCATCTTCATCATTCAACTTTGAGGATGCTGGGGGATATGACTATATCTTACTGGAGTTCAACTTAAAGCAGATTGGTGTGTGTAGAGGGTGTGCTTTGGGAAAGTACACCAATATTACTTTTTCCGAGCAGTGATAACAAATTAGAGGGAGTGCTTGATTTGATTTATTCAGATTTGTGTGGTCCTATGGCATCTGCCTTTTTGACAGGGTTTAAGTCCTATGTCACTTTCATTGATGAATATTCCATGAAGACTTGGATCTACTTCTCGAGGGGCAAGAAGTTAGAAGAAGTATTGAAGAGGTTCCAAGAGTTCAAAGCTCTTGTGGAGAACCAACAGGGAGGGGAAGCACAGTACTCAGATCAAATAATGGGGGTGAGTATACCTCCAAGGAGTTTGATGAGTATTGTATATAGGAGGGGATAAAGAGGTAGTTGACAGTTCCTTATACTCCACAGTAGAATGGAGTTGCAGAAAGGAAGAACCCAACCATTGTGGGAGAAACTAGAGCCATGTTGCACGATCATGGTCTTTCTTTCTTTATATGGGTTGATGCCTGTAGTATTGTTGTTTATGTTTAGAACAGGAGTCCACACTAAGCATTGGGGTGTAAAACTCTCAAAGAGATGTTCACTGGGAAGAAGCTTGAGATAGGCCGCTTACGTATTTTTGGATGCCTTACATTTTCACATGTCCTTTTTGAAAAGAGGACAAAGCTAGAGGCTGCTACAGAGAAAGGCTTCTTTGTTGGTTATGATGAAACTTCAAAGGCCTTTCACATATATCTTCCTGCACAGAGGAAAGTTGTAGTGACGAGGGAGGTGACATTTGAGGAGGAGCAGACATTTAGAAAGTCCTGGGAGTCTGAGATGGAGGAGCAACATGTTTCTACTCCACATGTGACAACATCTTAGAGTTTAGTTAGTCAGAGTACAAGGTGGCGTGTCTCAGGTTTGATTGGTCCACAAGTGTCAGGATCATCATGTTTAGGGACACAGTCTACAGGGAGTGATTCTCGGATTACAGGTTCACAGGTTACACCTTCATGTTATTCTGGTTCGCTTGGCTCATGTTCAGGTTCACCGGGCACATGATCTCATACCACAAGTACTTCTTTAGGTAGACCGTTGTCAGATGAGGAGGTTCAGGAGGAGGGTCTGCCATAGGAGGCTACTTCCAGAAAGAGAAAGCTAAGTCAGCTTAAGGAGCTTGTGAAGGAAGTTGAGGAGTTTGTGGGGCCACCCAAGAGGGAGGTTAGAGAGAGTAAAGCACCAGTGAATTTTTTGCAGTTACATGGCGGTGGTGACTAACTTGCGTGGGTCAGAGCCTTCTATCTTTGAGGAGGCATCCACACATCAGGTTTGGAGAGATGCGATGATGGAAGAGTACAATTCCATCATGAAGAATGATGTGTGAGAGGTTGTTCCGAGATAAAAAAGGAAGTCAGTTGTGAATTCCAAGTGGATTTACAAAATAAAACATGCCATAGATGGCAACATTGAGAAGTACAAAGCTCGCTTTGTAGCGCGTGGGTTCTCACAAGTAGAGGGAGTTGACTATGACAAGACCTTTGTGCCAATAGCTTGATATTCTTCCATTAGATCAATGATTTCCATAATGGCAAAGATGGGTTGGAAGATCCACGAGATGGATATGAAGACTGCATTCTCAATGGTCTTCTGCAGGAGGAGGTGTATTTGGAGCAACTTGAGGGATTTGAGGTTCATGGGAGATATTCTCATGTATGCAGGATGAAAAAGGCCTTGTATGCGCTGAAGCAAGTTCCTCGAGTTTGGTATTCGAGGATAGATTCATACTTGTTGTCGATTGGGTTTCAGAAGAGTGAGCCTGATCCCAACCTGTACTTCATTGTGGTCGTAGGTGATTCGCTCATTCTTCTGCTATATGTTGATGATTTGTTTATCACAAGGGATGAGAACTTGATTGTAGATTGCAAGAGAGATCTTGCTTCAGAGTTCGAGATGACTGACCTTGGGTTGATGCATTATTATTTGGGTATGGAGGTTTGGCAGGACGATGGACATGTTTTCTCGGGGCAAGGAAAATATGTAGCTGATGTTCTGAAGAGATTTCAGATGGAGGGTTGCAGACTGATGTCCACACCCATGATCACCAACTGGAAGAAGCTTCATGCTTCTGAGGGAGAGTTGGTTGATCCTACCTTATATCGACAACTCATTGGTTCATTGATGTATCTGGTTAACCCCACACCAGATATATGTTTTGTGGTGAACATTATCATCCTGTTCATGATGGAGCCTAGGAGAGTGCATTGGATAGCACAAAACATGTTTTGAGATACCTTGCTGGGACAATAGACTACGGTCTGGACTACAAGAGGTCAGGTGGAGTGGGTTTGATTGGTTTCATAGATTCAGATTGGGCAAGTAGTGCATTGGACCAGAAGAACACTTTCGGTTGTTGTTTCAGTTTGGGCTCGACGCTTGTGTCATGGTTGAGCAGAAAGAAAAAGTTCGTTGATTTGAGTTCTACAGAGGTTGAGTATATCGCAGCCAGCCAAGCTAGTTGCAAGTTACTAGTGGAGTTATTTGATCAGGAGCTGAAGCCTACAATTATTTACTTTGACAATCAGAGTTGCATAAGGCTCTCTGAGAATCCAGTATTCCATGGAAGGTCTAAACACATAAAGATCATATATCACTTCATCCGAGATTATGTTCATAGGGATGTTGTTGAGCTACAATACATATCCACTGAAGAGCAGGTGGATGGCATTCTCACGAAGTCTTTGGGAAAAGGAAAGTACATTCATTTCAAAGACAAGTTGGGGGTGGTGAAGAACACTTTCCTTGGTAAGAGGGAGTGTTAAAAAATTAACAAGGAAGTGTTTGTTCACCTTGTGATGCCTTGGGGTGGACAAGGACACTTAAAAGTGGTCCCTAGTACTTTATAAAGTGTGAAGTACTTTATTTTTATAAAGGTGAGTTTGAGTTATAAAAAATTAAAATTTGACTTTATGAGAATTAAAAAGGTGAAAATATTTAATGCCTCATTTATTATTTAAATGTGAGNGGGGGGGGGGGGGGGGGGGGGGGGGGGGGGGGATGAACAATGTGTATAGCTTTTGTTACCTTTTCAGCGTTAACAATCATCAACAACTTATTCAATATTATGCAGAGTACGTTATTATCATTATATTGATAATTATAGCTCATCATTACATATCATCATATCATCATCACATAGGAAGCATAGCAAAACACAATACACAATATTTTTATGTGGAAACCTAAGTCCTGGGAGAAAAACCATGAAAGCCTTTATAATAATAGTTTTCCAATATTTCTTTTGTTGCGTATATGTACAAAAGAAGGAAATGCATCAGATATGATGTGATCTTATGTTGTAATTTTGCTAGCAGCAGGAACAATACATACTTTTGTATGTAAACATTTTTTGATCAATATAAACAACTTTTTTTCTTTTGGAAAAAAAAAAGTTTTCCAACAACAACTAGAAGGAGGAAAAAACCCCCTTGTTACCATGACTTCAATTTTCCAGCTACAACTAGAAGGAGGCTACAACCCCTTGATTTACAGGATACAACCTGAAGGAATCCCTAACTCCCTAGAATTCCTTGCCTCGTCATGCCACCCTAATATGAAGATAGAAATTGCTGAATCGCAACCACACTGATCCTGTGGACTTTCTAACCAACACTTGAACCACATTGCACAACAATTGTCACTGCTGACCACTGCTCATCATCTGACCACTGTACCACACCTGTACCAACAACCTGTGCAAAACAATCAAGTTGTGCACATCATCTGACTCAGTCAATTTGAGTTTAACCAACTGCACACCAAAGTAAGTCCACCTGAGCCAACTACTCATACAACTCAGCTAGTGTCAGTCAGACCAATTGCACATAAGGAAATTTGTGTTAATCCTGCTCAACTGAACCAACTTGTACCAAGCTGCGTGTGTACATGTGCCAAATCAATTATATACTTGTGTCAATCTAATCAAGTGCTCTAATAGTTAACCAACCCTTCTTACTTGGCCTAGTTCATCAAGTAAGAGGCCCATTTGAGCAACCAAGAGACTTCAGATACGATCAACCAAACTCTGTCCAATCACACTCAACTCAATGACACCACAACCAACCTCAATCACAGTGAATGAAGACTTGACAATTAAACAAGATAAACCTCAACCAACTAACCTCAACCAAGAAGATAAAAGACTTAACCAACTATGTCAAACTCAGTAAATCTCACAAACTCTTAGACACACAATTATTTTTCACTCTAGTCAAATCATGTCAACAAATCAAACAAATACTCAGCAAATAGTCACTTACAATACTATCAAAGGTTGTGATTAACAGTCAATAACAATCAAGCTCCACTTAGGTCAAAGACACAATGATCAACACTAGTCAAACTAGTTTTCAAAGAAAACATTTATCTTGATCAAAGAAGTCACTTACAATATCTATGACTTACATGTCAACTTCTCATTCAATACTACACTATACAAAGTCAAGATAAACACCAAGATTTATATCAAGATCACATCAAGATATATGCCAAGATAACCATCACCATATCCTCCATAACATATTCAATGAATTCAAAGAGATATACCAATATATATGCTCACATACTAAGATCAAATATGAACTCTATCCATGAGAGACGTGTCTCATTACAAGAGAAACCCAAAAGCATGAACCACACCTTTTTCGAAGACCACAAGATGAAGAAATAATAAACAAACCAAAATAAACTCTAGATCATGTCATCACATAGCCCTCACAAGAAGCTTTCCAACGAGCCAAGAATTTTGTAATTTCGTTCCGGTATGAGAAAGTTATGCCAATTTTAGTGAATCTCTTTAGTCCTCAAAGATGCCCAAAAATTTCTCCTCCACAAAGTTTCACACTTTTCTCCAAGAGTTGTGAAATACTAAAGAGACTTGATTCATGAATAAATGAAATGTTTGATCTTCTATTTATACACAAAATTTCAATTTTTAATTAACTATGTCGACATGTAAATAACAAATTAATAATTAATTAAAGTAATTGCTTTTTGGTTGGTCGGATGATCCAAAAGATGAGGTAAATTTGTCTTGACAAATTTAAAAATTAAAATCTCTTCAAACGCGAGGGTTTGGGAGACACTCCACGTATCAATGAAAAGGGATTGACGATGGCTATCTTCCTATGAGGGGCCTATTTGCAATAACATGGTCCTTCACCCTCATTTTCTTCAATTTGCTCAGGACATCAAAAATAAATTTGAAATCTTCTTTTAAGGGCTTTAAAGGCATGCACAAGGGTTTCATTATCATATTTGTGGCCTCATGGCCATCAAGCAAGGGCTTCTTCAAAAACCTTGTGGGCTTATGCCCAATATGAGGGTCAAGAGTTTAAGGGATTCATTTATTTTGAACAAGGACTTCATCAAGATCAAGCAAGAAGGTTTTATGGGCTATGTCAAAGTCTCGATTGGGATAATTACCATGATCACCAATCAATCTTCATCAAACAAGTGCTTCAACAATTTCAAGTGCGTTCAAGGAATTTGTTGACCAACTCTATTATGGCTATATGTGTGGGTCTCAATCCTTCTCATGCAAGAGGATAAGGGCACATCAATGGTCTTCAATCAAGGGCATACGAAGTATGTCATTGTCAACAAATGACCGCATAATGGGTCATTTGTTCCTGTAAAAAACATGGACTTCAACATCAAGCTATGACATCTAGTTCCAAGAACCATCGGGTGTGAGTTCAAGACCTAAGGATATCATCATCGACTAAGCTTCAACATGTGTAAGAGTGTAACGGAAAGTGTGTGGGCTCCAAGAACCAAACTACGACATCATTTATCCAACAACAAATAAGAATACCATATCAAGTACAAGAAACATAGAGACCATCAACCAAAGGACAACCACGATCAAGGGATACACCAATGGACTCAAATGGGCCCAAGATACAACTTAGGGGCACTTGACCAAGTCAATGGGTAACCAGGGATTTTTCCATTGTCCCAAGGCCTCCAAGGGATTCAAGCTTGGGCTTGGACAAGGTCAAAAGGGCTCTTCTAAACACTAACCCTTAGGGGCTCCATAAGGGGCACCAAGACTCAATAGTTGGCATCAATGACAACTTAATCAACAATGTTTTAATCTTAACCATTAATCTTGGAGAAGGTGGTTACTCAAATGAAAAGAGGGAAAATGCATGAGATTCATTTCATTATTGTGATTCATGAGTTTTGAAGAGAAAGAAGAAAAAAATTGATTTGGAGAGAAGGAGAAGAAAAACCCTTCAGAAAATATTAATGGTTGAGTTACAGGCTGAAAGCAAGAAGAAGGGCACAATTTTTCAGGCAAATTATACAGAAGGAGAGCACAAATTCCAGGATTGAAACATCTTGTACTTGTCACACATTTCGAGACATAATGCACAACATTTAATGTTGGTCGTACAACACAAATTTCGAGCCAGAAGTTTGACATGCCGTACAACAGGTACAAATCGTACAATACTGTCCATGCACTAATTTCGAGACAATCATACACGGTTTTCGAGATAGAAGATTCTTGTAGCTGCCAACACTCATTTTGAGGGCCGTACAATAGAGTTTGAAGGATGTACAGTCACACGATACAACCCTAGAATTAAGGTTGTCTGTACAACAACCTGTCAGTGGGACTTTGGCACACTTTTCGAGAAGGAATAAGGGAGATAAGTACCGCTGTTATAAATTTGTATTTTTGCCTAGAAGAAATAAAATCTCTCTTTGAAACAGGTTTCCCTTCGGGGTTTTATCGTGGATTGATTGGTCAAAAATACTGTCTAAATTTCATGTGTGTGTGGCTGCTATAATTTTCAGAGTGTGAAAAAGTTGTCTGTCATTAAAATTTTTGAGTTGTTTTAAGTTGAAAATTTTCCAAATGTTTCAAGAAAAAGGTCAATTTTATTTATGTAATGTGATTTTACATGTTGGGGTTTGGGCATTAGACTTCATGCACTAAAACTAAGCTTGAAAACAAGTTGGGAAATCAAAATTTTCAACGGATTCCTTGGAGGAGTTTTTGATGTTTTTCGTTAAAGTTTCGATGTAGTGGGTCCCACATCATAGAGAATTTTTTGGCACCGATACTGAATTTGTGATGTTGACGTCGAAATTGGGGTTGTTTGGTAAAGTTATGGTTGCGTACAGAATCACCGACTTTGGACTTCCGACTTTTGAGGTGGCGATGCCAATGTCGGCATTGGAAAGGTCGATGATCAAGTCGCTCAGAGTTTAGTTAGTGTCAACTTCTGAACTCTGACGTGTTTATGTCGGGAGGCTTGGGATCCCAGTGTCGAGGCATGCACATCAGAGTTGTTTTTTTTGAAACTCGTAGAGCAGTGCCGGCTCTCGACTTCCGATGTCGAAAATGTCAAGAAGGCAGGTTAAGAGAGCGGTGCTATCTCCTGACTACCAATATCAGAAATGTCGAGAAGGCATGGTTAATTCTGGAAGATGGTACTAATTCGTGGGAACCACATTTAATCCTTAATTATTATTGGTTAATCTAAAGTTAATATGTAATTAGTAAGTTCAACTATTAACTAGATACACCGAATGGTATCTGTGTAGTTGTGTGATTGTTTGGGTATCTCTGTAATTGTGTAATCAGATTGGGGTTTTACATATGGTATCAGAGCGAGATTCAACACGAGGACCTTAGGCTTGCACGTTTGCTTATAAGATTGAATAACAAAAGCTTGTTGGTTTGTGGAATAATATGTATTATTTTGTTGATCGTCTAAGCAGGAAGACACTGGTGAGACCAAGGAAAGAAAGGGTAGTTAACCAACCTCCTTCTTCAAGTGGTGAATCAGGTTCTATATGTGTACGAGAAATGAGAGATATGATGTGATCCTTTCAAAGGATGGATGTGACCTTGATTAATAGGACCATAGGTAATGCTTTTGGAGTTGGTACCTCCACTCATGGGGAGCAACATGATTATCTATCTGGGGCGGATGATCTTCATAGGGAATTGGAGGAAGTAAGGCTACACATTTTCAAAGGGACAACAAAAGGAGAGGTCGCTGAAGCATGGTTGGAAAGTATGAATCTATGCTTTTTCCTATGAAATTACTCTAGTAACCAAAAGGTTATGATGGCCATCTTTCGGATTAAGGAAAGTGCTTTGTTATGGTGGAGACACCTTGAATCACAAATAGGGTGGAACACCTCTACTATCACATGGGAGTAATTTGAGGAAGAATTTCATAAGAAGTACCTTTCTGAAGAGTACTTGGAACAACAATTAAAAGAATTTCATGATCTTGAGGAGGGGACCAAGGAAATGCTAGAATATGAGGTTCGATTTATGGAGTTGTTAAGGTATGCTTTACATTTGAACACAAAGAGGTTGAAAGTAAACAAGTTCCTTTATGGGTTGAATCCCTGTATAAAGGAGAAGGTTCATATACTTATGCCCAAAACTTTGTATGAGGTTGCTTGAAGAGTTGTTATTGTAGAAGAAGAGTTGCTTGAAAAGGTTGAAGATAAAGATGTTATGAAAGCATCTAGAACTCATGTTCATTCCTTCGATGGTAAGTCTACTCAGAGTGGGACTCATGGACATAGTTCCAAGTCTTCTATTTCTAAAAACCGTGAAGCCTAAAAGGGCAATGCCTTGGGAGTGCAAAGAAGTTCAACACTTAAGGCTAATTTTGAGCAAAAAGGTGTTGGTTCCCAAGGATTAGTTCAGAGCAGAAATTATATACCTTCCCAAACAAACAAAATTCCAAGAACTTCTCCTATGGGTGGTCATTAGAGTTGTTGTGGACTGCATTATGAGCAGGACTGTGCTAAGAAGCAGATCGAGGCACCATCTAGTCAAAGTCAGACTACTGTTGGGGATATGGGTAGAGCCCATAGAATTCATGCAATTGTGCATGATAGGCAAGCTCAATATCAATATTTAGTACTAGAGGCAGCAGGTGCATTAAATAATATTGCTATTTCTATTTTAATTAACCATGGTGCCACAATTTTTTTTATTTCACCTAATTCTTTATTAAGATGTAGTCTGGTAGCAGCAGAGCAAAAACATTTTTATTAGGTTGAAATGGCTTCAAGACGCACTCAGTGTGTAGGTCCTTTGGTACAAGGTTGTACTCTTGATTTGGGAGTATGTACTACTTCCATAAATTTGTATGTGACTACTCTTGGTTCTTATGATTTGATTATATTAATGGATTGGCTTGAATCCCATTAGGATGTTTTGGATTGTCGGAGGAAGGTTCCACATTTTTTGGATGAGGTTGGACAGTCTATGGTTCTTCATTGAAAGAAGAGGCCTGTGTCGTTAAGACTTATTTCATCCAATCAACTGAAGTGTAGTTTAATTAAAGGTTTCCAAATGTTTGCGGTTACAACTCTAAATGAAGGATATGCTTCATCTCTGGAAATGTACCAAGTTCATTGAGAGTTTTCAGATGTATTTCCAAAGGAGTTTCCAAGACTACCACCAAGGTGGGAAATTGATTTCCTTATTGGTCTAAAACCTGGTATTGAACCTATTTCCAAGGCACCCTACCACATGCCTATACCCAAGTTACAAGTACAACTTCAAGAATTGTTGGATTTTGGTATGATTAGGCCTAGTATTTATCCTTGGGGTGCACCTGTAAATTTTGTTAAGAAGAAGGATGGTTCTTTTTTGATTATGCATTGAGTATCGCCAGTTAAATCAGGTAACAATTAGAAAATGGTACCCTTTGCCTCGAATTGATGACCTTTTCGATCAAATGAAAGGAGCAACTATATTTTCTATGATAGATCTGCGATCTGGATATCATCAATGAAGAGTGAAGGATGAAGACATCCCTAAGATTTATTTTCAAACTTGCTTTAGGAATTGTGAATTTGTGGTGGTACCTTTTTGCGTGAATCAATGCCCCTGGTGTATTCATGAGTATGATTAGTGGTGTATTTAGGAAATACTTGGACAATTTTGTACAAGTGTTTCTAGATGATATTTTAATTTATTCCAATACGCTTGAGGAGCATGAGGAACATTTGAGATTAGTTTTCCAATGCTTGAGGGAGAACAAGCTATATGCTAAGATGTCAAAATGTTCATTTTTCCAATTTGAGATTCACTATTTGGGTCACATTATTTTTAGAGAAGGTATTGCAGTAGATCCGACAAAAATAGAAGCTATCATCTAGTGGCCAATACCTACAAATGTGCATGAGGTACGTAGTTTTATGGGTATGGCTGGCTACCATAAAAAATTTGTGGAAGGTTTTTCCAAGATTGCAAACCCAGTCACTTCTTGATTAGGACAGGAGTAAGGTTTGTTTGGACTAAAGAGTGCAATTAAGATTTTGCTAATATTAAGCAGTTATTAAACTCGACTGCGGTATTTAAGGTTACTGATATGGATCGACCTTTTGTTGTAGGTACCGACACATCCAAGGAAGGATTGGGTGTTGTACTTTTCCAAGATGGAAGGGTGATTGCATATCCTTCCAGGAAGTTAAGACCCAATGAAGAGAACTATGCAACTCATTACTTAGAGTTGGAAACAATAGTTCATGCTTTGAGGCTATGGAGGCATTACCTTGCAGGTCAAAAATTCAACTTGAAAACTAACCATAGTGGTTTGCAACATATAATGTCACAAAAGGATTTGAATGCAAGACAAAGGCGTTGGTCAGATATTCTGAGCGAGTATCACTTTGATATCACTAACATCAAAGGAACTCTAAATAGAGTGGCTGATGCACTCAGTTGAAGGCCTCATATTTATTCTATAATTCCTTTAAAAGTGGATTTAAGAGAACACATTATAAATGCTCAAAGTAATGCTACTTGGTGGTTAGAGGTAAGAGCTATGTTAAGTGGGTGACAAGAGTGGAAACCCAAACTAGAAGGATATTCTTGTGATGATGGATTGGTAAACTTCTTGAACAAAACCTATATTCAAGGAGAAGGTCTTTGTGAGATTATTTTGAATGAGGCTCACTGTTCCTTATTTACAATCCATTCGTGGTTTAAAAAAATGTAAACTGATTTAAAACCCAACCTCTTTTGGGAAGGTATGAAAAAGAATGCAGCTCTTTTTTTGGTTAAATGTTTGGAATGGCAATTGGTAAAGGCTGAGCATCATCATCCAAAAGGATTATTTCATCCTCATAACATTCCTTTTTCCAAATGGGAAGTGATATTAATGGATTTTATAGTAGAATTACCTCTAATTGTGAGAAGACACAACTCCATTTTAGTAGTCATGGATAAGCTTACTAAAAGTGCTCATTTTCTTCCGGTTAAAGATACTTATAAAGCCCATGAGATAACGTAAGTGTTTATAACGGAAATTGTGAGACTCCATGGGTTTATGAAGAAAATCATTTTGATAGAGCCTTTGTGTTTACGAGGAAGATTTGGACTACATTCCAAGATGCCCTTCAGACTCAACTTAGTTTTATCACAACATATCATCTTGAAACTGATGGTCAAAATGAGAGGGTGATCCAAATTTTAGAGGATATGCTTTGCATGTATGTTATCGACCGACAAACCAAATGGGAAGAATATCTTCCCTTATTTGAATTTTCCTATAATAATAACTACAATAGTTCTATTGGTATGGCACCTTTTGAATTACTGTACGGTAGACCTTGCAGAACTCCATTAAGTTGGGATAAACTAGAAGACCGAGTTTTGGTGGGACTCGGAATTATTCAGGAAATGGAGGAACACGCAAATTTAATTGGGAAAAGATTGAAGGAAGCTTTGGACCATCAGAAGATTTATGTGGATGCTCACAGACTAGATCGTAATTATAAGGAAGGAGATCGTGTTTTTCTATGAGTTAGACCAAATAAAAGTTTTATAAAATTTGGGAGGGGGTCTAAATTATGTCCTCGATTTGTAGGGGCATTTGAGATCCTTGAGAAGAACGAACATGTAGCATATCAACTTGTTCTACCACCAGTACTACATCCTATGTATACTATTTTTCATGTATCTGTTTTGAGACATTACGTTCTTGGCGCATCTCATATTTTGGATTGGAAAAAATTAAATCATTTACAAGTAACAAACAAGGGGAATCTAAAGGCAGAGCCAATATGTACTGGATCACCACACATGACAACTTAGGCACCGACTAGTTGACCATGTAAAGGTCCAATGGGACCTTTATAGTCCTATTTCTGCAACTTGGCAGGATGCAATATCCATGCTCTGAATAAAAGTTAGACGTATTGTACACTGATTCACCACCTCCTTCTCTGTGCATCTCGGTGACCAACAATTGGTACCAGAGCAGGTTCCTTCAAGAATAGTCTTACCACTAGAACGTAATCATGAGTAATTTTGCGAAGCACAACAAAAGTGGAACACCATTGTTTGATGGATCAGACTATGCTTTTTGGAGCAAAAGGATGAGATCTTTTCTGGAAGCTCAGGGAATCGAGTAATGACAAATAGTTGAAAATGTATACAAGGTACCAAAAACTCCTCCAACAAAAACTCCTTTGACAGATGTATATGAGTTGACTAAGTGTAATATTAATTCAAAGGCCAGGAACCACATCCTGAATTCATTAGACAAATGGGTTTTCATCAAGGTCATGCAATGTACATATGCAAAGCATATATGGACAAGCTCCAAACTACTTGTGAAGGGGATAAGAAGGTTAAAGCAATAAAACTACAAACCTACAGAGGAAAATTCGAACACCTAACGATGAAGGATGAAGAAAACATTGCAACTTATATTCTTCATGTTGATGAACTTGTAAATACTATTAGAGGTCTTAGAGAAGAAGTTGTTGAATCGGTTGTTGTTCAGAAGATATTAAGGACGCTTCCAAAAAGATTCAATCCAAAATATTAGCCTTGGAAGTGTTAACACTGAAATTGTTCCCAAATTTTTCCCATTTTTCGATCTGTTTCTTTTAAATTGTTTGACTCTTGTTCACTTTTCATTTTATTTTATCTTGAATTTTAATAATTTTGAATGTCTTTTATTGTTTATGTTATAGTTTTTCATTTTAATTTATTTTACCCCTAAGTGGCTTATTAAATGTTATATTTCTTTGAAAGTCTTCAAAATACTTATTTAGGTTCATTCTAATATTTATATTCAAGGTTTAACTTCTATTTTGAGTGTGTTTTCCCAATTTGTCACGTTGAGGTATTACTGCAACGCAAAGTTCAAATCACATACATTAGCACGTTGTAGGAATATGAGATCATGAAAGATCGTGGTTCATCAATGGTGGGAGGTGGCTTGTTGCATGCAATGATGATGACATAAGACCTCTAGACACATGTTCGATGAATTATGACATGTAAAGCTCATTGAATTTTATCATTCAAGAAATCACCGATTTGAGTGGCCCATGAGTTATAATTTGGGGGTTACGAATTCCAGAGTAGAGGAACATGATTGGGAATGATTATGAGCATATTGTTGAATATGAAATAATGGAAAATGTAGCTGATTCAAATCCTGAAGAAGCGAGTAGCAAAAGAAGCCCTAAAAAGAAAAAGAGATGCATAGTTATGCTCTGTTTTTCCCTGTTTTGGTCATTGCAATTAAGTGCAGATCACGAGCTGATGGAGAGGAATTTTAGAAAAAAAAAAGATTTTTTTGTCCACAATAGACTCATTCACAAAAACCTCTCTCATTTTTCAAACAGGTGTCATCGTTTGAAATATTTGAATTGATCTTTGCGGCCTATTTTTCAGGGTTTAAAATATTTAATAATTTACAGTTTTAGTCACAAATTTTCGGCACGTATTTCGATAAATTGGAGAAGAATTTTTAAAAACCAAGAGATATTTTTGTTCATCATGGAATAATTAAAAAAAACATCTCTCAATGTTTGCATAGGTGTACTAGATCGAGAGATATGAAGGCATCTTTGAGACCCAATTTTTCAGAAATTCACCAAAGTTCCCCAAAATTTGATTTGCTAGTTTTGGTTAATTAGTCTTTAAAGATTCGAAGTTAGTTTATAAGTACTTGATGTAACTGCTTTAAAGCTCGACCTAGAAGGTAGTTATCAAACTGCCCTATTTTGTAAATGATAAAAGGAAGAAAGTCTAGACTAGAATGGTTGGATTTTTGTTTCAAGAAGGGCTATGGAGCTAAGGATTTTGGATGTATATGCAGACTTATACACATGATTCTCATGTAAACTTTTGAAGACTGAGACTGATTTATATATACAGTATAAGCCACTTTATCTTATATATTGATTTTGTTTATGGCCAGTTTGACCACTCAGCTTTTGATTTCATTTCTTGATTAATGTTTTATTCATGTGAATGCTCATATGTTGTGGACAAAACCAGTACTTTGCTATGAATGTTTATGGTTTATATTTGTTATTAAACCTTTGTGTCTCATTTCTTTGATATTATTTCATGATTTAATTCTTGTATTAGTTTGATGTTTGATTACCTTCTTGTGAATGAAAGCTTCAAACCAAAAAATTACCAAAACAATTCCCATTTTCTTTTAGTTGTTTTGAGATTGTACTAGCTTGTTCCCTTTGTAGTCTAGGGACAATTTCTAGCACAAACTGGAAGAAAGAATAGACTTGGACAATATGACAATAGATCAACTACATGGTACATTGGTTGCTTAGGGAATGATGATAGAAGATGAAGAACCACCCAGAAAGGAAGAAACATTCAAAGCTTCATCTAAGCAAGGAAATAAAGTTAACTCAACAAAGAAGGACAAGTCCATGACAAAATTAAGCTTCAGTGGCAACGATGATTTTGATGAAGAAATAGCCAACTTTGTATGAAAGATGAAAAGAGGCACATGTAAGTACAAAGGTAAGTTACCTCTCAAATGTTTTGCATGTGTTAGGATAGGTCATTTTGATTCTAAATGTCCTTATGCAAGGAATTCGGATAGTGATGAAGATGATAGCTCCAAAAGGAACAAAAAACATAGAAATTACAAAGAATAGAAAAGGAGGATGTTCATAAAGAAGAAGAGTCTCTACTCAAATAAAAACAACATGTCATCTGAGTATGACTTCGACAGTGACAGTGACAATGGCAATAAATGACAATGAACCAAAAAGATTGCTATTCTTGGGAATTGATTCAAAGGATGAATAATCTGATGAGAAAAGAGAAGTAGATCTTGAAGTAGAACTGTTAGTTCCTTAAAAGACCTAAGAAGAGAGATAAATGAGAACAAGCTACTCAAGGAAGAAATAAAAGAAATGAGAGATAAAACTCACATGTCGAAAGAAGTCAAGCAATCCATTGCTGATCTTAAATTTCAGTTGGAAGTAGCCAAAAGAATTGAAGACTCTCTTAACAATCAATTGACAAAAATTGTATTAAAGGAACAACAAACTCCTAATAATTGGTACCAAAATAATCATCCATCAGAATTAATCATTGGTGATAAAAATGCCGGAATAGAAACCAGAAAAATAAGGAAATTAGTTCAAAGAAAAAAACAGGTACATCTATCATTATTGTCTACAATTGAACCAAATTTTTTTGAAGAATCCAAAACATATGAATATTGGATTAAAGCTATGGAAGAGGAACTTGATCAAATCGAGAAAAATGAAATATGGGAACTTGTTCCTAGACTCAAGGAAAAAAATGTGATTGGCACAAAATGGGTTCTCAGAAATAAGCAAAATGAAGATGGAGAAGTAATCATAAACAAGGCAATATTGGTGTGAAAGGATATGCTCAAATCGAAGGGATAGATTTTGAAGAAACATTTTCTCCAGTAGCTAGAATGGAAACTATAAGAATGATATTGGCCTATGCTTGTGCTAAAGACATCAAAGTGCATCAAATGGATGTCAAATCAACCTTATTCAATGGAAAAATAGAAGAAGAATTCTACATTGAACAACCAGAAGGATTTCGGCTATCAACAAATAAGGACTGTGTGCATAGATTAAAGAGGGCTCTATATGGTTTAAAGGAATCTCCTAGAGCCTGGTACTCTAGATTGGATAGTTACTTGCAGAAACAAGGCTTCAAAAGGGGAAATGCAGAAAACAATATGTGTATCAGGATTGACCATGACATCATACTTATTATTGAAGTGTATGTTAATGATATTGTCTTTGGTAGTGATGATGATACCCTTAGTCAACAATTTGCCAAGGATATGCAGAATGAATTTGAAATGTCTCTAGTTGGTGAACTGACCTTCTTCTTGGGACTTCAGATATAACAATGTGAAGAAGGGATTTTCATCTCTCAGACCAAGTACATTAAGGAAATGTTGAAGAGATTTAATATGGAAGATTGTAAACCTGTAAGCACTCCTATGACTAATAGATGCAAGTTAAGAAAAGACCATGAATCAAATACAATGGATCAAAAACTCTACAGATCAATGATTGGAAGCCTATTGTATGTAATAACTTCAAGACCATATGCGATGCAAGCTGTTGCATAGGTTGCAACTCATGTTGTTGCAATCAAAATAATTTTCAGATATGTTAAAGGAACTATGGACTTTGGATCATGATACTCAAAAGGAAATGAGCTAGACTTATTAGCTTACTTAGATGTAGATTGGGAAGGATGTGTGGATGATAGAAGAAGCACAAGCGGTGCAACATTTTTCTTAGGAAACTGTCTGGTATCATGGTCTAGAAAGAAGCAATCCTTAGTATCCTTATCAACAACATAAGCAAAATATATATCAGCAACAACAAGTTGTACTTAGATCCTTTGGATGAAACATAACCTGGAAGAATTACAAGTAACATATGATAAGCCAATTCCAATTTTATGTGACAACACAAGTGCCATCAGTATCTCCAAGAATCTGGTAATGCACTCCAAGACAAAGCACATTCCTATCAAATATCACTTTCTTCAGGAATAGGACACAGAAAAGAACATTAAGTTGGAATACATTGAGACAAAGGAGAAGATAATAGATATATTCACCAATCCTCTTCTTACAGGGACATTTGAGTACTTCCAAAAAAATTTGGGAGTCCTTCCATCTTCAAACAAAATTGACTCTTCTTCAAGAAACAATGTCTGAGAGATCTTACTATGAGGGGGAGCAACATTTTCAAAGATAGTGCCCTTTGCCATTGATGCCAAAGACGGAGGGAAGTTGTGAATAAGGGGAGTAGGTTCTCAGGGGGGGTCTTGCTGTTGTCATCACTGAAAAAAGGGGGATATTTTTGATTAAATTGTCATTGATGACAACAGTACTTGGTAAAGGCCTTGGTTGCATCTGTCTTACGTCAATACACCTTTTGTATTGGTCTTGGTACTACTCATGTTGGGTGTAGTGGTCTTGGTGACCTTTGTGTAGCCCTGGATGTTTTGTGTTGGTTAGAGTCAAAGGAGTCCTTTTGTACTTGTCCAAGCCCAAGTTTGAAGCCCTTGGAGGCCTTGGGACAATGGAACAAGCTCTAGTTACCCACTAGTTGTCATTGATCCCATGAAATCCCCTTGCAGTAGACAAGCTTGATGGATATGTATGGACTAGATCATGGACACTTACACATACTCAGGTTGTCATTGATACCACCAGGGTCCCTTGCAATGGATAATATTGATGGATAGGTATGGAATGGATCATGGACACTTACACATACTCTCAGTATCTTTTGTGGGGTCTCTTGCATAGGTTGGAGCTCTCTCCCCACACACAGTGGTTAGCTGGATGACTACATTCACAAGTGTCAAATTGATGGTTGCATGTGGTAGCTTGGGTCTTGGAACCCACACATATCATGATATGATGAACCTTGGCATTTACTTGATGATCATGGTTTACCTTGTTGGTGTGTATTTACATATGGTAATTTGGAACTTGGTACCCATGAAAAAATTCCTTGCATGGTGGCTTAGTTCTTAAAACATGTGCATTGATGGACGTCTTACTTTGAAGAATCCCTTGCATTTGAGTTCTTGATAACATGCTCATGGATTTCTTGTAGAAGTCCTCTTGAACTTGATGATATTGTTACCCTTTCTCTTGGGTTTGCTGGCGCCCTTGGTGGTATTTTCTTGTCACGGTGTTGATGTGTTGAAGATGAAGCTCTTGAATATAGCACACATGATGAATGACAACCCTTGAAGTGTTATGGGACTTTAAAGGCCTTTGGTGGTCATAGTTTGATGTATGGTGCTTAAACCCTTATACTTGTTCTTGCATGAGTTAATAGAGTTCTTTGTAAGATTAAGAAGGCTTCACTTGATGTGGGAACTTTTCCCCTTAGTCCCACATGCTTGGTGAAACTTGTGCTTATGCGGAACCTTTGCTTATGCGGAACCTTTGATGATCATGGTAGTTGAGCCTTGAAGGAGCCCTCTAAACCTTTGGTGACTGATGGTAGGGTATTTGGTACCCACAATTGTTTTCTTGTTATCATAATGATGGTAGCTATGGTAATGAAGCCCATATATCTCTTGATGATTGGATGTTGGATAAATCCCACAAGCAAAGTGAGTTGTGATGAAGAGGAATTGAAAGACCTAAGGGTAAGGGTTCAAAGACCTTAAAATATGAAAAGGGGTAAAACAACCCAAAAAGAAGGAGAGGATGTAAATTATTTCTTTTTATTGACTTGCAAGCTGACCCAATCAAAAGAGAGTTTTAACACAAACTAAATAAAGTTGGCTTAGTAAAAAAAAATGTTATTTGTAACAAGCCGACTCAGTAATAAATAAATAAATAAATAAATGTATATGTTATTTACAAGTCGGACCAATAAATTAATTTATGGAAAATGTTTCTAAATAGCTGGTTAACGTTTTCATTCATTGAAAAAAGCTTGAAATTTATTTTTATCTCTGAATTTTGGGTATTGGTATAGGACTGAGGCAACCACAACAAATCAAAACCTTTATCTAGCTTTGTTTTTCGGTCTCATTATCCAAGATAGCTGCAACTACAGAGATGTGTCTTTCAAGTTTTTAAAATATCCTCTAATCTCGGGTTCATTGGAGGACTCGGCTACCCACAGTGAAGTTTTGGATCCTTCTGTGCATTCAATCTTTGAGACAACAATATTTGTATAAGAATACCTCAAATTGTTTCTTTAAATGTTAGAATTCCTAATTAGAACAAATATAAGTTTGACAAGAGACTGAGTAGTTATAGACCCACTAATAAACATAGGCTACTTGATTATCGGATTGTTGAAGAATTGTTTTGGAATAGAAGTTGGTACTTGGAAGGCTTGTCCAAGGCATACAAAGAAGCCTCCTTTAAGCATCTTAGAGAAGCTAAACATTTCATTGTTCATTTATAGTTCAATCAAGCTCTAACACCAAGATAGCCTTAACACAGTTGAAGGTCTGATATTGACAACAGGTCGAGGATTGTAGAGATATTTGCTTCTGTAAATGCATACACAAACGGAGATTGGGATGACAACTACTTAACATGTACATGGAAGTGATTGATTGACAGTGGATAGATATTGAGTTGAATTTGAAAACATATAGACTTGATAGTTGATTTGAAAGTGTGTGTATTTATGACAAGCCTCCAAAGGCAGCTATAACTACAGTCTAGAAATGACAAGACAATGACATAGTGAGTGATCCAACTAGTAGCCGACAGGTTCACCTTCGACAGGTCCATCTCGACATGTTCATTCGATAGGTCTACCTCGACGTGTTCATTCGATAGGTTCTCCTCGACAGGTCATCCTCGACATACAACATACCAACATGCTCTGCGACGGTTGAACTTCTGAACCGTTATAACTTCTTGTGTAACTGAACGTAACGGGTAGTCACCCAAGCGTCTCAGCATCCTATATAAGAATGTACATTAATGTAATATACATCATCCGATTCCTCCATCCTTCATGGATCAGAAGTAATAAATTGGTTCGAATTCTTGCATATTGTCTGTGTGTAGATTTCTTATCTACCTAGCGTGTTTCCTGCTTTGCTGGTTCTTCTTATATGCTTCCTCCATAATAGTACTCGACTCTTTCAGTTGAATGTTGTCCGCAACGTGCACTTGGGCACGACCTGGAACATTGGTATCGGTGCAAGATCTTATTCAGATCTTAAGTTACATAATCACTTCCATCGAAGTTATTTAACTTATTCATGTTCAAACACGTTCGCAAACTCAACAACACAAGCAAACACTTCCTTCGACTTCAGAAAAGATGGCTGAAGAAGCAAACAATATACATGCAAATGATGAGACATAACAACTCATATAAAAAGCATTGTCTCACCAGTGAACTAAAATGTTTGCCTAGTTTAGCGAGATTCTCATGAGAGTCACTTCGAACTCTAGGGAATCCTCGACGCGACCTCACTTCGATAAAATCAACCCCTTCAAAGTGCCAATGAATCTGGACATACCGAACCTTAAAGGTAAGATTGACATAGAATTCTTCGACAATTGGGTACAACAACTAGAATCTTACTACGCAGTGAATCAACTCTTCGAAGTAGAAAAGATCACCATCACATCCTTAAAGATGTCAACCTCTGTACACTGCTCATGGGAGAATCTATCGAAAAATATGATAAAAAAAGACGACCCCATAGACACATGGGTACAATTTGTTGAATATGTCCGAAAGGAATTCTACCCACCCAAGTACCTTGAACAATAGTATAAGAAGTGGCAACAACTAAGGCAATGGAAAGAACAGTCTGTACAGAGTTACATCGACGAGATCTATCGACTCATGGCTAGACTTGACGTCCAAGAAGAAGAGAAATTGCTTGTCCTGAAGTACGTCAGTGGTTTATCCATGTACATTCAGCAAGAGATGGCGTTTTTGACTGTTAGTACGCTTGCAGATGCATTTGATTACACCATAAAGCTTGAAGCTAAACAGAAAAGAAAAACATGTTTCACGAACAAGCCAGCAGGTCAAAGATCTGACAAGAAGTCACCGGTCTACTCTGACAAGTTCAAGAATCCTTCTCAGCCGACTTCGCCAAATCTTGATCATCAAAATAAGAACTTTTAGAAAGACAAGAGGGTTCGCAACAAACAAGCTCCTACCAGGAAATGGTGTGATTATCATAGTTCAACATGGCATGATATGTCAGAATGCAAAGCTCAGAAGACATTTTTGGAAAATATGTCAACATCTCACTTGTCCAATAGAACCCTAATAGAATCTGATCCATATGCATCAACCCTCCTAGCTTCGACCTCAACCACTCCGATAGCCTCGTCCATCATCGATGAGGAGGAACGAGAGCGTCTGTTCCTGTTGATGTATTTGTAACTTCGGAATGTATTCACTTGTATATTTTATGTATTGTACCCCAAGGTTTATTCCAGGAAGTATTTGTAATGTAATTGAGTCATGTCATGCCCCGATGTTCCTATCGGGGGATTCAATAATGTAATCAAGTCATGTAAAGTCATAGAGGGTAACCCTCCTTATTGATCAAGGGTTAAAGTCCCCGTAGTTGTGGGGCCCTAGGGTTATTAGACTCTCCTAGAAAAGTCGGCCCTAGTGAGTTATTGTTAAGTCATGAATTAGTATAAATAGAGAGTGAGTCTTTCTATTTATCACACACTCACTCATACTCAGTTGTAGCGCATAATTGAGAGAGAAAGAAGAATTTGGGACAAGAGAGTGAGAGAGACTACTGTTGTTGGGAGATCATCTTACTGTTTTTGGGTTTTACTTTTGGTGCTAATTCTATCTCTGAGGAAGTTGTGGGGTTTTCTCCTTTATGTTTTTCCCGAGGAAAATATTTTTGTCTATTGTCTCTTATGTTTGATTGCTATGCTTGTTATTCTCTCAGTTAAATATTCTAAGATAATGCTAGCTTAAATTTTAAAAATCTAACATGGTATCAGAGCTAACCTGAGAACAAGACACTGTGCAGCTGTGGAAGCTAGGGCTTCTTACTTTTTGTATCTCTCTCCACATATTTTCAGCAAAATGAGGTTGGGATGACTCTCCTCTCTAGGGCACATCTTTCTATCGAAGTAGAATCTAATTCTGAGCATTTTCAGTTTTTGACCCTACACTACTGCTGGAAATTAGGGATTTCCATAGAAGTGGAATTTTTGAATGAGACCAGGACTAGATGGATCTCCTCCCCAAAATCATAGTTAAGAGATCAAGATCAAAGTTTTTGGTTGGGTAGAACTCCAGGAAATTCAAACCCTAATCTGCTCTTGAACCAGAGAACCGGCTCTGCAGAAATTTAGCTCTAGATCCAGTTTCGACATCTTAACCTGGTAAGATCTAAATCTTTTGTATTTCCATTTGAGGTTCTCTGTTAAGATGTCTCATCATACCAAGCTTGATGAAAAGCTTGAGGGAGCTGATAACTTCCGAGCTTGGAAGTATAGGATCTCCCTGGTCCTGGAAGAAAATGAGTTGGACTCTTACATCACTAAAGAGGTTCCAGTTCCAGAAGGAGATGAGGCTAAGGCCTTACATAAGAAGAAATTGGTCATGGCTAAAAGGATTATTGCTGATTCAATCAAGGATCACCTCATACCATAGGTGTCCTCTCTAAAGACACCTAAAGCTATGTTTGATGCCTTGACCAAACTGTTTGAAGGGAAGAACATAAAACGGAAGATGACTTTGAGGAACCAATTGAAGAATGTAAATATCTAGCATGAGGAGACCATATAGTCATACTTTACAAGGGTCTCCTAGATCAAATAAAAACTTGGAGCAGTGGATGAAGAAGTGGAGAATGCTGAGATTGTGATGACCACCTTGAATGGTCTCCCTAGGTCATGGGATTCTTTCATCCAAGGAATCTATGCTAGAAAGAAACTAATCAAGTTTAGTAGACTGTGGGAAGAATGCTCACAAGAAGCAGCTCAAATAGTAGCTCAAGAAGAAAATATGGGAAGTGAAGATCAAGCTCTTAGATTACACTCCAAGAAAAACAGAAGGGACAATCATCATCACCAAGGTAAGCGTTCTCACCAGAAAGAGGATGCTATACATGTGATGAAAGAGCACACTTTGCTAGAAATTGTCCCATGAATAAGAGTGGTTCTAAAAAGAAGAAGAACCACAAAAGAAGACATCATGCTCACACCGCAGAGGATGATGATCCTCCCAGAAAAAGAGTAAAACAAGAAAGTGAAGACTCTTCAAGTGATGAAGAATATGTTCTGGACTCTACCCTCACGGGAACTGTCACACATGGAAGCAAAGATTGGCTTATTGATAGTGGGGCTTCCAAGCACATGACATGATTCAAGGAATATTTTGTGAAACTATTCGAACATAATTCACCCCTTAAGGTAAAACTTGGGGATGACTACCAATATCCCATAAAAGGTAGTGGTGAATCCTCTTACAAGCTAGACTCTGGAAAGTCTATGAAAACGAAGGATGTCTTGTTTGTACCAGGACTAAAGAAGAATCTTCTCTCCATATCAGCATTGGATGCAAAAGGTGTGAGGGTTGCATTTATAGATGGCCAAGTCCTCATGTGGCGAAAAGGAAAGACTATTGACGATGCAACAGTAATTGGAGAGCAAGAGGGAGGATTATACAGATTGAAGGGCCAACCAGAACCAACTTTGGTTCATGACTTAGTAGAGCCAAATGAACTTTGGCATAGAAGGCTTGCACATGTACACTACAGAGCACTACCACTTGCAAGCAAACTTGTTGAAGGACTTCTAGAAATGCAACAAAACATGAAGGAGTTTGCAAAGGATGTGCGAAAGGAAAGAACAAAAAGAAGACATTTCCAAGTAGTGAAAGCAAAACAAAAGGAATCTTAGAAATCATTCACTCCGATGTATGCAGTCCAATGTCATCTGGCTCATTAAGTGGGTATGTATACTATGTTTCTTTCATTGATGATTTTTCTAGGAAGACATGGATATACTTCATGAAAAACAAGGATGAAGTATTTAGCAAGTTCAAAGAGTTCAAAGCTTTGATCGAGAATCATATAGAAAAGAAAATCAAGACCTTTTGATCAGACAATGGCGCAGAATTCACATCAAATGAATTCAAAGAATTATGTAGATATTCATGGATTAAGATGGAGTTAACCACTCCATATAATCCACAATAGAATGGGGTTGCAGAAAGAAAGAATAGAACGATTATGGAAGCTGCAAGGGAAATGCTTCATGATCAAGATCTTCCTATGCATCTATGGGTAGAAGCTGCTAGAACAACTGTGTATGTATAGAACCATACTCCGCATAAAGTACTCGAGAACAAGACGCCTGAAGAAGTCTTCTCTGGCAAGAAACTAGAAGTTAGCCATCTTAGAATATTCGACTGTCCAGTGTACATACACATTCCAAAAGAAAAGAGGACAAAGTTAGATCCTTCAGTAAAGAAGGGTATATTTGTGGGATACTCTGAAAGCTCAAAAGATTATAGAATATATTTCCCAGGATTCAAGAAGATCGACATAAGAAAAAACGTAACATTCAACGAAGATTCGGCTTACAACAAATCCAGAAAGAGACTAGTTGAAGACTCCGAAGACACAGAAGTACCTAGAATTCAAGATACAACTATGAATGATGCAAATCAAGATGAAGATTGAGAAATAGAAGAACCCCAGGAACCGGTAGATCCAACCCAAGAGAAGAATCCTCACAAGAGGAAACCTACATGGGTATGAGAGGCTATCCAATGTGTAGAAAGATATGGGGCTTCAGAAGAAGTGCACAAAGAGAGGAAAAGAACCAGGTCCTGCTCCGGCTATGCAGCACTATTGTGTGACTTCATTGAGAAAGAACCTTCCAACTATGAAGAAGCAATAGAGAAGAAATAATGGAAGGATTCTATGATCGAGGAGTACCAGTCGATCATGAAGAATGATGTTTGGGATGTTGTCCCAAGACCAGAGGGGAAGTCTGTTGTGACTTCCAAATGGATCTACAAGATCAAACATACTACACATGGTAGCATAGAGAAATATAAAGAAAGATTTGTGGCTCGTGGTGTTATCACCAACCTTGTAGTTGCCTGTGTGAGGTGGATCAAGGATGGATAGTAGAGGGGCAAGCAACTAACGAGGTGGAACCAAGACTGCCAAGACTCCCAAATGGATGGTTGTCACATCAATCAAGGCAGTATTTGCTTTATTTTATATAAGTCCAAGACAACAACGGGGGAGACATGGATCTACTTTCGACAGGAGAGATCAAACCTAGACACCAGAATATATCAAATGTGGCTTTGAGGTACGTAAGGTGTAAGGTAAATGGAAACCCTAGCTCTAGGGTTTAGGTTCTAGCAACTGATGAAGATGACCAATATCTTAGGAAACGCAACTGTGACAGGGTGAGCAAGGACATAGTTGGGACTGTCTAGTACCAAGGAGATAGGCTTAGTGTAAGATACGAAAGTATTAGGTAACTTGAGTTAGCAAGGAATGGTCAACTTTCGGGGGAAAGAGGTAAGGAAGGGCTAGCGTTATGCTTGGAGATCAGTGCCTGTTCAACCTTGGGTAATGGAGTCAGTATCAATAGAGCGTTTCAGTGAACCCACCTGGGATATGTTTTGATCTATGGACCCAGAAAAGGATTTGGCCCGAAAGATTCAGGTTACAGGGAAATCAACAGTAGGAGGGATAGCGCTAGGGTTTGGAAAGGAAAATATGCAGATCTAGAGATACCAGGAGACCATCAGCTCAACGTTGGGGTGGAAATGAGATCAGGATGGCCAGATCTATAAACCCAAATAAAAAAAATCAAGAAAAATCAGATTTGGAAAAGTCAAAATCTGATGAAGGGGATAGGAGGCTGAAAGTCAGTTTTTAATATCTAGGGAAACCTAGCAGGAACTAGCTCAGCATTGGGGGGGTTATGGAATGAGGAAGACCTGATATACACACCCATGTAATTATTTTCTAGAAAAAGTCAATTCTGGAAAAAGTCAAATTTTCAGTGGGGCGCTGGGGTTTGAGCAATAAAAAAATTAGATCTAGGGAAAACTAGTAAGAATTAGGGTATAATTGAGCATGATTCAGTGAGGGGGATGCTTGATCTATAAAACCCAGAAATGGTTTGCTCAAATATCAAGCAGTTCCCTGATTAAATATTTTTTTAGATTTTATTATTTAGGATTTTTTTTCCGAAAATTGAAGAAAAGAAGGTACAATGGATTGAGATTTGAAAGAGAAGAGACTTACCTGTTAGATCTTACTTGGAAATTCTTATAGATTCCTTGTTGATGATGATTCCCATCATCCCAATCAATTCTGGAAGATATGAGTGAGTTCTAGGACCAATGTTGTGCTCCAAGTGACCAATGTGCCCTCTTTGCTGCACAAGCAAACATCAACAATATCAGATTTTCTGTATCATGAAAGAAAAGCAAGATCTACAAAAAATTAATGAAAAGTAATCATAGATCACAATGAAACTAATGAAAACCCCCTGATACAAGATGAAGATAATCCAAGCGAGTTGAGCCCCCCATGCAAAAACGCTCCAGCTGAAAACGCCCTCTTGTAGATAAGACAAAGATCCCCAAAAAAGATATAGATCTCACAAAATATTCCGAATACTAGGAAGCAAGAGACTTCCCAATCACCACCGAAGAACATTAGATGCAAGGCAGATCTAGAAAATATCCACAAAAAATCTTTCTATTAATCAGATCCCAAGAGCCAAAGACCCCTTACAAATGAGAAGCTCTCTCCTATAAATAGAAATGAGAGAACCACAATGATAACTGAATCCGAACCACTTTCAAACAAGTGGATAAGATTAAAAGATAAAATATTCTAATCAATGGTTGAGATGAGCTCAACATAAATACATGGATCAATATAACCATAAAGTACCAAAGTGGACTAAATCACCCATAAAGAGGGTACCCCATTCAACAAGAAATAAATGAAGCACATGGTGGGTCCATGGAGTGTTAACTAACTCCCTATTGGTGCCCCATGGCACAATAAAATAAAATAATATTTTAATTCTTTGACTCCGTGCATCCTTGAGGAAATCATGAGCCTCCAAAAAGCTCCAGAAAATAATATAAAAATGCCCAAAAAATAGGTGTGGGCCCAATCAGGTGCTGCAACTGCTTCAGAAGGTGCAAAGGACATCACTCTCATCGTCATGACTCATCCCATGTCATTTCATTGCCTCAATAGCCCAAATCGATTTCTTCAATAGCCATTTAATTATTTTTTAATCTGCCTCGGGAAATGTGAACCTGCCAAAACAGCCTCCTAGGTTGACTGCATTGTCAAACTGAGCCCACTAGGATCTCTGGGATGGGGGTACTATTATACAATCAAGTGGCTGCACCCCCTATTCCCATACAACGCCCTAGGAGATCCAAATGAAACATCTCCCTGCTCAGACACATCATCTTGTGAAGCAAAATTGCATCAGAAAGGTAAAATGAGCCTGATCATCTTTGCAAGTGCCCGGAACTGAAAAGAAACTGTCTCATTAGAATCAAAGAGTCCAAATCCATATAAGGTGTATACTCATACCCTTTCCATGCCTCTGCCTGATCATCAACAACATCCAATAGAGAATATAATCAACTGTAAATGACCAAATACCAATAATATAACTCAGACTATCATCCATCTGCTGCAAGTGTTATAAGGCTAAGACATGCTCTACAAATCATTTAAGCAACAATCACAACAAGTAGCATTCATTTCACTAGTGGTATATCAACCAAATACATATATAGGGATTTATTTATTATTACTCAGACTAGACTTTTAGGACTATACTCACTTCATAGTTGTAGTCAATTTGCTAGTGAAGGGTGAATGATAAAATTGACAAGGATAGGGAAAAGGATGACCTCCTACTTAACATCATGACACTTTGGATATGGAAGGGGAATACTCACTATAACCAATACCGGACAAACAACAACATAGGGAATGGTAGTGCCTCACAAATGGTTGAGTTGTTTAGAGAGTGCTTATTCAAATTAGGCATCATGTCTACATCAAGTTTGATCCAGTTTCATTAGGATCATCAATTTTAATTCCATGGCCTTTTGGCCTATATGTCATTTTGGGGACTTTACCAGTGCTTAAAAGCACAACTAATTGCAGGTTTCATCCAGGACATTTTCAAATTTACAAGGTCGACAATATTTGGATATAGCATATATTTAACCATTGAATTTTTGGACCTTTTTCTTATACCCTTCGAGGAGTATTTTAGCATTTCATTGCTCTTGCCCTTTTTCACATATGTTAAGAAACACAGTTTTTAGCATTTTCATTTTCCATGGGCGCATATAAAACATTTTCCAATACAAGTAGTACATGAACTTTCAGCTTTAGCCAACAACATCTCAAGTGACCAGGGGGAGTTCTGCACAGTGCCAAACATCAGGACAACCGACCAGAATGATTTTGGCATACAATCCAACTCACCAAAGGAAAAACACTGTCACCAACTCAGAGCCAAGACGCATTATAAATAGGGAGGTTTGTCCAACAAAGGTTCTAGCGGGGAAAAGGTCCTCCATGCCATAAGTCAAGTAGTAACTCGGGTTAAAACTAAATCTGGAAGGAAATGGATGTGTGCAGATAGTGAAATATGAAGCCAACACTAGCAAGCCAGAACAATGGTGGGAATGGCTACCTCTATTCTCCCTAAGGAGGGTAAAACCAATGGGTATAGATCAAGAACTTCCAAGTCTAAGTAGGGACATCAATATATAATACAAATACAATCGAAGTCCATATAATTATGACCTCCAGATCAGGACACCACATGTTAATACATGTCACAAAGATGAGTATAAGAGTAATGATAACCGTAACACAATATAATAAAAGTTGAGCCATAATCATGCATGTAATCCATCTGAACAATCATTTGTCCAATGAGAAAGTACTGATATAAATTTGGGCATCAATAAATCCTCTGTAATGACTAAATGGCTACATCGGTCCTCAAATATGAGTGTCCCAAGTCTTAGTCCTGACATGGGAGAGTACAATAGTCCACAAAAAAAAATGATCCGTAAAAAATGCTCATCTTAGCATCTCATATGTAAGAGATTTTGCTGAAAAATGTACTGTATCTGAAAAATAGAATAAGGTAGCTCGACTACTATATATGTGATAACATATGGCTCTAGCTGGGGCAAGTGCTCTGCTTAAAAGAGCGCTTGAGAGCCTCAGAATATCTGGTCTTCGCACTCTACTTCTCGCATCCTCGATCAATCCATCTAGCTCTACAAATGCTACCAATGATGTCACTGACTACCTGCAGCATGTCCAGAGCTATACCAAAGTCACAGACCGGTCATCAGAACGATATGTGGATAATATATAAAATACTGAAAAATAAAGATGCATGAAATTGAAAAGAAGAAAATAAGTCTAATCTATTACCATAACTTTTGATAAAAAGTTTGATTTTTTATTTTGCAGGATAACAAAATTACACTAAGAGCTTCAAAGGTGAGCTTCAAACAACAAAGCAAGATTCTATACTACTACCAGGAAAGGCTTATTCAAGTCCTACCTACTCAATTCTACCAGGCAAAGTGGGACTCAAGGCTAAGTGAGGTCGGGAATGTATCCCCTCAAATCCCTTTGGTTGACAGGAAGAAAAATCTGTCATCCAGTACTAGTGACAAGAAAACATATATCGCCAATGCAACGTTCTACGAAAAAAGGTCCAACCCAACATTAGCTTGCCCCGATCGAAAATGGAGTAAGTGGTTTTGGATAAGGACTAGACTTCTGATGGGAAATCTATTCCTATTTACCGATTCGGGGACCACTTCAATGTTCTGTATAGTCATGGGATGGACATCAACGATGTTTCATGGTTACGGGGTGATAATCCTTGAGCTCCTCCTGGAAGGAACTGTATCAAACCTGAGTGGACCACCATCAATGGGAATAACTATGCTACCAGCTAGGATCTCTCTAATATCTTTCCTTGTCCCATGGGTACTTGTACTAGGATTACCATCATGAGGAGATAGTACATGTTTGACAGTTTCTCCCATAGTCTAGAAGTCTCTATCTTCTTCCAAAGGATGAGGAATATGGGATATAACAGTATTGTGGCTAGAGCCTTCCCCTATAGGAACATAAATATGCATACCCTCTAGCTCAGTTGGCTCTATTCCAAGCTGTGGTGCAGAAGAACTAGGAATGTGAGATAGATCACGATTGTGAAGACTGGATGACTTAGGTGGAAGGAGAAAATTAGGGATGAGAGGATAGGAAGATAAGGCACTAATTGGTGTGGCTGAAGGAGTTTGAAAGATAGTGAGAATGTTAAGATTAAAATCTCCTTCGGGTGCATCATTTATTAAGGCATCCTCTTTCCAACTCAAAGAGTTATCATGGACTTGAATCAGGTTACCATGTTCCAAAGATAAATGAGATAATGACCCAGCAATATCAGAAACACGAGTGCTACTGACTTCATTATCAGCATCTACTACACTAGCTAACTCAAGATGGTTTTCCCATGGGTAAATAGGTTCAATTCCTTGGCTTTCTCTTTCTCTATTATGGTTAATTAAAGCAAGCCATTCATTTATTCTACGAGGGATTCTTCCAATATGATTAATTTCATCAACTTCAATTGTAGGATTTATTTCATCGTTATTTTGCTCATGACCCTGAATTTGGTTCTCATTTCTTCTTAATTCCTCTAATTCTTGTGAACATTCACCTCCAAGCATTTCCAAGTTAATCATCCTGGCATGGTCAGTCATTTGATTTTCTTCTGAAGATGAGTTAGAATCCTCCATTACCTTAAACATGCTTTCAGGCTGCCTATATTTCCACACTTCATTTGCATCTTCTACAATATGGGTCTTAGCATTATTCAATAATTCTTCCCCATATGTGTTTTTAATCCCTTCTTCAAAAGTCTCCAAATGTTTCTCATAGTAGGGTTCCCTATTGATTCTAATCAGAGCACCATCAGAGTTTGGGACACAAAGGTATGATAAATCCATCATGAGGTATCCACCTAAACCAGCTGCCCACTTTCTAGATAAAAGCATTCCATATGTTGGGGGCAAGTCAATAAAAACTACATCCATCATAGTGGAAATGTCCGAGCATGCAAACAGATCATCTCTAAGGTTTTTGATCAAGCCATAGGATGGCACTCACCTCGAGTCTATGCAACAAACATTTCCATAAGGCCTAGTCACTTCCAATCCCATTTTCTTCATGACATGCAAAGGCATTAGATTCATAGCTGCTCCGGAATCCAACACACAATTATGCAGGAGCATATTCTGAATGTGTAAGGTTAGGTAAAAGGGAGGGTGACCACCATTCTTTCTTTCATAGATAACAGATTGTATGTTAACAGGTGGATCCTTTTCATCTTTGCTAAGTTGTATCCCACCAGGACTTTGCATGTGATTGGATTCTAAAGCAAACTCAGGGTTTTTTTCTTGGCCAATTCCATCAAAGAACTCTTCTACTTGGCTTCTTATAGAGGGCACACTCATCAGTTTAGTGATAGGGATATTACACATTATCTTGCTTAGCTCCTTCTCTATGTCAATGTTGAAATTCAAATCTCCTAAGGCAAGATCTTCTTCTTCTTTCTTATCTTCATTAATTGCTTTTTGTTTGTCAAAGAAAGAAGGTTGGGGATCCACTCTTTGTTTATAAATTCTAACCTCTGGTTCCTCCTTTGTTTCAGGAATGTTTATTGCAAAACAAGAAGGTTTAGGCTCATCAACAAAATCCTCTTCCTGCTCCCAAGTTTCTTCCTCTTGTTCCCATGGTTCTTTCTCTATGAGAATTCTTCCAAACCCATTATCAAAAGACAAATCATCCATGAAATTGATGTTGTTTGGTTGGTCATCAAGGCGGCTGGTGTTTGTTGGCTCTTCATCATTCTCATCACACCAATTAACATTCCTATTCTTAGGATTCTCTGGATAGTTGGGCCGTCTTCTATTAGGATCTCTCTCAGGACCTCTATTGTTGTTCCAGTAAGGTTTAGGGCCATAAGGATTTCTATGTCTTTCCGTATCGTGAAAACTAGCGACACTCTTGGTCAAGACAGTCAGTTGTTTTATCATCTCTTGCAAGGTTTCTAATATGTCCTTTGATTATTTTGGTTCACTTACAAGTTCCTTAGGATTTTGGAGCTTAGGGTCAGATTTGGAAGTGGATGGGGCATAATGATCGAAGAAGTTTTGCTTACCCCTAGATGCCACATGCTGCTCATCCATCTTTGCATTGAATTGGGAAGTATTTAAGTCATTTGGATTTTTATCCTTCAAGTTGAAACCCAACCAACCGTCAAAAGCATTCACATAATGGATATCAATTTCTTGGTCCTTAGGTCTAATTTCGTCTGGGCTATTTGCTACAGTCTTGTCGAATCTCAAGTTGAATTCATGGATTGTTTCACTTTCCCTCTTCTTTATGTCAAACAGTTGATGCAGGAGGAACTTCCCATCCAACTTGTGAGACCAATCACTGTTAAGCTTTGTGACGAAGTTGTCATAACCATTTATGGATGAAGCATGTAATCTATCAAACCACTTCTGCACATCTCCTTCCCGAGAATGCAGAAGGCCTCTCACGAATACATCTTCATCAATAGCTCCATATGTTTCCATATGATCCCAGACTTTATCAATGTGGTCTTCGATGGAGGTATATGACACTCCATCAAACTTAGGAACCTTTTTGAAATATTTTTCAAGCATGTCATGCAGGGCCCCTTGGATCAGGGAGAAATCTAAAGGAGACGCATTGGCCTTCCTTCCAAAAATCCTAGGGTTTTGTGGAGGAGGAGCATTTTGAGCTCCACTAGTGTTTGTTTCGGCCATCGGGCCAGATGAGGTTGAAGGGGATCCCAAAGGATGACTTGAGAAAGCAACGAGGCCTGATGCTTGTTTGTTTTTCCTTATGTAAGTTATAGGGATTCCTTCCAGGTTTATAGGACGTTCTAAGAACTTAAGATTAATACGTTGGATATGGTCCTCAGTGGAGTCGTAGGGTGGAGTTTCCAGGTGAACCACACAAGTAATTCACCAATAAAAGATATGTCGTATGGGAAGGTGAGGTATGTTGAACCAAGGTAGGCCTCTACGTCCCGACAACGGTGAAAAAATGTTATCACCAACCTTATAGTTGCATGTGTGAGGTGGATCCAAGACAGCAATTAGAGGGGCAAGAAACTAAGGAGGTGGAACCAAGACTGCCAAGACTCCCAAATGGATGGTTTCCATGTCAATCAAGGTAGTATTTTCTTTATGTTATCTAAGTCCAGGACAACAACGGGGGAGACCCGGATCTACTCCTGACAGGAGAGATCAAACCTAGACACCAGAACAAATCAAATGTGGCTTTGAGGTACATGAGGTGTAAGGTAAATGGAAACCCTAGCTCTAGGGTTTAGGTACTAGCAACTGATGAAGATGACCACTGTCTTGGGAAATGTAACTATTACAGGGTGAGAAAGGACAGAGTTGGGACTATCTAGTACCAAGGAGATAGACTCAGTGAAAGATATGAAAGTATCAGGTAACCTGAGTTATCAAGGAATGGTCAAATTTTGGGGGAAATAGGTTAGGAAGGGCTAGCGCTATGCTTGGAGATCAGTGCCTCTTCAGCCTTGGGTAATGGAGTCAGTATCAGCATAGCGTTTCAGTGAAACCACCTGGGATATGTCCTGATCTATGGACCTAGAAAAGGATTTGGCCCGGAAGATTTAAGTTACAGGGAAATGAACAGTAGGAGGGCTAGCGCTAGGGTTTGGAAAGGAAATATGTAGATATAGAAACACTAGGAGACCATCAGCTCAGCTTTGGAGTGGAAATGAGATCAGGATGGCCCAATCTACAAACCCAAATAAAACAATTTCAGGAAAAATCAGATATGGAAAAGTCAAAATCTGATGAGGGGGCTAGGAGCCCGAAAGTCAGTTTTTTAGATCTAGGGAAACCTAGCAGGAACTAGCTTAGGATTGGGGGGGTTCTGGAATGAGGAAGACTTGATCTACACACCCATGTACTTATTTTCTGGAAAAAGTCAATTCTGGAAAAAGTCAAATTTTCAGTGGGGTGCTAGGGTTTGAGCAGTCAAAAAGTCAGATCTAGGGAAAACCATTTAGAATTAGTGCAGAGTTGAGCATTATTCAGTGAGAGGGATGCCCGACCTACAAAACCCAGAAATGGTTTGCTCAAAGATAAAGCGGTTCCTCGATTAAATATTTTTTTGGATTTTATTATTTAGGAGTTTTTTTAGAAAATTGAAGAAAAGAAGGTACAATGGATTGGGATCTGAAAGAGAAGAGGCTTACCTGTTAGATCTTACCTAGAAATGATTGTATATTCCTTGTTGATGATGATCCCTCCATCCCAACCAATTCTGGAAGATATGAATGAGTTCTAGGACCAACATTGTGCTCGAAGTGACCAATGCACCCTCTCTCCTGCACAAGCAAACGTTAACAAGATTAGATTTTCCGTATCATGAAAGAAAAGAAAGATCTACAAAAAAGTAACAAAAATTAATCAAATATCACAATGAAATTAATGAAAACCCCCTGATACAAGACGAAGACAATCCAAGCGAGTTGAGGTCCTCCTGCAAAAACGCTCCAGTTGAAAATGCGATCCTGTAGATAAGTCACAGATCCCCAAAAAAGATATAGATGTCACAAAATATTCTGAATTCTAGGAAGCAAGATAATTTCCAATCACCACCGAAGAACATCATATGCAAAGCAGATCCAGAAAATATCCACAAAAAAATCTTTCTATTAATAAGATCCCAAGAGCCAAAGACCCCTTACAAATGAGAAGCTCTCTCCTATAAATAGAAATGAGAGAACCATAATGATAACCGAATCCTAACCACTTTCAAACGAGTGGCTAAGATTAAAAGATAAAATATTATAGTCAATGGTTGAGATGAGCTCAACATACAATACATGGATTAATATAACCATAAAGTACCAAAGTGGACTAAATCACACATAAAGAGGGTACCCCTCTCAACAAGAAATAAATGAAGCACATGGTGGGTCCATGGAGTGTTAAATAACTCCCTATGGGTGCCCCATGGCACAATAAAATAAAATAATATTTTAATTCTTTGACTTTGTGCATCCTTGAGGAAATCGTGAGCCTCCAAAAAGCTCCAGAAAATAATATAAAAATGCCCAAAAAATAGGCGTGGGCCCAATCAGGTGTTGCGACTGCTGGAGAAGGTGCGGAGGACATCACTCTCATCACAATGACTCATGCCAAGTAATTTCCTTGCCTCAGTAGCTGAAATCGATTTCTTCAATAGCCATTTAATTATTTTTTAAGCTGCCTTAGGAAATGTGAACCTTCCAAAACAGCCTCCCAGGGTGCCTACGTTGTCAAACTGAGCCCACTAGGATCTCTAGGATGGGGGTACTATGGTACTATCAAGTGGCTGCACCCCCTATGCCCATACAACACCCTAGGATATCCAAATGAAATATCTCCCTGCTCAGACACATCATCTTGTGAAGCAAAACTGCATCAGAAAGGTAAAATGAGCCTGATCATCTCTGCAAGTGCCCGGAACTGAAAAGAAACTGTCTTATTAGACTCAGAGATTCCAAATCCATGTAAGGTGTATACTCATACCCTTTCCAGGTCTCTTCCTGATCATCAACAACATCCAATAGACAATATAATCATCTGTAAATGACCAGATACCAATAATATAACTCAGACTATCATCCATCTATAGCAAGTGCTATAAGGCTAAGACATGGTCTACAAATCATTTAAGCAACAATCACAACAATTAGCATTCATTTCAATGGCGGTACATCAACCAAAGACATATATAGGGATTTATTTATTATTACTCAAACTAGACTTTCAGGACTATACTCACTTCATAGTTGTAGTCAATTTGCTAGTGAAGGGTGAAGGATAAAATTGACAAGGCTAGGGAAAAGGATGACCTCCTACTTAACATCATGGCACTTTGGATATGGAAGGGGAATACTCACTATAACCAATGGTAGACAAAAAACAACACAGGGAATGGCAGTGCCCCACAAATGGTTGAGTTGTTTAGAGAGTGCTTATTCAACTTAGGAATCATGTCTACATCAAGTTTGATCCAGTTTCATTAGGATCATAAATTTTATTTCCATGACCTTTTTGCCTATATGTCCTTTTGGGGACTTCACCTGATCCGTATTTATGCAAGAACGCAATAGAATACACAAATAACTATAGAAACAAATATGCAGCGGAAATAACACTTCATTTCATTAATCAATAACTGAAACTTGTTTTCATACAGAGTGGAAATAAACTAGCTAGAGTGCTGGTAGCTTATCTCTTAGAAGAGATGTCGTGGCTACATGCCTTTGAACTCTCCCCATTACAATGAGGCTCGAATGCCTATATATTATTGAGAAACAATGGAAACCATACACATCCAAAAACCTAACCCTAGGAGGTGAAATGCCTTAATGTGGGCCCCATTGGGTAACTTGGTACATCAATTTCCCAGGGCCGTAACTTTAGCATACTACCTCCATTTGATGCGCATGATACATCATTAGAAAGATCTATTTAAGGACTACATCCAAAAACAATAAATATTCAATTTGAAATGGACTCATATTTGCCCGACCATTCGATGCCAAAAAAACGTCGTTTAGGGCCTCAAAACGGCTCCAGAAGTTTAGGACCCGAAAAATGCCAAAAATAGTAAATTGTGCTACAATTAAGGAAACTGGAAAACTGAAAGAAATAGTGGTGGGGGTCCAAGAGGAATAGGTGGGTGGCCGCCAGTATCCTCTTGGATCATTCCTCCCCCCTTAGGAAGCAATGGTCCCCATTACGTTGAGTTCCTCCATGAGATGAGGAAACTTCTGTTGAACTTGGTTCCCGGTGAGCCAGTTTCCTTGGGGAAGGAGTTGGCCTGCTTTGACAACTTGATATAGCTGGATATTTTGCTGGTGGGTGTTTTTGATCTGTGTGTCCATAATCCGATCAGTTGTGGCTTGTTCCATGCAGTCGGGGTTTAGCTCTGTTGGTGTGAGTTGTTCTCCCACGTCTGATGTGTCCAGTAGAGGTGGAAAGTAGGGCCGAAGGTGGTACACATTGAACACTAGGTGCAAACCAAGGAATGGTGGAATACTGAGCTTGAAGGCATTGTCCTCGATAGCCTTGGTGATGGTGTATGGCCCATATCGGAGTGGGTGAAGCTTGCGGTGGGGTCCAGCGAGGCGCTCCATCTATAAATGTAGCCACACTTTGTCGCCCACCTGGAAGTTGTGTTGCACCCGATGCTGATCATGTCGCTGCTTGTACTTAGCATTGGATCTATCCAATATGTCATGAACCTATTGGTCAATGTGCTGAATGCGCTCAATGAAGTTGTTTTCCTTAGAAACTTCAGATTGGATATGAGCTAAATTAGCCTGAGTAGCTACAAATGACATGGCTATGTCAATGGGACATAATTGATGGAATACCAAGCCCACCTGAAAGGGGTTGTGGTTGGTTGAGCTGTGGAGGGCCCGATTATAGCTGTGTTGTACATAGGGGAGGCTCTCATCCCATGTGCATGGATGCTTTGAGTTGTACATGTGCAAAATGTGTACGATCATCCTGTTGATGACCTCTGTCTAGCCATCAGTCTGGGGATGGAAAGCTATGGACTTTGTGAGCTTGGTTTCTAGCATTGACCATTGGTTAGACCAGAATGTACTAAGGAACCTGCTGTCCCGGTCTGAGATTATAGACTGTCAGATACCAAAGTGTACCCACACTCGTTCAAAGAAGAGTTTAGCAGTGGCTTCTGCTGTGTTATTCTTCTTGCAGGCCGCCATTATGGCCATCTTTGAGAATCTGTCAACGACCACAAACACACAGTCGTTGCATGCTTAGTAGACGGAAGGCCTGACATATAATCCATGGAGATGGATTCCCAAGGTCGACTAGGGGTAGGAAACGAAGTATAGAGGCCTTGCTTCTTGATGGATGGTTTGGAAATGGCGCAGGAAGTGCAGGATCGGATGTACTTCCCGAAATCTCGTCGAAGGTTCGGCCAATAGAAATACTTCTGCAGTACTTCCACTGTTTTCTCGACCTCAAAATGCCCAGTGACCCGACTGTAGTGCGCTTCCCAAATCATCTTGGCATGCTCGCTTGAAGGAACACAAAGGTGTCCCATGTGATACAGTAGTACATCCTGGAGATGAAATTTTGGAACTTGGTTTCTCTCCAAGAGTGTCTGGTATGTGTGGCTGAATTCTGGATATCTCTTGTAGGGAAGCGGCCAATCAGAAGTCTTGTGCCCATAAGAGTTGAGCACGGTCGTTATCGCCATGATTGGTGGTTGGCTGAGGTGGTCTGCAACATTATTGGTGCTTCCCTTCTTGTACTTGATGTTCAAATGAAACTGTTGTAGATATTTGGACCACTTCTAATGGCGATCATTTTGTAACTTCCCTTGTGTTTGCATGAATAGTAGGGGTCAGTAGTCTGTGTGGATGATCGTTTCCTTCCCCAAAATGTAATGCTTCCATTGCCGACAAGACTGTACAATGGAATACATCTCTTTGTCATAAGTGGGATATTTGCGGACTATGTTTGACAGTGTCTCACTGTGATATGCCACTAGATGCCCTTGTTGAGTAAGGACAGCCCCAATAGCATAGTCAGAGGCATTTGTCTCGATCTCAAATGGTTGTTACCAGTCTGGTAATGTGAGCACTAGGGCACAACAGAGGCGGTGTTTCAATTCTGAAAATGCCTTCTACTAAGTTTCTGACCAAAAGAATTTTGCTTTTGCTCCTCCCTTGGTGACTTGACTCAAGGGCCAAGTGATATGAGAGAATCCCAACACGAACCTGCAGTAGAAATTAGCAAGGCCCAAAAAGCTGCGAAGCTTTGTTAGAGTAGTTGGGGCTGGCCAATCCCGAATGACTTGGATCTTGGTTGGATCCACATGTACCCCACAGTCATCAATAATGTATCCCAGATACTGAACCTGGGTCATGCCAAAAGTGCACTTGTCCAAGTTGGCACACAACTTGTACTGCCGTAATGTTTGGAGGACCTGTCGGATGTGGTGGAGGTGCTTTTCCCAAGTCTAGCTGAAGATCAGGATGTCATTCAAGTACACTACTACAAATGAGTTGGTGAATGGCCACAAGATGTCGTCCATTAGTCTCATAAAGGTTGCAGGACCGTTCGTTAGCCTGAAAGGCATGACCAACCATTCGAAAAGGCCCTCCTTGGATTTGAAGGCAGTCTTCCACACATCGGTCGGCTCGATCGGTACCTGGTGATACCCGGAATTTAAGTCAATCTTGCTAAAATATTTTGCCCCTTTAAGCTGGTCTAGGAGGTCATCAATTTGTGGGATTGGGTACCTATTCCGGACAATGATCTTGTTCAGCGCTCCATAGTCAATACAGAGTCTCCAAGTCCCATCCTTTTTCTGTACCAACACGATCGAGCTCCCACAGGGCGATGAACTTGGCTGGATGTGACCCTTCTGCAGCAGCTCATGAATTTGCCTCTTGATTTCATCATTCTCCAGAATAGAGTGATGATAGATCGGTCCATTGGGCAGTGGCGCACCTGGGGTCAGATTGATGGGGTGCTTGAACTGATAGTGGAGAGGCACCCCGGTGGGTGAGGTGAATATGTCCCGGTACTCCTCCATGACCTTGTCCATTTGTTGTTGTTGTGTGGAGGGGCCCTATCTGGAGGTTGTGGCCATGATCTTCTTATTGCCCTGAGGGCGGATCATCAAAAAAACAAACTTCCCAATTTCGGAAATGAGCTTACTGTATTGTTTTGTAGTAACCAAAGAGATATCGGTAGGGGGTGGTACCTCTGGTATCCTATACAAATTATTTCCCAACGTAATAATAACAGCGTGAGGCCGGGACTCATACACAGGACGTCGCTTCCATAAGTATGGTTGACCTAATAATACATCACAAACATCAAGAGGAGCAATATCACATAATACCTCATCGGTGAAGGGCTTGATGTTGTAGGGAAGGCGGCACTGCCGGTTGACATGAAGATCTCATCCTTGGTGAAGCCACCCAATGGTGTATGGTTGCGGGTGTGCCGTGGTTGGCAAACCCAACCGCTTCACAACCTCTACTGAAATCAGGTTCTTTTGGCTCCCACTGTCGACGATGAACTGTAGTGGGGAACCCTTTACCCACATCTGGGAGTGGAAAAGATGCTCCTCCTCCTTTGAATCTTCTGGTTCTTCCTTTTGGATCTTCGTGGTGGAAAAGGTGGCGTTGGGCTATGCATCAATAATATTTTTCCCTCTATCATTTCCCTTCTTGGGTTTAGATTTAGTGTCAGAGTATGCATCTAATTCAGAAGCCTTTATCTCAGCCACCAGTGACTGCTTAGCCCGACACTCACTTGTGTTGTGAGTGGGGCTCTTATGGAACTTGCACCACTTTCCTACTTCCTTCTTCGGCTTTGTAGTGTTTCTCTTTGCTTGTGGCTTTGGAAATTTTTCTTGAGTTGCCATGCCTTGGTTGTGTCCTTGGTTTTGCAGTTTGGGGGCAACTTTCCCTTGCTTATGATTCGCAGATCCAAAGTCTCACTTTTTCTGTTTGAATTTTTGCTCAATTTTGGCAGCATACCGATATGCCATACCAAGCGAGGAGATGTTGAGGAACTCCATTTCCTCTTGAATGTATCTGTGCAGACAACTGCGGTACTTCAACACCAAATGTTTCTCTGAATCTTTGATACCCAACTTGGTCCGCAGGGTATGGAACATATTCGTCAGCTCATGCACATCTTGATCTCTTTGTTGCCACAACGTAGTCCATTGGATGTACTTGTCCTTATAGATCCCCACCGGATAATATTGTCCCTTTATGGCATCTTGGAAAGAATTCCAAGTGGGTACGGCTGAGAACAGAGAGGGTTCCTCCTCATCCTTTCTCTCACAATAGGTTTTCGACCAGTCTTTAACATGGGGGGTGGATTTGAGTACAGAAAAAGTAATCTTTTCCCGGTCAGAAAAGTCATGAACCGAGAAATATCCTTCTAATAGATTCAACTATTTATCTATAGTGTCTGCATCTATTCGACCATCAAATATGGGAATGTCAAAGTTTACTTGTACCTTAAAATGGGTTGCACCTCCAGAGTGGCTGCTAGATGCAGATGCGCCGCTAGTGGGAAGTCGTTGAAGGATCTGGGTGAAGTTATCCATCATCGCGTTCCTTTGTTTTTCAAGGGCCTCCTCGAGCAACATTTTGATAGGATCTTCTACACCCTCATCTTTCTTTTCATCCCCCATGGGTGGCGTTTGGGATTTGCGAGGCTGATCTTGCAAAGGTTCAACCAGATCGTGCCCTAACTCTTTATACCCTGCCCTCATTGGGGACATGCAAAGAAGGATTGAGAAAGAGCAGATTGCTCTGATACCACTGATCCAGATTTATGCAGGAATGCAACAAAATACACAAATAATCATAGAAAAAAATATGCAGCGGAAATAACACTTCATTTCATTAATCAATAACTGAAACTTGTTTACATACAGAATGGAAATAAACTAGCTAGAGTGCTGGTAGCTTATCTCTGAGAAGAGATGTGGCGGCTACATGCCTCTGAACTCTCCCCATTACAATGAGGCTTGAAGGCCTATATATTATTGAGAAACAATGGAAACCCTACACATCCAAAAACCTAACCCTAGGAGGTGAAACACCTTAATGTGGGTCCTGTTGGATAACTTGGTACATCAGTTTCCTAGGGTTGTAACTTTAGCATACTACCTCCGTTTGACGTGCATGATACATCGTTAGAAAGATCTATTTAAGGACTACATCCTTAAAACAAAAACAATAAGACCAAAACGGACTTATATTTTCCTGATCATTTGATGCCAAAAAAACGTCATTTAGGGCCTCAAAACGGCTCCGGAAGTTTAGGACCCGAAAACGACCAAAAATAGTAAATTGTGCTACAATTAAGGAAACTAGAAAACTGAAAGAAACAGTGGTGGGGGTCCAAGAGGAATAGGTGGGTGGCCACCAATATTCTCCTGGATCATCACCAGTGCTTAAAAGCACAGCTAATTGTAGCTTTCATCCAGGACATTTTCAAATTTACAAGGCCGACAATATTTGGATATAGCATATATTTAATGATTGCCTTTTTGGACCTTTTTCTGATACCCTTCGAGGAGTATTTTAGTATTTCATTGCTCTTTCCCTTTTTCACATATGTTAAGAAACACAGTTTTTAGCATTTTCATTTTCCATGGGCGCATATAAAACATTTTCGAATACAAGTAGTACATGAGCTTTCAGTTTAAGCCAACAAGATCTCAAGTGACCAGGGGGAGTTCTGCACAGTGCCAAACATTAGGACAACCGACCAAAATGATTTAGGCATACAATCCAAATCATCAAAGGAAAGTTCTGTCACCAACTCAGAGCCAAGACACACTATAAACAGGGAGGTTTGTCCAACAAAGGTTCTTGCGGGGAAAAGTTCCTCCATGCCATAAGTCAAGTAGTAACTCGGGTTAAAAACAAAACTGGAAGGAAATGGATGGGTGGAGACAGTGAAAGATGAAGCCAACACTAGCAAGCCAAAAAATTGGTGGGAATGACTACCTCTATTCTCCCTAAGGAGGGTAAAACCAATGGGTATAGATCAAGAACTTCCAAGTCTAAGTAGGGACATCAATATATAATACAAATACAATCCAAGTCCATATAATTATGACTGCCAGATCAAGACACTACATGTTAATACATGTCACAAAGATGAGTATAAGAGAAATGATAACCATAACACAATATAATAAAAGTTGAGCCATAATCATGCATATAATCCATTTGAACAATCATCTGTCCAGTGAGAAAGTACTGATATAAATCTTGGCATCAATAACTGTTCTGTAATGACTAAATGGCTACATCGGTCCTCAAATATGAGTGTCCTGAGACTCATTCCTAACATGGGAGAGTACAATAGTTCACAAATAAAATAATGATCTGTCAAAACTGCTCATCTCAGGATCTCATATGTAAGAGATCTGGTTGAAAAATGTACTGTATCTGAAAGATAGAATGTGGTAGCCCGGCTACTATATATGTGATAACATCTAGCTCCAACTAAGACAAGTGCTCTGCTGAAAAGAGCGCTTGAGAATCTTAGAATCTCTGGTCTTCGCACTCTAATTCTTGCATCCTCAATCAATCCATCCAGCTCTGCAACCACTACCAATAATGTCACTGACTATTTGTAGCATGTCCAAAGCTATACCAAACTCACAGATCAGTTGTCAGAATGATATGTGGATAATATATAAAATACTGAAAATAAAGATGCATGAAACTAAAAAGAAGAAAATAAGTCTAATCTATTACCAAAACTTTTGATAAAAGTTTGATTTTTTATTTTGCAGGATAACAAAATTACACTAAGAGCTTCAAAGGTGAGCTTCAAACAACAAATCAAGATTCTATACTACTGCTGGGAAAGGCTTATTCAAGTCCAACCTACTCTATTCTACCAGGCAAACTGGGACTCAAGACTAAGTGAGGTCAAGAATGTATCCCCTCAAATCCCTTTGGTTGACAGGCAGAAAAATCTGTCGTCTAGTACTAGTGATAAGAAAACATATATCACCAATGCAACGTTCTACGAAAAAGGGTCCAACCCAGAGGTCATTAGCTTGCCTCGATCGAAAATGCAGTAAGTGGTTTTGGATAAGGACTTGACTTCCAATGGGAAATCTATTCCTATTTATCGATTCAGGGACCACTTCAATGTTTCGTATAGGCATGGGATGGACATCAACGATGTTTCATGGTTGCAGGGTGATAATCCTTGAGGTCCTTCTGGAAGGAACTACCTCAAACCTGGGTGGACCACCATAATTGGTTCCTCACATGGTCGGATGTAAGTGCAGGGCCTTTCTGACATGGATTTAGGATTTGTTCCTACCATGGTCAAATGTGAGTGCTGGGCCTGCCTTTCTGACATGCATGCTAGAGGTGTTCCTTGCATGGTCAGATGTAAGTGCTGGGCAGGCCATTCTAACTTAGGGTCAGATATAAGCATTGAAGAAGACCTACATGGAGGCTAGGCCTACAACCAGCATGAAAAAGGGCTGGCTCTGTAGAACTTCCTATGATAAGAAGAATTGAGAGATAACACCGGTGATGATGATCTAGCAGTGATGATCTAGATCCAGGGATGATCTAGATCCAATGATGATGATCTAGTGATGATCTAGATCCAGTGATGATCCAGATCCAGAAATGAAGATGACTTGAAGATGAATATAACTTGATGATGATCTAGATGATACAGAGAAGAAGACTTGTGCTGATAAATTGTGTCGAGAGAATACCTTCCCAATTAAGAGAGAGTGTTGATGTCTTTGTAACTTCGGAATGTATTCACTTGTATATTTTATGCATTGTACCCCGATGTTTATTCTGGGAAGTATATATAATGTAATTGATTCATGTCATGCCCTGCTGTTCCTATCGAGAGATTCAGTAATGTAAACAAGTCATGTAAAGTCATAGAGGGTAACCCTCCTTATTGATCAAGGGTTAAAGTCCCCGCAGTTGTGGGGCCCTAGGGTTATTAGACTCTCCTAGGGAAGTTGGTCCTAGTGAGTTATTGTCAAGTTGGGAATTAGTATAAATAGAGAGTGAGTCTCTCTATTTATCACACACTCACTCATACTCAGTGGTAGCGCATAAAGTAGAGAGAAAGAAGAAGATGGGACAAGAGAGAGATATACTCATTAGAGGAAATTTGGGGTCTAAAATGGGCCTTATAAGAAAACGCGCCAACAATAAGTTATGGTGAGTTGGAATTCAAGAACCAATAGAATTCCAATAAAATAAGTCAACGATAATGGTTGAATTGACATATTTGTCATAAAAGAAAACTACTTTTTTTTGTTCGTATTTTTGACATATCTCCCTGTGTTTTTACTCAAATTTTGATTGAGAGAGCTCGTTGGATGTGGAATTTGATTTTGCATCCAACGAGTACTCACACTGCATACTTTTGATGGACCCAACTACCCCAAAAATAAGAAATACCTGAAAAATTGTGATGATGATGTTGGGGCGCGCACCCTAACGGTCCTTAAGATGGGTAACTCCGCGAAGTTACGGGAGTTGTAAGCGGAGCTATGACTCAAAATAGTCTTAGGGGTGTCGGGGTTGAGTAAAAAAATTCTTTTGTAATAAACCCATGGTTTAAATCCAGGGTTTAGGGTTCAGGGTGCCCATGGTTTAAGTCCATGGTTTTGTAATAAGTGCCCTATAAATAAGCACTCTTATAACGAAATCAGGTTAGGCTTTTGATGTAAGAAGAATAGATGCGAAGCTAAGGCTATTTTGTAAGAGAAGGTTAAGTCCCAGCTGTGTGCGTGGACAACCTTTGCAGCTGTGTGCGTAGAGGGTTTTTGGGTGATTAAGGAAATCTGCAGCTGTGTGCGCAGAGGCCTGCAGCTGTGTGCACGGCTTTAAGGACTTGAAAGGATCTGCAGCTGAGTGCACAGATCAGAACTGTGATTTTAGTAACGAGTTGAATAAAACATAGTTCTGTCGACGTAACCCCTACACTGGGGGTGAACCACGTTATATCTGGTGTTGTGGTTCTTTGTGCTGTTTCTGTTATGTTCTTTCATGCATTAATAAATATATATATGATAAATAAGATCACTGCTAACTAAATAACTTCGCTGTGAATTCCCAGTAAAGGGTTATGCAAGTCACTGTCTGTTTATTTAGCTGCGAAGTTATATATGTGAATCTTGAATCTTTGTGTATACGAATATAAGTTGTTAAAGGCTAAGGTACAGTAATATCCCTCTTATGCTTGCAGAAACCTGGTTCTGTGGCATCCCATAGGTGTTTCGGGTGAGATTGCAATCTACTTGCAGATTGTTGCCAAAACGGCCAACACTGTGGGTCTTTTGTTGGTGCGAAGTTAATGGTATAAAGCCTGGGTCTGCCCTATAGCCCAACAGATGATGTCATCATCACATTTTTTCAGTTATTTCTTGTTTTTGGGGTATCGAGGTCCATCAAAAGTATGTAGTGTGGGTACTCTTTGGATGCAGAATTAAATTTTGCATCCAACAAGCTCTCCCAATCTAAATTTGAGTAAAAACACAGGGAGATATGTCAAAAATATGAACACAAAAAGTAGTTTTTTTTATTTTTTCCTCCAAAATTAATAAATATTATTTTATTATTTTAACTATTATTTTATTATTTTCCTTAGGAGGCTGATTTTAGACCTCAAAATTCCTCTAATGACTGCTGTCGGGAGATCATCTTACTATTTTTGGGTTTTACTTTTTGTGCTGATTCTATCTCTGAGGAAGTTGTGGGGTTTTCTCCTTTATGGTTTCCTCGAGGAAAATCTTTGTGTCTATTCTCTCTTATGTTTGATTGCTGTGCTTTTAATTCTCTTAGTTAAAGATCCTAATATAATCCTAGCTTAAATGTTAAAAATCTAACAGTTCCGTACATGGATATGGGTTCAGAAAAATCCATTACATCTGATTGTGGATAATGGTATCCAGAAGAACTTCATTTCTGAAGATCTTGTGAATAAATTAGGTCTTGTCACCACTCCACATCCTTAGCCTTACAATATCGGTTGGATGAAGGATGGGAAGGAAGTAAGGATCACCCTCCAATGCCGACTCCCCTACTTCATTAATCCTTTTGAAGATGAAGTACTCTGTGACGTGGCATCACTTTCTGTAGCCGATGCCTTATTCGGTAAACCCTACCTATGAGATCAACACAATACATATCAGTCATAGCCTTAGAAGGTGATTGTCAAAATTCAGAATCGATGGTATGTCATACCAGAGCAACAACCCACATCAACAGTTGCTATGACATCTTCCAAACAAACAAAGAAGCTTATTAATCATGCTCAAAAGTTCACATTAATCATGATAAAGCCTCAACATTCCATGAAGAATGCAACAATGAGTTGGCTCACTGACCAACGTAGCTCCTAAAACAAGAACAGATCGACATCATTCTTGAAGAATACCAGAACATATTTCAAGCACCTGATGAAGTAACTTTTCATTGTCAAATAAAACACTCCATTGAACTTGTTCCTGGTTCTTCATTACCTAACACATCTATTTACAGAAGACCCATTCTCGAAAATGAAGATATTCGTAGACAAATACAGGATTTGATCGACAAGGGTCATATCTGCCCCAACTCCTCTCCTTGTGGAAGTCCAGTCATCTTAGTTCCAAATAAGGAAGGGACTTGGCGCATGTGCATCGACTATCAGGATCTCAACAAAATTTTAGTGAAGAACATATACCCTCTTCCACGGATTGATGAACTCATTGACAATCTAAAAGGTGATAAGTTCTTTACGAAACTCGACCTCAAGTCGGGATACTACTAGATTCTGATTGAGTTCGTCGATGTATGGAAAATGACTTTCAAGACCAAGGAAGGATTGTTTGAATGGTTAGTCATTCCTTTTGACTTAACCAATGCACCTACAACCTTCATGAGATATATGGATGACCTTCTACGACCTTTCATCGGTAAATGTGTCATTGTCTATCTCGACGATATCTTGATTTTTAGTCGATCATGGGAAGAACATGTCCAACAACTTCGACAAGTTTTCGATACTTTCCAACAACATCATCTATATTTGAACATGGATAAATGCTCATTTGCGATGGCTTGCTTCAAATATTTGGGGTATGTAATTGACTCTGCAGACATTCATGTCAATCCAGAAAAAGTACAGATCCTCAAAGATTGGCCCATTCCTCAAAATATTCATGAACTAAGAAGTTTTCTTGGTTTGACAAATTTCTATGAATGATTCATACATGGCTTCAGCCACATTGCATGGCCTTTGAATCGGTTGACGAAAGGAAATAAGAAAACTGTCTTCAAATGGAAATCGACACAACAACAAGCTTTTTAACAAATAAAAAACAAGCTTTGTACTACACCAGTACTCATGTTACCTAATTTGCATCAGCCCTTTGAGATTGAGACATATGCATCGAACTATGCCCTCGGCATAGTGATCACTCAGTTAGGTTACCAAGTTGTGTTTCATTTCGAGACTTTCAGTGACACTGTTAGAAGGTAATCGATGTATGAAAAATAACTGTACGCCATTGTGAAATCTCTTAAGAAATAGAGACACTACATTCTTGGAAAGGAAACGATCATCTTCACTGACCATAAACCTTTGTAGTTCACTCCGTCCTAATCGAAACTACAGACAACCCAAAAAATCAAGTGGATTAATTACCTGCAACAATTTCACTTGGTAATTAAGTATCGGAAAGGAAAATCCAATGCCTAAGCCGATTGTCTAAGCAAACCACCCATTACTCTACTGTCTACAGTGATGAGTATGCAGGGTTACGACACCACTACTTGGTCACAATTGTATTCGGTAGAATGCGACTTCTTTGCAATTTATCGACAGCTTCAGACCGACAAGTTGTCGACTACCGAATACTTCCTGAAGGACACCTTACTATACAAGCTTGGACAACTTTGTGTGCCGACCAGTGAGGATCGACATAAGCTCATTTGGGACGCGCACTACAACAAGACTACAAGACATTTTGGAGTCGCAAAAACACTTGTTATCCTCCAAAATTATTTCTACTGGCATTCACTTAAATTTGATGTCAACAAGTACATTCGATTGTGCATGGTTTGTGCCATTTTTAAACCACCGAAGCAATGATAAGGACTACACACACCTCTTCTAGTTACTAGTCGACCATGGGAATCTATTTCTATGGACTATTTGACGGGATATCCTACTACCAAACATCAACATGACGCGATACTAGTAGTAGTCAATATATTTTTCAAGATGGCTATACTCATACCATGCAAGAAGACTACGACAACACAATAGACTACTCAGCTCTTCTTTGAACATGTGTGGAAACATTATGGCCTCCCGACGACCATTATTTTCTACAGAGATGCTATATTTGTTAGCATCTTTTGGAAAAATCTCTAGCAACAGCTTGACACGAGACTTTCTTTGTAGACATCCTTCCATTCGCAGATAGACAGACAGATGGAAGTTGTAAATCACTTAGTCGTACAATTGATTTGCATGTACAATCAAAAGCATCGTCGAACATGGGATGACAAACCTCAGCGCCTATTGACTTAATCAGTTCCTTGACATAGTCGAATGACACTGAATTCGAAGGACGAGAAGTGGATGAAGCATTGAAGTTCAGAGATCAAATCTACATCATTCAGAATCAAGCACATGAGATGCTGCAATGAGCTAATGCAAAAGCTAAGGCCCGACACAACAAGCATCGTATTCCTCATTCATTCCAAATTGGGGATCAGGTCTGGTTAGCTGGTCCATACAGAAAGATGAAACCTTTGCGATATGGTCCATACAGTATCCTTAAATAGATTGGATAAAACACTTGTTAACACCATTATTTATCAAGGGGATAAAAAAATCATGATAAAGAAGAAATGATAGGTTTCTTGTTGAACCTTGGTTAAAAAATATATTGTAAGAGTACGATGCTGCCCGAAAGAAGTGATCCCGTTATCAAGGATATGATGGTATGAGTTGAAAGGATAGAAATCAATGGCTATGATTGTCTCCGCACTCTCAAAAATGCAAGGAGGATAAGGTATATTTGGACGTTTAGCGGGTAAACAGATCAACGGCTGTCAAGCTGGCTCAGGCAGATCCACGGCCCATATTTGATCCGCCTTATGAAGCCGCATGTTTATTAAAGGGATAGAGGCCGGTGGAATCGGGTACATAGTACTCGATCCAATGGTGGATAAGTAAAGTCAGATCACATCCACGGTTGGGATTGATTCCGGAGCCAGAATCTACACGGCAGATAAACCCAAAGCGCCTAGCAGAATGAGTTGGTGGCTGTTGATATGACGGCGGAGAATTAAAGTGAATTAAATCAACGCCTATTATGAATTCCGGAGTTTAGACTTGCACGGTAGATAAGCCCAAAGTGCCCAGCGGAATTTGGTACGTGGCATTTGATCCAACGGCTCACAAATAAAGGTTGATTGCATCCACAGCTATGGGTGATTCTGGAACAAGAAGTTGCATGAAGGATAAGGTTAGGAAGCCCAGCGGAATCGAATATCTCCTTCCTGATCTAACGGTGAAGTAATGAGAGGCTACTTCATCAACGGTTAGAGATGTTTCCGGGGTGGATACTTGCACATTGTTTATTGCCAAGACGCCTAATGGAAAGATGTACGTGGCACGTGATCCAAGGGCTAGAAATTAAAGAAGATCCAGATCAATGGTCTTGAATGAACCCAGAGAATGGAAGTGCACGGTGGATAGGAACAGATGGTGGTTGTAGGAAATAAATTTTCATCCACATGGCGAATTGTGGTAGGCTCCGGAGACAGAAGTGGTTTACGGAAGGCCGGTGGGGGCCTATAAAAGCAAGGTTGACTTCTATCATTATTATTTTATTCGTTCGGGAAGGGTGAAAAGGACCGGCCGATTCAGCAGCTTCCATTTGTTAGTTCGAGCACGCTCCAAGCATGCGCCTCTACAGTCGACCAGGTAAGACTTAAACCCTACAGCAACTCTGTCCAAATTACCTTTGTAAATTAAGTAATGGACCAGGGGAAAGACATTCAAGTGTCTGGTCAGGTTGTAGACGACAAATAAGAGTTTTTAGTGGACAGAGATAGGAGCGTGTGCGACCCCTTCCTATCCACAGGGAGCGTGTCAGTCAGTAAGGAGAAATTGTGGTATTATAAATCACAGGGGAATGATGTATTAAATGTCTGCAAGTCTTTCCTGTATTACTTTGCTCTTGAGCAAACCCTACCTTTCCCAGAGTTTGCAGAGTGGTGTGCCGTAAACTATTCTCCCTCCCAGAGAATAATTGTGAGTCGGTATGCGTCAAGAATTCTTTGTAAAATTGATGCCACAGTCATCAGAGAAAATCTCAGTTTGCCTGAAAATTACCCTGTTAATCGTGAGTCGATAAATGAGTCGGTCCTTGCTGACTTTTATAAGAATTGTGAAACTGAGAATCGCTGTCATTTCCTGTCTAATATTTTAAAAGAAGGTCAATCCCTTGATGGCTTTTTCTTGCCCTACCCCGTGCACATTTTCAAAAATGAAGTCCAAATGGTCGTGTCCTTGGTCTGTCAAGTATTAGGTCTGAGTGATGATTGTCGTGTAGGCGATGTCATCCTTGGTTTTTTATTAAGAATAAGTTCCTTAAGCCTCGAGTCCCAGTCAATTCCCGTGTTTAATTTTGATGAGTATCTCGCTGAAATAATCCATCTGCAGTTAACTGAGTTCCCAAAATTTCATTTCTTTAGGTTTCAAACCTACTTGCTCAACATTCTGTTGTGCTCCAATGTCACCGAGTTGAAATTTTTAAGTACTCTGTGCTCTTCTGATTTGCCCAAGCAAATCAACATGTTCGAATTTTCTAATTCGATCATGTCGAAAATGTACAAAATGTTATTTGATGAGGATTTGCCCCGTGTTCTAGATGAAATGAAGTATTTAATGCAGTCTTCACCCGAAGATCGGGTTGGAGACTGGTTTCTGTATAGGGATTACACTGTGTTAAGAATATATGGGTTTACTGGTCAGCCCTACATGTTACCTGCCTTTTTAACCCCGAGGATTTTCGCACTTGAGTTTATGAGGCAGAGGTTGCTATCTGAAGAGGAGCATTTTGGGGCTTTCAAGAAGTCTTCAAATATTAAGTTTCCACTTAAAGTCGGCTCTTTCATTTTTAAAAGCAAAGGCGCCTTAATATTCATAGAGAAGTTATTAGAGAATATGGATTTCCAGAGGGAATCAAAAGTGAATTATGATCCACATCATGTTATATCCCTAAGGAAACAAGCCAACAAGAATAAGCCATTTGAGCACCACTCTGTTGAAAATTTGGCTGAAACAACCAATCTGTTACAATTCAAGGAAGATCCACATATCACACCCATTATAGTATCAGAAAATATTAACATTTTGGTTAAGCGAAGTCTCTCTGAGACTGAGAGTATGGAAGTGGACGAAGATGGGTCCCATAAAAGGGCAAAACTGCTTGAAGGAGGTGAAATGGTAAATGAGGAAGTTTCTGATGGTTTTAAAAGGGTTGCCCCGATTCCCATGAAAACCATTCAAGTAAATCAATTATGTTTTAAAAATGTAGAGGGTGATGTAGACAGTTCAGAATCAAGCCCAGTATTTAAGTCGAAGGAAGAGCTCAAAGCCAGCTATACATAGAAGAGGAAACAGTCTCTAGAGGAGACAAGAAATCTGCTCCCGAGAGTGAGAAGTTTATATAGCTCAAAAACCTCTCTAGTTTCTACAAGAGATGCTGAGAGAAATACATTTAAGATGGCTATAGTAAATGACAAGAAGATGTCTGAAATGGAGATCCGGCTGGACAAAATCAGTACTCCAGATAAGATACAACTGCACAAACAAACCAGTGACATCATTTAGTCAGACTTATTGCAAGCCATGGTAAGGATTAATAAATTGCAGGTTTTGATAGACAAATTAGAAATTCAATTGAAGCATGAGAAAGTTGAGAATAAAGCAAATGTCATTCAGATTAGAAAGATGCAAATAGACATTGTTAGTTCAGATAACACCCAGGCGGTCAAGAGGATGCTAGATGAAAAAGAAAACGCACTCCAGGTCTTAAAGAAAAAGCTGAAGATTCCAGGTTCAGAGCACGTCCAATCAGCTGAATTAATGGATTTGCAAGAGGAAAAGGATAAAGTCCATTAGGAGATGATGGAATATAAGGGAAAAACTGTCGAACTACAGGAAGAAAATGACAGGTGGGAGGCCGAGCGGGATGAACTTTGATCTCATATTTCCTTAATGAAAAAAGACCAAAGTGACAAGAAGGAGATTATGGAAGAGTTAATGAGTCAAACCCCAGCTAATGAAGACCTGTCTGTTGTAAATATCCACAAGCCATTTAACGATTTTTCTGCAGATGATTTGTTGGTGCCTATGTCCCAGGTGAGCTTGAAAGATGAAGCAATTAAAGAGTTGAAAGCAGAGAATGAAAAGATAAAAGCTGAATTGGCCAAAGTAAGTGAAAGTAAAAAACAAATATTGCAGGACAGGAATCAATTACAGAAAAAATTCAATGAGCTAAACGAAAAAAGCATTGGAAAAGGCCCTCTTCAGGGGGCAAAACATATCATTTGGGATACCTTGTGTATAGAGATTACCAAGTTCAGAAACTATCTAAATTTTGTTGATGATTTGAATATACTGATAAATTTGGCTCACCAGAGATTAAAGCTGGTAAATGAACATATGGAGAAGAGACCTCTTACTACAGCTCAGAACACGCTGAATTTTTTGAATTCATTAACATATCAGAAATTGCATGATATGGGCATAAAAGACAGAGTATCAATAGTGCTGTGGGCAAAGAAATTCATCCACAAGCATCACTTAATCAAGACGGTCCAAGAAAAATCGAAAGGATTACTTTTGCAAGTCAATAATTTCAAACAGGAGTTTAAAGAGCTATTCGAAGACGGATTGCCTTCTTTCTGGGACGAAGAGGGATGGATGTTCTCACAGGAACATTATCATAACCTGCTTGTCCAGTGCCGCATGGACCACTCCAAATTCAATGATTTGGAGAAAAGCCTGACAGGGAAAACCATTGTGGATATGTTAACAGAAGATTTCGAAATTCTACAGAAGTTCACCATTATCAGAAGCAGATTGCCCAAGAAGTCTTATGAAGCATATATGGAGCTCGAAATATCAATTCGGGAAATGAGAGAATGTGACACCCCAAGTTCGGAGCAGTGGAAAGCTGTGGAGCGGTTTGGAAAGACAAAGTATATTCTTCATCCCTAGAAACAGGTGTCATGCACTAAGGAGCTGATGGGGCAAAGACGTGGAGCTGATGGGTGAAAGTTTGTTATCAAGTTGATTGTTACTTTGTGATCCGTTAGGATTAGAGTTGTAACAAACTTCCTAGGGGTTAGGAATTCAGTTACAAAACTCTACATTAAGCTGATCATTCAGTTATCGGTCTTCTTGGATGACCTATTATTTTATGTATAAATTTGCATGTCTTTTAAGAGATGGGGGTTGGAACCCATCGGGAGGAAGAATTTTGGAGAACATATCTGTTTTTGAATACCAAAGTGAATGCATGAGAATTTTGTCAGAGATTCCTGTATCATTGGTATTACAGTCTGTGCTTCTTTCTTTATGTGATCGTATTTCCTGTGTAACACTTCATTTTATCCTTTCTTCATATCTGGAATATAGTGTTAGATGATTAAAATTGATATGTTTATGCTTTAGTCATCATTTCAGATATCTTATGATTTTCTCTGCTAAAGTTGATATAGAATTTGTCTTTGACGCTCTGTATTGATGGGCTGTTTCCTCGCCTCTTCTGTTTCATCTGGATCAAATTGAATGATTATGATGATGTGATTGCCTTGCCTTTGATAAATATTGTGTATACATCTTTGTGATCTCTTTATATGCATATTACTCCATGCCCAATGGTTATATGATTGTTTCAGCCATACATACAAATCTTTAAGTGTTGTTTTATATATTTGGTCTTGTTAAAATCTTTATTGAGAGATCCCTCTCTAGAAGAAAATACCAGTTCTTCCTAAAGTGGTTTTGCTGTTACCTTGGAGTTTACCTTTTACAACTTGGGTACATTCTGAGTGCTAACAACACTTTTGAGCTCGACATTCCTACATTCCTTGGCCTACATCCAGTTTTCAACGTAGATCTACTTCGACCATGCCATGCACCCTTGTTGGAACATAATGATTTGCATACAAAAGAACCCAAAGACATCCATCTAGATGTTTAGGAATCTCTTCTTTGTGACACCATTGTGGGACGATGCATATACCATACACGGACGAACTCCATTCCCTTGTTTCAAGTGGATAAATCTAGACAACTCCCCGCACAAGGAAAATGGTACTCCACTAATGAAGTCGCCAACAAATTTCCTCACCCGAATGAATACACAATGGATACCATTGTTTGTTAAGGAAGGAGGAACGATCCAACCTGTAGCCGACAAGTTCTCCTCGACATGTTCATCCGATAGGTCTGCCTTGACATGTTCATTCGATAGGTTCTCCTCGATAGGTCTGCCTCGACATACATCATACCAACATGCTCTGTGATGATTGAACTTATGAACTGTTATAACTTCTTGTGTAACTGAACGTAACGAGTAGTCTCCCAAGTATATTAGCATCCTATATAAGCATGTACATTAATGTAATATACATCATCTGATTCATCCATCTTTCATGGAGCATAAGTAATAAATTTGTTTCAAATTCTTGTGTATTGTATGTGTGTATATTTCTTATGGACCTAGTGTGTTTCCTGCTTTGCTGGTTCTTCCTATATACTTCCACCATAATAGTACTCAACTCATTCAGCCGACTGTTGTCCCCAGCGTGCACCTGGGCACGACCTAGATCAATGAGTTGTAGTATGGAAAGCTCGTCTTGCATTTGAGGTTTGGATACCTCAACCCCTCTTAGTTGGAGCTAAGAAAACCAAGTTGGGTCTTGCAATAGGACTTGGCACTTTTCAGTCAGTTGGTGCAGATGTAATTATGAATATTGAATTCTTCCATAAAAAATATAGAACAAGTTTACCATATAAATCTTATGCTCTCTTGTGTTTTGTTAGTTGTGTTAGTTTTTCAACATTAAGCTAGCATATCATTAGGATCTTTAACTGATAGAACAACAAGCACATCAATCAAACACAAGAGACAATGAACATAGTGATTTTCCTCAGGGAAACCATAAATGGAGAAAACCTCGCAACTTCCTCAGAGATAGAATCAGCACCAAAGTGAAACCCAAAAATAGTAAGACAATCTCCCAACAGCAGTAAGCTCTTTCCTCTAGCCCCGATGTCTTTCTCTTCCTCAACCATGCGCTACACTTGAGTGTGTATGAGTTGTGTGCTAAATAGAGAGTCCAACACTCTATTTATACTAATCTCGATGTGACTAAAACCCTACTAGGGCCGATTTCACAAGGTGAGTCTAATAACCCTAGTGCCCCAGAACTGCAGGGACTTTAACCCTTAGACAATAGGAGGGTTAAACATTATATATTATCCCGATAGGAACATTGGGGCATTAAAATGACACAAGAACATCCCGGAATAAACATCGGGTTACAATAGATAAGAAATACAAGTGAATACATTCCAAAGTTACAATTACATCAACACTCCCTCTTAACTAGGAAGGTATTCTCTCGACACAATTTTCATCACTGGTCTTCTTCTTTGGATCTTCTTATCATTTGCATTCTTCAAGTCTTCTTCGTCTTTAAGTATTCTTTGTCTTCAAGTCATCTTCATCTCTGGATCTGGATCATCACTCGATTTGGATCATCATCACTGCATCTGGATCTGGATCATCACTCGATCTGGATCATCATCATTAGATTTGGATCATCAGTCGATCTGGATCATCATCACTAGATCTGGATCATCATCACTGGATCTGGATCATCACTTGATCTATATCATCTCTGGAGCATCATCTCTAGATCTGGATCATCTCTTGATCTAGATCATCTCTGCTGGATCATCAATACTGAATCTTCACAGGTGCTATCTCATGATTCTTCTCGTCATAGGAAGTTCTATAGAGCCAACCCTTTTTCATGTTGGATGTAGTCCTAGCCAACATGTAGGTCTTCGCCCAACACTTACATCTGATCATGTAGGAACTAATCCTATAATCTTATCAGAAAGGCAACGCCCAACACTCACATCTGACCATGTGGTAACATAGCCCACAACCCTGTTAGAAAGGCCCAACACTTACATATGATCAACCAATGATCGAAGAAAGGCCCAACACTTACACTTGGCCATGCGAGGAACCAATCCTCCATGCCAAAAGGCTCTTGCACTTACATCTGATCAACCAATGATCGAAGAAAGGAACTGCACTTACATCTGATCAACCAATGATCGAAGAAAGGTACAACACTTATATCTGATCAACACATGATCGAAGAAAGGCTTAGCACTTATATATGATCAACACATGATTGAAGAAAGGATCTACACTTACATTCGACACATACAAGGAACGAATCCATCTGCATGTTCGAAAATGCATGCACTCACATCTGATCCTGTAAGAACCAATCCTACCGTCATATCAGAATGGCCCCCATTCCTAGACTGAGCTACCTGGTAACTGACCAGGTGCCTCCATTCTCCAGGAGAATGGAAGTTGCCCTTACATCTGTTCTACTCGATAGAATGGCCAGCACTCACATCTAACATGGAAGGAACCAATCCTCTCACCATGATAGAATGGCTCAGCCCTTATTTCTGACCTACTTGTCAGAATGGCTATGGATCTCGACACTCATATCTGACGTGGAAGGAACCAATCCTCTCACCGTGACAGAATGGCTTAGCCCTTACATTTGACCATGGAAGGAACCAATCCTCTCACCATGTCAGAATGGCTATGGGACTCATCACTTTCTCTTGGAGGAAACCTCTATCTGGAGAACACCAAGCTTCTCCTTGAAGTACTCGAACTTCACCCTAGCCAATGGCTTCGTCAATACATCAACTATCTGTTCCTCCGTTGCAACATACTAGAGCTTCACTGCTCCCTTGTGCACCATATCTCTGATATAGTGATATTTGATCTCGAAATGCTTCGACTTGTCATGGAACAATGGATTCTCTGAAAACTTTACGCAACTCTGGTTGTCACAATGTATACAAGTAGCATCCACCTAGAGATCAAATAAATCAGACAATAGCTTTCATAGCCATACTACCTCACAACTAGCTGAACAAGCTGCGGCATACTTTGCTTCAGCTGTACTCAGTGCCACATAGGATTGCTTCCTGCTAAACCAAGAGATCACACTTGATCCCATACCAAAGAAACAACCTAAAGTGATTTTCCTATCGATGGCACTGCCTACCCAATTTGAATCAATATAACCATCCAGGTTAATCTTTTGATTCACCTCGTACTTGATCCCATAATAAATTGTACCCCTCAAGTACCTCAGAATGTGCTTTGCAGCAATCAAGTGAACTTGTCTCGGATCTTTCAAGAACTGGCTCAAGGTGTTCACAACAAAGCAAATGTCTGGTCTTGTGTTCATCAGGTACATCAAGGACCCAATCATTTGATGATACATCATGGCATCAACCGTCTCTGATGAAGCATCACTCAATAGCTTCATGTTTGATGCATAGGTGTGGCCATAGCCTTGCAGTCCATTATCCCAAACCTCTTCAGGATCTCTACTACATACTTCCCTTGTCCGAGGGAGATTTCGTCTGCATTCTGCCACACCTCCATACCTAGAAAATAATGCATCAAACCCAAGTCCTTCATTTCGAACTCGGCAGCAAGCTTTCTCTTTGTACCAGCAATCAACCCGTCCATACCTGTGACAAACAGATCATCTACATATAGTAGAAGCATCACTGGGTTTCCATCTTCAACCTTGTAGTAAAGGTTGGAATCTGCTTTACTCTTGGTAAAGCCCAAACTGGATAGAAAGCTGTCAATTCTGCTATACCATGTCCTGGGTTCCTGTTTCAAACCATACAGGACTTTCTTCAATCTGCACACATGAGACTCTCTGTCATGTGTCTCAAAACCGAGTGGATGTTCTACATACACTTCCTCTTCCACTACACCATTCAAGAAAGCACTCTTGACATCCATTTGGTGTATCTTCCATTTCATTACTGTAGCTAATGCAATTACTGTTCTGATGGAAGTGTATCTAACCACAGGAGCAAAGGTTTCTTCATAATCTATTCCTTCCTTCTGTGAGAAGCCATGAGCCACAAATCTTTCCTTATATTTTTCAATGCTACCGTCTACAGCATGCTTGATCTTGTAGATCCATTTGGAATTTACAATTGACTTCCCTTTTGGTCTTGGGACAACATCCCAAACATCATTCTTCATGATCGATTGATACTCTTCGATCATAGCATCCTTCCATTCTTTCCATTTTGTTGCTTCTTCATAGTTGGAAGGTTCTTTATTGATAACATCACATAGTAAAGCTACATATCCGGAACAAGATTTGGTTCTCTTTCTTTCTCTATGATTCTCTTTTGGAGCCCCATATCTTTCTGCACCTTGGATAATTTCTGATACCCAAGCAGGTTTCCTCTTGTGAGGATTCTTCTCCTGAGGTGGATCTATAGGTCTTTGTGGTTCTTCAAATTCTCGATCTTCTTCTTGAATTTCTTCATTCATGGTTGTATCATGAATTCTGGGTGCTTCTGCTTCTTCAGTTTCTTTAGCAGGTCTCTTTCTAGATTTGTTGTAAGCTGTGTCTTCATCAAATGTTACATCCCTATTGATGTCAATATTCTTGTATCTTGGGAAGTATATTCTGTAAGCCTTCAAGATTTCAGAGTATCCCACAAATATACCCTTCTTTCCTGAAGGATCTAGTTTTGTTCTCTTTTCTTTTGGTATGTGTATGTACACTGGACAGCCGAATATTCTGAGATGGCTAACTTCTGGTTTCTTGCTGGAGAATATTTCTTCAGGAGTCTTGTTCTCGAGTACTCTATGTGGAGTAGAGTTCTGTACATACACCACTGTTCTGGCTGCTTCTGCCCACAGATGCATAGGAAGATCTTGATCATGAAGCATTTCTCTTGCAGCTTCCATGATGTTTCTATTCTTCCTTTCTGCAACCCCATTCTGTTGTGGTTTGTAAGGAGTGGACAACTCCCTCTTAATCCATGATTCTTTGCATAAGTCTTTGAATTCATTTGATGTGAATTCTCTACCATTATCTAATCGAAAGGTCTTGATCTTCTTTTCTGTGTGATTCTCAATCAAGGCTTTGAATTCCTTGAACTTGCTGAAAACTTCATCTTTGTTCTTCATGAAGTAAATCCATGTCTTCCTAGAAAAGTCATCAATGAAAGAAACATAGTATACATACCCACTTAGTGAGCTTGATGACATTGGTTCGGATACATCAGAGTGGATGATTTCCAAGATTCCTTTTGCCTTGCTCTCACTACTTGGAAATGTCTTCTTTGTATTCTTTCCTTTCGCACATCCTTTGCAGACCCCTTCATGTTTTGCTTGAATTTCTGGAAGACCTTCAACAAATTTGCTTGCAAGTGGTAGTGCTCTGTAATGCAGATGTGAAATCCTTCTATGCCAAAGTTCATTTGGCTCTACTGTGTCACGGACCATAGCTTGTTTTGGATGCCCCTTCAGCTTGTATAAGCCTCCTTCTTGTTCTCCAATCACTATTGCATCATCAATAGTCTTTCCTCTTGGCCACATGATGACTTGTCCATCTACAAATGCAACCCTCATACCTTTTGCATCCAATGCTGATATGGATAGAAGATTCTTCTTCAATCCTGGTACAAACAAGACATATTTCATTTTTATAGATTTTCCAGAGTCTAGCTTGTAGGAGGATTCACCACTACCTTTTATGGGATATTGGTAGTCATCCCCAAGCTTCACCTTATGGGGTGAATTATGTTCGGATAGTTTCTCAAAGGATTCCTTGAAACCTGTCATTGTGCTTGGAAGCCCCATTGTCAGTAAGCCAATCTTTACTTCCATGAGTGACAGTTCTTGTGAGAGCGGAGATCAGAACATATTCATCTTCACTTGAAGAGTCTTCAATTTCTTGTTTTACTCTCTTCCTGGGAGGATCATCATCCTCAGCAGTGTGAGCATGAACTCTTCTTTTGGAGTTCCTCTTCTTCTTGGATCCATTCTTATTCTTGGGACAGTTTTTAGCAAAGTGTCCTATTTCATCGCATGTATAACATCCGATTCTGGATGGATCCCTTCTCATAAAGTTATTTTTCTGATGAGAATGCTTACCTTGGTGATGATGACTTTATCTTCTTCCTTTCTTGGAATGTATTGTGAGAGCTTGATCTTCACTTCCCATATTTTCTTCTCGAGTAGCTATCCGAGCTTCTTCTTGAGAACATTATTCCCACTGTTTACTGAACTTGACCAACTTCTTTCTAGCACAGATTCCTTGGATGAAAGAATTCCATGACCTAGGGAGGCCATTCAATGTTGTCATCACAATTTATGCATTCTCTACTTCCTCATCTACAACTTCTAGTTGTTCTTTGGTATGGGAGACCCTTGTGAAGTATGACTGGATGGTCTCCTCATTCTAGATCTTGACATTCTTCAATTGGTTCCTTAGAGTCATCTTTCGATTGATGTTCTTCCCTTCAAACAATTTGGTTAGGGCATCAAACATGGATTTAGGTGTCTTGAGAGAGGAAACCTATGGAATGCGATGATCCTTGATAGAATCAGAAATTATCCTCTTTTAGATAACCAACTTCTTCTTATGTAAGGCCTTGGCCTCATCTCCCTCTGGAACTAGAACCTCCTCCTGGATATAGGAGTCCAACTCATTTTCTTCCAGGACCAGGGAGATCCTATACTTCCAAGCTCGGAAGTTATCAGCTCCCTCAAGATTTTCATCAAGCTTGGTATGATGAGACATCTTAACTAAGAACCTCAAATGGAAATACAAAATATTTAGATCTTACCAGGTCAAGATGTCAGATCTGGATTTGAAGCTGAAATCATGCAGTACTGGTTCAAGAGCAGATTAGGGTTTTGCTTTTCCGGAGTTCTTTCTAACCAAATGCTTTGAATTTGATCCCTAAATTCGATTTTGGGGAGGAGATCAATTCAGGCCTGGGCTAACTGAAAAATTCCTCTTCTGTGAAAATCCCTAATTTTCGGCAGCAGTGTCGGGTCCAAAACTGAAAAACCTCAGAATTGGATTCTGCTTCGACAGAAAGATGCGCCCTAGGGAGGAGAGTTATTCCACCTTAATTTTGCTGAAAATTTGTGGAGAGAGATCCACAAAATAGGAAGCCCTAGTTCCCACTGCTGTACAATGTCTTCTTCTCAGGTTAGCTCTATTACCATGTTAGTTTTTGTTGTTTAAGTTGTCATTGATGCCAACAGTGCCTGGTCATTGATGCCAACAGTTGAGTCTTGGTGCCCCTTGTGGAGCCCCTAAGTGTTAGTGTTTGGTTAGTGGTTGTCTGTGTCAAGAGGAGACCTTTTGACTTTTCCCAAGCCCAAGTCTGAAGCCCTTGGAGGCCTTGGGACAATGGCAAAAGCCCTGAACTTCCTGGAGAGTGGTCAAGTTGGTTTAATCAAATTTAAAAGGTTTTGTTAATGAATCAAATACCCCAAAAAAAAAACATGGGGTTTTAATAAATAAAACATTTTAAAATAAGTTGAATAGATAAAAAAAAAAAAAAATTTCATTAAAACATGGAAAAGTCTAAAATCAAATATTAAAGAGTCTTAATAATTAAAATAATTATTTAGTGAAATAGTTTAAATAA
>LPNX010971716.1:109301-180238 GCA_001517045.1 Pseudotsuga menziesii | reverse complement strand
CTTCAAGTAACAACAGAATTCTAGCCTTCCACGGCACAAAATTCCCTGTCCCATCCAGCCTATCCTCCAACCTAAGTCCTGTAGCCATCTCAACAACAACTCAACAAAATGCTGTTCACTGACAGAAGTAAAATAACAAAAAAAATTTGAATGCTGCAAATTTCTGTGTGTCTGCAAAAATCACTGTTTCTGCCCCCTTTGCTCTGATACCATGTTGAAAAACTGAGTTTTACTGCTTGCTGGTTTAAATGAACAATTTGTGTTTTTCACTTCAGCCGGTTTTGCATAGGCTTGAAGCTACTTAAAAATTTTGCCGAACAATTTTAAACACAGTAAAATCAAATACTAACAGGCTGAAACAAATAACATGCACACCATAAATTTAACTCAGAGATTTTTGGCTAATCAGCCCTGGAAAAACCCCACGGGGAAAACCAGTCAGAGAGAGGAGAGATTTTTATTATTCTTCAGCAAAGTACAGGACAGAAAATGGTGAAAAATACAACTTATCTCCACCGGCAAACTTTTTCACAAAGTCTGGAAATGTGCTCAGCAAACCCAGCCGTACACCCTTCTTCTTTTCTGTGCAAAAATCACATGCAAATGTCCAGCAGTAACAGGCCGTACATCTCCTAGAAAACAGTGCCAATAAATGCAGTCGTACAGCAGCAAAACAGGCCGTACTTCTTCCTCGAAATTTGTGCCAAAAATTGCAGACCGTACACACAGGCCGTACCTCAAGTTCTGTGCTGAAATTTAATGTTGTTCGTACAGCATTTAACCAGGCCATACTATTCCTCGAAAACTGTGCCAAATTTAATGCACCGTACAGCAGAAATAAAACAGGCCGTACACCCCTCGAAATCTGTGCAATAAATGAAGCAGCCGTACAGTCAGGCCGTACTCTTCTTGGGATCTGTGCCAGCAAAAAATAAATGCAGTCTCGACCTCCTTGCTCACCAAAATCACTTCAGTCAACAACCTGGAAAATCGTGACCTCCTTCAGCAAACTCGACCTCCTCTCTCTCAGCTCTTCTCTTCTCATGCAACAATGAAAAGTGAATGCCCTTTTGCCTCCCTCATGCTTTTTGTTTACCCTAAGTGAGTTTCTTAATCCAATGGTGGAAAAAGAATCAATCCAATGGATGAGATTGAATGTGAGTGAAAATCCCTTTTATTTATTTCTCATAAATAAAATCACTCACCTACTTAAATTTATCAAAAAGTGACTTTATTGTTATAAAGTCTCATTAAGTGACATTTAATGTGAGGGTCACCCTTTTCCCTCTTAAAGTGACTTTAGGCAAAAAATTAAAGTCACCTAGGGAACATCTGCCTAGGTACAAAAACTAACAATACCATGGGACAATACCATGGGCCAATGAAAACCATGTTCCAAAATCACCTTTAGCCAATACCATGGAACACTTCAAAACCATGCATTGAGTGATTAGTGGTCAATAATTGCTCCACTACCTCCATAAGTGCGCCCTCTAACCTCCTTGACCATTTTCTTGAGCGCCCATTGACCCCATTTACTCATTAAATGCCCAATTACCACTTTGACATAATTAAGTGGACAAACATTCTTCAATTTACCCCCCATTGGCTATTTTTGCTTGCAAAATCGAATTAGAGGTCTCATGTAGCCAAATTATCCCATAATAATTAATTTTTGAGAACCTTCCGATGATTTTACTTAGGCAATTTAATTATTTAAACCACTATTTTAATTTTTATGATTTTTTCCTAGGTGACCTCCGTCAATTTTCCCAAGGCCAAAATTGGGGACATGACAGTCCACCCCTCCCAAATTTGTTTGTCCTCAAGCAATGAAGAAACTATAGGGAAATACCATCACATCATCAATGCCTTCCACCACCACATCCAACTGCATCATGGGTCATACATACATACATCAACTGAAGGAAGTGATATCTACATGCACCAATGCATGCACCTGCAAACCAACTATCATGGAGACACATCATCAATCATCAGGAGAACAATATCACCCATAATCCTTAACACATGAAGAATCATGAATGAACATCGAAGGTGTGCTATCCATCTGCATCTCTGAAGTATAATCAACTACAACTTGAGAATCATCTTCTCAAAGCATAGCTCCATCTACTCCCCCATCATACCATGTGTTGCCGCCTAATTCGCACCTCGAGTCACGTGGTAGAGATATTCAAGCCACTGGGTGTGATCTTGGGGGCAAGCTCGAGCCAAGTGTTGTCACCTGATCCTCAGCTCCTTCATCTAAGCAAACTCCTAATGAAGCCAAGGGGGGTAGACCCTATAAGTTACGAAGGTTGATAAAGCTTTAGATGTAGCTTGTGATCGAGTAAGTTGTTTAGGAGTTTTTTTTGTAAAACGACACAAGAGATTGCAATAATGATTAAGACAACAGCATGAGAAATATAAACAATCAATACATTTGTGAATTAAAGAAAACTGCTTATATGATAAAAGCAAAGACTACTGCTGAAATGGAATCTAAAATGGAGTGTTGTTGGAGTGTTGTTGGATTGCTGAATGTATTGCAATTGTTCTTGGTCACTTTTAAGTTTATGAATTAATGAGTGAATTAAACAAGGGGAAAGGGGACTCCAAATAGACCTAACGGTATAGGGAGTATGTCCAAAGCCCTTATTCGATGCGGTTCCATGTGAAGAATATGTGGGTTGCATCGGAGTCTCTGGGATGTGTCCAACACTACACCAACTAACGTGTAATCTAACGGTATCTCGAGGTCACTATCCAGTTGTTCCCACTTCCTCTATGAACTTTCCCTGCAACGGATTAATTCGAGGCATTGGCTCTTCGTCTTGGGAGGTTAATTTAAAGATGAAACTAATTTAAACTAGTCACCTACGTTGCTTTTGATACATCCAATTGGTCGGTTGAACCAGAGCGGTGTGTTGCCGCATTTCACACACCTGGGTTACATGGCAGAAATCTTCAAGCCACTCGGTGTGTCCTTGGGGGCAAGTCTCGAGTCAAGGCTATCACCTTGTTCTTGACTCCTCCGTTCAAGCTAACTCCTAACTAAGCCAAGGGGAGTAGACCCAATTAAATTACTAAGGCTAATTATTTAGTGTGATGGTGTTATAATGATTAAGTTGTTTAGGAGTTTTGAAGTTAACTAGTGAAGACAAAAGATAACAAGATGCAAGATTTAAAGCATATAAGCACAGTAATGACACTCAAAATATATATAATCGAAAGAAATGATTAAAGCAAATCACCACACAGTAATGACACTCAAAATATATATAATTGAAAGAAATGATCAAAGTAAATCACCAGTGCCTTAAATGGAGTCAACAGAGAAATAATGTGCTTGCATGCACTTGAAATAATGTTTTGCAAATGTCTCTTGGTAGATTTTAAATTAATGTGGAATGTGAATGAATTAAAGTAGGTGAAAAGGGGACTCCAGATATACCCGAGGGGTACTTAAAGTATGTCCAAAAGTGAACTTTCACGGCTACCCGCAAGGTGGTTTGTGGGCTGGAATGGAGTCTCAGAGACTATTGTTCATAACGCACCTGTCAGGGTGTGACAGAGATCGGCGCCTCGAGGTCACTTTCTAGTTGTTCCCACTCCTTTGGGTATTTTGCCACCGCTTACAGTTTGTTCGAGGCATTGGATTTTCACCTGATGGTTTGTCAATTTGGGAGGTGAGGACTAATTAATCTAGTCACTCAAGTGCTTTTGATGCAGCTTGACTGATCAGACGAACCGCAACCAAGTACAGAGCATACACACTGGAGGATTCGTTATTTTTAGTAAATTTTAGAAGGTGTTCTTATTAAAAAGAAAACCCTCCAGGAACCTCTTTCGATCCAAGTGGACCTCAATCGGGGAATCAAGGAAGGGTTGATTTTATTATGATTATCAAGACAATAAATGAAAAATGGAATCAGAGATACACAACACCAGTTTTCTAATTAGTCCTACCACGCATCTCTTTCCCCTTGCGGGTCAATCGAGAAGTCGTGGGGTAAGTAGTATGATTACTTTTGAATTGAAAATATGGAATTATGCAAAATATTATCAAAGTATACAATCCTGCATGTCAATAATAAACTAGAACAAAAAAAGGGAAAAATACAAAAAAAATGAAACGGACGCGGATCCCCCCTGGGGGGATGGGGAGCGGGCTCAAAAGAGCTTACTCAAAAAAGATTTCCTTTTATTATTATTGGTTACAATATCAGCAAACTGAAATATCATAAACCTCTTGGTCCTTATACGGGATGAAACCAAGATCTTACAACTTTCCCAAAATTTTAAGATTTCAATCAAAGGGGAGACCCCTGGGGGGATTTGAACGATCTCGAGGCCACTTTCGAACAGCAGCTTCTCTTCTTTTCTGTTAAACCTGCTAAAAACCAGCAAGCATGTTAAAATGAAATATGCCCAAAAGCACTTTAAGAGTACCTTTGGGTCAGCCTACTTTAACTCAAACAAAACTAAGTTAAAACTCGCTAAATTGGTGAAAAAGGAACCAAGGAAAGCAAGCTTTCCTTGGGATCTTGGATTGTTGTTTGTGCAGCCAATGAAATATGCACTGATTGTTGGATTTAATCTTTTTAAAACAGAAAAGGAAATCTAGAGCATGCAACCTACGGATTCTCTTTAATTTGCCATGCAAAACGGACGATTTCCCTAAGCTAGATCTAGAATGCTTAATGATACTTTTCAGAAATGAGATATAGACTATAAGTTTTGAAATAGTAGATCTATGTAATTTTTACTTTAATATGACAGATCTAAATTATAACAAAGCTTGCAACCAAAGTAACCAGTTAAGATTTGGATTTTTATAAGGAGGAAGAGAGAGGAAGAGTGCTGGTAGCCTTGAAGATCAACCATGGAGCTTGCAGGTGGAATGTCGAGGGACTATGACTTTGAATGGTTTGGAGAGAGTGAAGAAGCAAACTAGATTAGCATCCTCTCCAAGCGAGGAACCTGCAACTAAATCCAAAGACTTGCCAAAATACTTGTGAGATCCGGTTAATACATATACAGAGATTCAGAATAACATGCATATAAACTTATAAAACATGCTGAATCTAGATCTCTAAACATGCATTAAAGGAAAGAGATGGCCAATAAACTTATTGAAAAGCTCCTTTCCTATCAAGATTATAATAAGCTTATTATGAATCTTAGCAATGAATCCACAAACAATCAGCAAATTATGAACATAGATACAGGTTACCTCAGTAAAACATGGCAATGCTCATCCACACATACAATGACATGACACCGTCTTGCCTCCAAAGCTTCTCTTTATTTCAAATGAACAATAACAACAGTACAATAGCAACAGCTTCTCAATCCCAGTTCTAACTAGCTTGGAAGAGGTGATCTGAGCTTTATTTATACAAAAAATAGGAGATCCAGCCTAGGGGGGTGCAAATCCCAAGGAGACAGACCACAACAGCTGAAGGAGAGTCCATCAATGTCGATCTGAAGCTGAACTGAGCCTACTTGTCAATCAGGGGGCTGATTGAGCTGACACATCAACATGCTAACTAACACATCAACCACAGAGCTTCAAGAAGATCCCACACATGTGGAGGAGAGAGAGAGGGCGCAATTTCCCATAAAAGGGGCTGAAGTTCAACTTTGGATCTGTCCTAATCACCTCCTTCAGTCAAGGATTTGTCAGATCCAGTCAATTTGGTGCCGATGAGACTGATTTCAATCAAATCGGTTAAGAATCCATTGATCTAGAATTTTGGATTTGCTCCATTATTCATCAATTTATTAATTAAAATAATCAATAATTGATTTTTTGGGGCTTTCTGACCTGAGTGATGGAAAATCACTCAAAACTAGGAAATAGTGGGTCTATAGGTTTACTGGGTGCTCTTAGCATGAAAATGAGCACCTACGTGACTGAATCTGGCTTCTAAGCCCACTTTTATTACAAAACCAATTTTTCCAATTAAACTATTAAAAAATAGCCTAAGTTTTTGTGAAAAAATTAAAATTTAAAAAAATTAAAAAAATTAAAAAAATTAAAAACCTAGGGGGACTTAGACATGTTCATATGACTCGACCATGATGCCTAGCATGTTTATACATTGATACATAGACTCTAATAACCTTAATAGGCCTAAATGCCAAGCCGACCACCCCAACTTTGGAGGTATTGAGTGAAAAACTCAATAATTATCAGTCGTTTATTCAACAACCAATAATAACCAAGGGAAAAAACACCCTGGGCTGATCGGATTAACAAATAAAGTCTAAGAGACAGAGTCTTTTACAGACACTATCATGTTAGAACATTTATTACAATTCCCCCATGGGGTATGAACATGTGATATAGTACAACAAGCACTTCCCAGAAGTACTTCGAAGGTCTTCTGAAGTCCGAACAAAAAATCTTTGTCCGGTTCACCAAGCTCACTTGATAAAAAAACACTAAGTACAACTTAGGTGGTAACACAGTGTAGAGCATACACAATGAAGGCCTTGTTAATTTTAAAGGTTTTTTAACAATGTTTGTTTTTTATTAACTCCCCAAGAGTCTATTTCAGGTTGTAAACCCTAATCGAGAAAGAAAGGAGATGTAAATTACCAAAAAAATAAAGGTAACACAAATCAAACAAAGATTATTTAATTAATCCTACCACACATCTCTTTCCCCTTTCGGGTAACTCGGGAAGTCGTGGGGTTAGTATTTGTATTACTTTGCAAATAATTGAAATACAATTTAAAATAGCAAAGTAATGAAACAAACTACACTAGCAGAAGCAAAACCATGAAATCAAACATCGACACGAATCCCCTCAGGGGGATGGGGAGTGGGCTCTGAGGAGCCAACTCAAATCTTTATTAACTTTTACAACATGGGAGAAATGCACTTTGGTTCTTATACTTTGGATCCAAAGGCTTACAACTTATTGAAAAAATGAATAATTATGCAAAGGGGAGCTATTTAGGTCTTCCTTTTACTCAATTTTGCGAAAATTCGCCATAGTTTCCTCCTCTTTTATTGTAAACCTACAAAAAACAACCACCAAACATCAATAGAATATGCCCCAAAACACTTTAAGAGTGCTTTTGGAAAACTTACCAAAATTTGCCGAAAACATTGTAAGTAAAAAGCTTTAATAAAACTAAGTAAAAGTAACTGAAAAAATTAGCTAGAAAGCTATTTTTTCAGGATCTTTGTTTGTTTTGTAAGGAATGCAAACAAATCATAGCACTTAGATGCTAGATGTGAAACTTAAAATCGGAAGCTAACTTACTAATCAAGACTTTTAATTTTATGAGGTAAATGTTTTCAAGCAAGAAAGCTTAGTAATCTAGATCTACACTAGAAAATGATAATTCTTTGAAACCCTAGCTAGATCTGTAAATGAAAAACAATTAGGATCTACTTGTGCAAATAAACATTTATTCTAGATCTGTGACTGCTTTTCAACAAAGTGACAAGATAATGTAAAAAATGAGGAGGAGAAACGAGAAGCTTGGAGAAGGAGATGATCTTTGAGGCTTCACTTGTGGGGCACCGACGGACTTTATCTGTAAACAAAAGATGTTAGAAACTAGATAGATCAAGGAAGATCATTTATGTCTCCTGCTGAGATAACTTGCGCATCACACAACTTACAAACAAAGATCAAATCTAGCAGCATATATACTTAGAAATCCATATGAAGATATTCATAAACAAATGAAATATTCGATTAGATCTCTAAGCATACATACTAAATAAACTAAAATAGTAAACAAATTGCACGGGGCCTTCACTTGTTGACCAATATCATATCACGTTAGTTCATATTGTGGTTTTTAAAATTATCAAAAATTGAACCAATATATTGCAGGTATTGGGGGGATGAGGGGTTTAGGGTGGGGGTGGGTAGGGTGGTTTATAAGGATTGAGGTATAAAAAGGGATGGGGAGGAGGTTTTAAGTATTGGGAGGGGGTTTCAACAAAAAGTGTTTGGGTCAATATCTATCGAAATTAAGGGTATTCTTTAATATCCCATGATCGCACGTGCTATGTGAGATGTTCACTAAGTGAAGTCCCCATGACAAATTGTTTAATTTACATTGCAAAATTAATGCCAATCCTTCAAGCAAGCTAGATTAGACTGAGTAAACAAGATGGATCAAGCATAGATTACCTCCACAAAACATAGTGATAATTCATCCACTCAACACAGAACCACACAATTTTGACCTCCAAAGCCTCTTTATTTCTCAAATGAACAATGAATACAATGCGCAATCTCTTCCCAGTACATTCCGACTAGTTTGAAATGGGAGAGGGATGCGTTATTTATAGATAGAGCTAGCCCAAGGGGATGCACCAAACAACTGAAGATGAGGTTGAGTTAGCTTGAGCTCGCGGAGGGATTCAAGGGATGCACTGGGGTTCACCTAAGTTGAGGTTGAGAGAAATAAGAAGTGGTAGGCGCCACCTCTTGAGACATGCGCCTACCTCACCCAATTTCAAATCGCATCCAATATTGATATGCCACTTTACAAAGCGTAGGCATGAAAATAAGGGGGTGCATACTTGAGGTAGGCGAAGTTTGCCACCTCTTCAAATCACTCCCAATCAACTCGATTAACATGCCAATCCTCCATGCTTCACTCGCCAGTCAACTTAGCTCACACGACAATCAACTTAATCCAATCGCCAATCAACTAGCATGGGCCCATGATGTGAGGTTGAGGGCGATAGTATGATTTATGAAATAATCGTATGGTACACAAACTCACTTAGAAGTGAAGCTTTCCACATAGGATGAAGTCACCAACATTGGGACCCACTATGCCAAGTCATCCAACAACTTTCCCCACTATGCCAAGTCATCCAACAACTTTAAAAAATCATTTTTTGATTTTTTTTAATTGTCTTATGCCAAAATGTTGCACTTTTAGCATTTAAGTGTCATTTTGATGCTCTAATAGTGAAAAATGACCATAAATGACTTTTTTTATCACCCGGAGTGTATGAAAAGTGAGTCTCGAGGTACAAAGTATGCTCTGAGCAATAAAACGAGCATTCCCACGCCAAATTCCATCTTCGAATCAAGTTTTTATGCCATTTACAAGTTTTTTTAAAAAACTATTAAAAAATGGCTTAAAAACAGATATTGTTTTTGTCGGAACTGAACAAAAATCTAGGGGGACCTAGAATATGTCCATATGACTCAATGTCGATACCCAGCATGCTCATATACATTGACACGTGGACTTTAATAACCTCCTAATCCATAACCACCAAGATGACCATTTCAAAACTTCGGAGGAGCAGTGAAAAATTCAAAAATTATACATCACTTATTCAACATTGTATAATTGACAAGGGAAAAGGCACCTTGGAATGATCAGATTGATGTCTAAGTCTTAGGAAGCCAAGTCCCTTACAAAAATTTTCCATGCTAGTACATTTATTACAACTTCCCCAAAGGGATATGAACATGTGGTACAAAAAATAAAAAAGTGTAAGAAGGCCTGTTGGACTTCTGAGCTCTGAGTTTGAACAAGTACTTTCTTCATCTTTGTCAACTCACTTGAAAGTCCAACTAGATGCAACCTAGTCGGTAACACATGGCTCTAATTGTGGGACGTGTGATTGATCTGAACCTCGTGGAAATTGATCATACGAGAAACCTAGAATCACTAGTTCTTGCACAAAAACTGGGATAAGTCAATCACATGTATATAAATAACCAAATGAAATAATAAGTTGCAATATATAGTACATTGATTATATATAAAAACTAATATACAAAAACAAAAACTATTATACAAAAATTAAGGTAAGCTAAGAAATAAAATGCAAGGAAAGGTTAGAAAGCCATGATACAAAGATGCCCCCATGGGCATCAGATGTTTTCACTGAAAAATAGTTTCGGAATCTGTTTGTTGACTGGCAGAGTCTGTTTTTCCCCATCGATGTCACTGAGATAAAATGAGTTGTCACCGGCCACATCATAAATGATGTAAGGACCTATCCATAAACTGTCAAAATTTCCATGCTTTCCCAACTTTTCTCTCTGTTTGTCCCAAAGTAACACTGCATCTCCTTTCTGAAAATCCCTTGGTTTGGATGATTTGTCAAAATTTCTTTTAACCTTATCCTGACTTTTGATACTCTAATTGACAAGCCTTCTTATAACTTCATCTAACTCTATCAATTCATTTATTTTGCTCTGAAAGTCATCCTGGTCTAAAACCTGAATCTTGCAAAGTCTGATACACTGGTAATTGAGGATGAATCGGTAAAGTCACATTCATGCCATAAACCAACTCAATCAGAGATTTTCCTGTTGCACTTTTCTTAGTAATCCTATCTACCCAAAGTGCAAACTTGATTTTACAATCCCACGTCTTCTTGTTATCACCAACAATATTTTTTACGATGGTTGTCAAGTTTTTATTGCTTGACTCAGCAAGACCATTTCCTTGGGGATACCAGTTTGAGGAATGAGATAGGATAATGCCATATTTAAAGCAAAATGAAGACATTTCTACTGAACTGAAGACTTTGGCATTATCTGTGGTTATCTTAGCAGGCACCCCAAATCTAGTGATGATTTTGTCTTCAAGAAAATCCATAATCGCTTTCTCGGTTGCTGATTTAGTAGGTATGGCCTCTACCCACTTGGTAAAATAATTTGTTGTTGTTATAATCCAAGTATAACCATTACTTGAATTGCCCTTAAATTTACCAATGAAATCAAGGCCCCATTGTTGAAAAGGGGCTTGGACTACTACCGCCTTTAGTGGTAACGTAGCAAGTTTCTGTTTTTTTGTGAAAATTTGACATTTCTGTCAACTCCTAACATACTTGTGCACATCAGTAAATAAGGTAGGCCAATAGTATCTGACTCTAAGAATCTTGTGTGTTGCAGTTTTAGCTACAAAATGGCCACCACAAAATTCTTAATGAAACTCCTCTAAAAGTCTTCTAGACTCTTCTTCAACTACACACCTAAGTATGAGACCATCAGGGTTTTTCCAACACATCCTTCTTGTGTAAGGAAATACTTGGTGGCTTGCCATCTTAGTAACCTTCTCTTGTGGCCAACTAGATGATTTGAACATGTTAGGTTGAGGAGGCAGAATATAATGTCTGAATACCATTGTTGTTGTTGAAGATGTTGAATTCCTGTTGAAGTGTATAACGTAGATGAACTATTCTAACAAACCATACCTAAGTCCTGTTCATTCCCTTCTGTCATCATCTTAGCAAGTCCTTGACCTTTGATTAATTTAGTGGGTTTAATTTCTAAGTCATATCCTTGGATCTTTGATACCCACTTTCCTCTTGTTGAGATAAGATATCCTTCACTTCTAAGTGAGGAACATAGCCAACTACTTTGGAGTAACCAATATAAGTTTTGAAGTGTTTCAAAGACTCGACAAGGGCATAAGCTTGTTTTTTCATAGTAGTGTATTTGAGCTCAGAATTTTGTAAAGATCTACTCATAAATGCAATAGGTTGTTCCTGACCCTCCTTGTCCTTTTGCAACAAAACTCTAGCAATTGTGTTCTCTGATGCAAATGAGAAAATTTGGAAATCCTTAGAGTAATCTGGACTTATCAAAACAAGGGACCTAGAGATGCAATCCTTATGGTTGCAAAAGCTTATTTTCCTTCTTTATCCCACTCAAACTTAACATCCTTTTTAAGTAATTTTTGCATAGGTTTCATCAACTTGGCTAAGTTTGGTATAAACCTTCTTATAAAGTTTATTTGGCCATTAAAAGATTATAAATCCTTCTTACTTGTAGGCAAAAGGACTCTCTTTATATCTTCAACCCTCTCTGGGTCTATCTTGACCCCATCTTTGAAAATGATGTGTCCCAACAGTTTACCCTCATCAACTCCTAGTACTAATTTAGCAAGATTTAGAGATATGCCATACATTCTATATTTTTCAAACACTTTTCTGAGATGGGCTTTGTGATCAAATCTTTCCTTGGAAAAAATAGTAAGGTCATCTTGGTAGATTTTTATTATTTAAAGCATAGTCCATAGTCAAAAGACCAAAAGGCATCCTTAAGTACTCAAACGTTCCCCATGTTGAAGTAAAAGTGGTATCGTGTTTATCTTCCTTCTTGACAAGCACTTGATTATAACCTGAGAAACCATCCAACATAGACATTATACCCGACCCCGTTACTCTTTGAAGTAAAGTTTCCATATCGGGTAATGGGTAATTGTCTTTCATGCATGAGATATTTAAGTTTTGGAAATCTATGCATAGTATCAACTGTCCATTCTTTTTTCTAACTACAACCAAGTTTGAGCACCATGATGAATGCCTTGTTGGTGCAATAATGCCAGCTACCAACATCTATTGTAATTCCTTTTGGACCATGGGTGCCAACTTGAGATTTATTCTTCTAAGTTTCTGCCGAAAGGATTTAGCTTCAGGTCTCAAAGGGATTGTATGTTGGAATATATCATCCCGATAGGCTTTCAACTCATCATACGTAAAAGGGAATACATCTCTGTATTATTTTATTAACTCGATCAGGTCCTTTCTTTCTTTTTTAGAAGCACCTTTTCCAATTTTTATGTTTCTTGGTTATTTTTTAGTACCAATGTTTATTTCTATGAAATCTTCAAGTTTTATGGTTTTCTTTTTCTAATACCTGACCTACCTATCAAAGGTACTTTCCGATTCAACAACATCCTTTGGGATGCGGTTCATAGGCTGATCCTCTTCCTCGATATCAGAGTTTTTTTCATCCTAAAAATTTCTCTGACAATCAGAAAATTCCTGCATGTTGTTACTGAATCTTACAATATATCATCTTTAAAGAATTGTCAATTATTAAGGTTGTCTGATACTGGAGGTCTAAAGTTTATCTCAAATTTTCCATCCCTTTTAACCAATTCTTCAAAGAATTCCAAAGTTGAAGTTGCTACAGCGAGTTTATCTCCTTCACAGTTTTTAGAACGTGGAATGGCCACAATGTTCTATGCCTGAAAATAATTCAAAGTGTTACACACAACATTCCTATATTTCTTAAGTCTTTCTCTTTTACATGCAAATGTACCTTTGACTTGGGAAATAATCAGATCTAAATCACCCTTAATACTCAACACATGAATTCCCATATCTTTAGCAATTTCAAGTCCTAGCAGTAGTGCTTCATACTTTGCTACATTAGTGGATGCATCAAGCTCAAGTCTATATGCAAAATGGAATTTTTTATCTGACAATGAAATTATGACAATGCCTGCGCTTTTCCATCTTTGGAATAAGCTCCATCAAATCTCATTCTTCATTGCTGATCAAACTCCTCATCATTAGCTTTTACACTGATGGGTATAAGCTAATTTGCATAGATGGCATGGTTTCCGAGATTATCCATTTCACAAATATATTCATTATCTAGCTCATCCATATCTTCCACATGATACTTTCTTCCCTTTTCTCTATATAACTTAACGTGTGCATCTTCAGAAGCAGGAATCATGGCGTAGGTCTTGTCCATTTGAATAGGTCCTCCAAAAGAAGCAACCTATTTTCTTGATAACAACATTCCCCATCTGTTAGGCACATCTATGACCACTATGTCCATGGTTACACCTATGTCAGGGTATGCAGCTAATTTGATTGGAAAGTTTAGAATTATACCCACGACATCGATTTCTCTTGAGTCCATGGCACATACATTTTGATATGGCCTTGAGATTGTTAAACCCATTTGTTCCATAACTCTTCCAGTCATGATGTTGGATGATGCACCATAATCAAGCATGCAGTTGTTCAACAATTTACTATTTGCAATTAGTGATATGTAGAAGCAAGGATGGTCTTCTTTGTTAGGATCCCTACTATGAAAAATAATAGGAACATCTTCATTGAAGCTACTCTGTTTCTTGGACCAATTTTCTATGGGTTTGTCCATCACCATTTCCTTTGAATTGACAAGTTTCTCTTTAGGTTTCTCAGTAGTTGTTTTTAATTTTATCAGTATATATTTCCTCATATTTTTCAAACGTCTTTTCCTTAGGTTATGCTAAGGTTTTCATGAAAATATCTCTTTGACTAGGAATTTGAAGGATCTCAATTACTGGGACAGAAATTTTAGCATTCAACAACCAATTACCCAAATCAATATTTAGATCTAGAGGGGGAGGAGTCTTTACCTTTGGCATATGTTGATTTGGTTGGGATCATATTCTTCTTTCTTTGATAAACAACGCCTTTGTACCTCTCCATAATCTGTTTAGGTGTAGGTTTCTCACCAAAAATCTTCGATGCATTATCCTTTTCCTCGTTGTAATCCCTTTCATGCTTCCACTTTTCTCTTGAAATAGGGTGAACATGTCCTACATTGTTTATGTAGTCGTGCAATCTAGGATGACCCACAAAATTATTCATCTCCATTTGTTCTTGTTCCAAAATGTAGCAAAATTTTGGACAAGTGGATTCCTCATGAAATTCATCAAAAGGCCGACAATAGGGAGGAACCTCATTAATCACCACATTGTTTGTTTCAAGTTGGTTTGGAGGTCTTTGCTCATAAGGAGGATACTTCTTTTTCCATTCCTAATTTTGTCTAGGTTGGAAATTTCTATGATTTTGAGACACTTGTGCCTTTTCCAAGTTGTTTATCCTATTTTGCATAGCATTCATCTGGGACCTGTACAATTTATCATCATCTGCTTCATCATGTCAGCTACTTCTTTCATTGATTCTTTACCCTCATCATCTTTGCTCTCGGCTTCAACTGTTTTTCATTTGGCATCATAAGGTTTGGAAGAGAATGCGGTGCCTCTAACAAAGCCAGGGATATTAGACTTTCTTGAAGATTTTATGTTCCTGTCAATCTTTTCAGCTATTTCCATGGATTTCTTCAGGTTGTCTCGTTCCTTGTCTCTAAGTTGATACTTCATTTCTCCTTCAAATGCTTCTATGTAGTAAATGAGAGTTGATGTATCAGATGGTTTAATATCAACATGGAGTCTTCCCACCATGTCACTGAATTTTTTATTAAACTCTTCAATGGTATTGTTCTCTATCTTTTTTGTATTAGTCAAGGCAGCCAGTAGGTGCCTCTTTTCTTTCTTATCCCCCCATCTCTGACTGAAAGCAGTTTCGAACTCTTTGAAGGTCTTGATACTGTTGTCGTCTAAAGAGGTGAACCATTCGAAGGCATCAACTTCAAGAGATAAGGCAAAAAGCCTCATTTTGACATCTTCGTGGTTCACATTGTGGCACCATTTATTGTAGCACTACGTAAAAGCCAACAAGTGAGACTTAGCAGTTATAGCATCATTGTCATGAAAGGAAAAAACCTTTTCAATGGCTTTATCGAGAATGTTATGAGGTTTCCCAATTATGGCGGAATAATCTAGAGGTTTGAAAAGAGCACCCATGGTACTCGGTGGATTACTTGATTGAGAATTATCAACAAATAAAAGGTGAATGTCCAAGATTGACTCAAATGAGAGATATTCAAGGATCGTACGAGAAGCTAGCTTGCTTTTCCTCCTATGGTAAATTTGTTCAAGTTCAAGAATGAACTGAAGTAAGCCTTCAAAGTTTCTTCTTGTAGAACGCCTTGGTAAAGTTAAGGGCAGTGGATTCTCTAGATGATCTAAGTAAGTTTATTTAATTTACAACATTCATCAAGCAAAGCGAAAAACAAGAAGGAAAACTCAAAGGTCGTATTCCAGGAATAGAAAGATTTATCCCCGACAATGGCGCCAAAATGTTGCCGCCAAATTCACACCTCAAGTCACGTGGAAGAAATCTTCAAGCCACTAGGTGCGACCTTGGGGGCAAGCTCGAGCCAAGTGTTGTCACATGATACTTGACTCCTCTGTCTAGGAAAATTCCTAACGAAGCCAAGAGGGGTAAACCCTATAAGTTACTAAGGTTGATTAAGCTTTAGATGGTGGTTTGTGATCGAGTAAGTTGTTTAGGAGTTTTTAGTAAAACGACACAAGAGATTGCAATAATAAATAAGACAACAGCATGAGAAATATAAACAATCAACACATTGTGAATGAAAGAAAACATCTTATATGATAAAAGCCAAAACCTGTGTCGAAATGGAGTCTGAAATGGAGTGTTGTTGGAGTGCTGAATTTATTGCGATTCTTCTTGGTCAATTTTAAGTTTATGATTACTGAGTGGATTAAACAAGGGGGAAGGGGACTCCAAATATACCTAATGGTACGAGGAGTATGTCCAAAACCCTTATCCGATGCGGTTCCACACGAAGAATATGTGGGTTGGATCGGAGTCTCTGGGATGTGTCCAAAACTACACCAACGAAGGTGTAGCCTGACGATATCCTGAGGTCACTATCCAGTTGTTCCCACTTCCTCTATGAACTTACCCCACAACAAATTAATTCGAGATGTTGGATCTTCTCCTTGGGAGGTTAATTTAAAGATGAGACTAATTTAAACTAGTCACCTACTTTGCTTTTGATGCATCTGATTGGTCGGTTGAACTGCAGCAGCGCAGAGCATACACAACGAAGGCCTTGTTAATTTTAAAGGTTTTTTAACAATGTTTGTTTTTTATTAACTTCCCAAGAGTCTCTTTCAGGTTGTAAACCCTAATCGGGAAAGGAAGGGGATGTAAATTATCAGAAAAAGTAAAGGTAACAAATCAAACAAAGATTATTTAATTAATCCTACCACGCATCTCTTTCCCTGTTCGGGTAACTCGAGAAGCCCTAGGGTTAGTATCTATATTACTTTGCAAAGAATTGAAATACAATTTCAAATAGCACTAAGCAAAGTAATGAAACAAACTACACTAGTAGAAGCAAAACCATGAAAAGAGACACCGATGCGAATCGCCCCAAGGGTGATGGGGAGTGGGATCTGAGGAGCCTACTCAAAACTTTATTAAATTTTACAACATGGAAGAAATGCACTTTGGTCCTTATACTTTGGATCCAAAGGCTTACAAGTTATTGAAAAAATGAATAATTATGCAAAGGGGAGTTCCGTAGGTCTTCCTTTTACTCAATTTTGCGAAAATTCGTCAAAGTTTCCTCCTCTTTTATTGTAAACCTACAAAAAACAACCAACAAACATCAGGACAATGTGCCCCAAAATATTTTAAGAGTGATTTGGGAAAACTTACCAAAATTTGCCAAAAAATTTCTAAGTAAAAAGCTAAATAAAACTAAGTAAAAGTAACTGAAAAAATTAGCTAGAAAGCTATTTTTTTAAGGATCTTTGTTTGTTTTGTAAGGAAAGCAAACAAATTAGAGCACTTAGATGCTAGATCTGAACTTAAAATCAGTATCTAACTTACTAATCAAGACTTTTAATTGTATAAGGTAAATGACTTGAAGCAAGAAAGCTTAGTAATCTAGATCTACACAAGAAAATGATAATTCTTTGAAACCCTAGCTAGATCTATAAATGAAAAGCAACTAGGATCTACTTGTGCAAATAAACATTTATTCCAGATTTGTTACCGTTTTTCAACAAAGTGACGAGATAATGTAAAAAGTGAGGAGAAGGAGAAACGAGAAGCTTGGAGAAGAAGATGATCTTTGAGGCTTCACTTGTGGGGCACCGAGGGACTTTATCTGTAAACAAAAGATGCTAGAAACTAGATAGATCAAGCAAGATCTTCTATGTCTCCTGCTGAGATAACCTGCACATCACACAACTTACAAACAAAGATCGAATCTTACAGCATATATACTTAGAAATCCATATGAAGATATTCATAAACAAATGAAATATTTGAGTAGATCTCTAAGCATCCATACTAAATAAACTAAAACAGTAAACAAATTGTTTAATTTACATTGCAAAACTGATGCCAATCCTTCAATAAAGATAGATTAGACTGAATAAACAAGATGGATCAAGCATAGATTACCTCCACAAAACACAATGATAATTCATCCACTGAACACAGAACCACACAATTTTGACCTCCAAAGCCTCTTTATTTCTCACATGAACAATGAATACAATTCACAAGCTCTTCCCAGTAAATTCCAACTAGTTTGAAATGGGAGAGGGATGTGTTATTTATAGCCAAAGCAGGCCCAAGGGGATGGACCAAACAACTAAAGATGAGGTCAAGTTAGCTTGAGCTCGTGGAGGGATTCAAAAGATGCACTGGAGTTCACCTGAGTTGAGATTAAGAGGCATAAGAAGTGGTAGGCGCCACCTCTTGAGAGATGCGCTTACCTCACCCAATTTCAAATCGAATCCAATATTGATATGCCACTTTACAAAGCGTAGGCATGAAGATAAGGGGAAGCATACTTGAGGTAGGTGAAATTTTCCACCTCTTCAAATCACCCCCAATCAACTCGATTCACATGCTAATCCTCCACGCTTCACTCGCTAATGAACTTAACTCACACACCAATCAACTTAATCCAATCACCAGTCAAGTAGCATGGGTCCATGATGTGAGCTTGAGGGCGATAATATGATTAATGAAAAATCGTATGGTACCCAAACTCACACAGAAGTGAAGCTTTTTACATAGGATGAAGTCACCAACATGAGGACCCACTATGCCAAGTCATCCAATAACTTTAAAAATCATTTTTTACTTTGTATCTTAATTTTGTCTTATGCCAAAATGGTGCACTTTTAGCATTTAAGTGCCATTTTGATGCTCTAATAGCAAAAAATGACTAGAAGTGACTTTTTTATCACCATGAGTGCATGAAAAGTGAGTCTTGCGGTAAAGAATATGCTCTGAGCATTAAAACAAGCATCCCCACGCCAAATTCCACCTTCGGATCAAGTTTTTATGCCATTTACAAGTTTTTTAATTAAACCATTAAAAAATGGAAAAAGAAATTCTCGAAACTGAACAATAATCTAGGGGGACCTAGCACATGTCCATACAACAAAATATCGATGCCTAGCATGCTCATATACATTGACACATGGACTTTAATAACCTCTTAAGGCATAACCACCAAGACGACCATTCCAGCTTTGGAGGTGCGGTGAAAAACTTAATAATTATACATCGCTTATTTAGCATTGTATAATTGACAAGGGAAAAACACATTGGAATGATCGGATTGATGTGTAAGTCTTAGGAATCCAAGTCCCTTACAAAATTCTGCCATGCTAGTACTATTATCGCATATATTGTAGCTTGGCTACCATGATGCAGCATGCAGATTGATCTCTTTATTTTGTGAGCCACATAGTCAGATGGGGAAACAACATGGATCATCATTACAGCATGAGCCATTCAGAGCATTTGTTTAGTAGCAGATACAGAGTATTTCCTTGCCAGGACCGAGATCTCCTTGTCCATTGAGATGACTCTAGTGGTGACTTAGTTCATTCGAGCAGAGCAGGAGAGATGGTACACAATTCACAGATGGCATATCAGTTAGAGGCATGTATATGGTGAGATCAAGTATATAGCTTCTTGGTAGGATATTGCTCTCTGATGTATACTAACAACTTTGACTTGTTATGCTATAATGATTACGATGACCTATGTTTATATTATATGATGATTAACTTGTGTTGAAAATAATATGAGAATATGATGTTGAATACCATTGCTTATGCCATGCTTTACTAAAATTTTAACTTTATTGCTATGTTGGTTCCATGTGTCACTTGTCCCCATTCATCCAATCTCATCCATAATTGATTTATCCTATGACTTATGATTAAGACATGTGAGATTGAATAACCTTTTCCCCACTTTGACCCCTATGCATGATAGATCACATGTTGTTTTGTGTCTCTGCTCTGAGTTGTGCAACAAAACTTGTCAAAGCCTTGATCCTTCTGGGCCAGGAGAACCCACTGATGTTGGTTCCTGAGGTTAGGTGAGTTGAGTTTTGAATCCTTGACCTCTCTGGTCGGTTGCCCCCGATGTTTGGTCCTGACTGTGGATATTCCCCCTAGTTTCCCGAAAAGTTATTAGCTAAAACTTTAAGCAATACGTCTACCATCATTACATGCATTATGTGTTATATGCTAAATACTATGAAATGCAAGCCCACAAATAAAGTTGCAAACTGTGCCTTTGGACACAACTCAAAGAGGGCTATGAAATGAAATGGTGAAACACCCAAATAAAGCAGTGGATAAATAAATGCAAAATCTAAAGACTGTTGGCCATCTTATCTAAAATGTAATGATTAATTTCTCACGGAACCTGCGAGTTTTGATGTGAGATGGAATAAGGGACAGTTAATTCTAAGTGTCCCCTAGGATCTCTTCACTACAGTTTCTTATGTACTCAACGCAAGGATCCTAAAAAAGATCCTCACGGAGCTTGAATATTAGCTTGGATGTGAGTTGTAGACATATTGTTAAAGTTGAATGGACTCATTTCAGATCAACTCATCCATTTGTGAGACATCGCCATTCCCTATTGTTATCTATCATGCATATGTCACTGTGGTTGTGTGTATTTTTCATCATTCGAAGAGATCACATGGTCAAAGTCAACTAAAATTCACACCCTTCTGCCTTAGCCTTTGTGTTACACCCAAAAACTGTCTTAATGCTTGATCCCTTAGAGTCCTTTGGCCAAATCATCTTTTTGGGAATTTGTTGCTCAATTCTAGGTAGTCTGACGCACCTTGCCTCCTAGCACAAGGCATCAAACAAGCCTAGCGCCTCTTTCATACTAACAAAAGGCGTCGATGGCGCCTATTACCTGATCACAACGAGCACCGACGCACCTAGACCACTTGCAGGGAGTGTCGGCAGTGCAAAAAGGGAAAAAAAGAGAAGATTCAAGAACCTTCTAGACGAAAGTCCTCGTGGAGGATGATCCTAACTGCTTGGACTAGGTGGCACTCGAGCTCCTAGCCCATAGGGATCATTCCCTACCTTCCTCCCAAAAGATCTCAACCCCTTTGGGCTTCCTTTGGCTTATAAAAGCAAGCTACATGGACCATGAGAGGGGGAGACCAAGAGAGCATCTTCATGCTACTGGAATCATAGCTACTGTAGGAGGCAAGAAAGTGTCATTGCGAGTGAGGCTTGTACAAGCTTGTAGAGTGTATGTAAGAGTGATGTTGAAAGTATTGTGAGATTGAAGCTTCAGCGTCAAGGCTTCGATTGTAGCTTCTTACTCTCTTTATCAATACAAACATGTTCTCCTTTTCCATAAACGATTTGTGTTAATATCAGTTGTTTATTACTCTTTTCCTTGACTATTAGCATAGGTATTTGGATTGTCTTGTTGCTTTCACCTTTTGTCTTGTTCTTCATACTCTTTGCAGATACATTCGACTGCAAAAGATCTGTAAGGAAAGGACAACCTCCATTATTGAGGTAAAGAAAGCTTAAACATTCAAGTAATTCAATTATCTAGGAGAAGGATGCATCGCTGTGGTTTTTTGTTCTAGATCTGCCCCATGCAGGCAAGTGGAACAAACTGTGTCGACACTGATTGAGATATTCTCGATAACACCTTGTTTTCCATCTTCACCCAGCATTAGCAAATTCATTAAACTTTGCAAGTATGGCACATACAAGGGACTTCCAGAAGATTCAATGATAGTTCAAAGCAGTGTAGTCAGACTCTTTGAATACTCGCGAGTCTTGCCGAGAGACCACCAAGACGAGTACTCGTGACATACTCATAGGGTAAAATCGCCACTCGCCGAACTTGTCATTTACTCGTAGCATTCATCATTTACTCACTGAACTCGTCACTTCCTCGCGAGTTTGTTGAATGTTTGACCATCGCTTTTGCATTTTGGAGGGAACGCAGGGAGGGAATAAGCCCCCGAAACAACACCGCTCTCCCCTGTCATCTCATTGAATAGTTTGGCTTTTCCCAAGTTGTACTCATTTCCCCCCTAGCTATTATCGATTTATCAGTTGTCAGTGTTTGGAATTTTGGAGTGTGCGCGCACTGAGGAAGGTCGCTAACACTGGTCTAAACACTGAGGATGTGACTGGTCTGAGCATTTTCAATTTTTAATTTTTTTCATTGAACTTCTATACTTTGGATTTTATAAATGTAAGGCGATGACGCTGCCATCGGTAGTTTGGTTGAAGAATGTGATTGCTATTGCTCGTGGTTAGGATAGGATGATGATAGTGTATTTTTTACAATTTGATTTTCATTTTTTTAATATTTTTAATAATTGTTAATTAATGAAATTTTCTTATTATCTTTTTGTTTTTATAATTTTATGATTTTTATAATTTGTAATTAATAATTATAGTTTGTGATTTCAAGTGAGAAAACACTTCTCGTTAAAATGCATTGCTATGTGTTTTTATCAATTTTTTGAATTGTTATATGCTTATATATTAAATTTTAATTTTTTAATATATATGTTTATATATGATTTTTTAAGTTACTATTTTTTTTTTCATATTTGTCGCGTCTTTCCCGAGTCTTATCCGAGTCACCAAGTCTGTCGAGTTCCAAGCCAGCCGAGTATTTGCCGAGTCCGAGTCTGACTACACTGGTTCAAAGACACAAGTATATCTTATTGATTATTTTTATTATTATTATTCTTGTCACCATGATTCTCATTAACAAGATTTAAGTTGGGTTTTACAATACATCTTGGAGCAGTTCTTACCTTGGATGCATGCAAGTTCAGTGTTATCACATATATAGTATCCAGGCTACCATATTCTATTTTTTAGACACAGTACATTTTTTAGCCAGATCTCTTACATGTGAGATGCTGAGATGAGTAGTTTTGATGGATCATTATTATGTTAGTGGACTATTGTACTCTCCCATGTCAGGACTGAGTCTCAGGACACTCATATTTGAGGACCGATGTAGTCATTTATGTCATTTCAAAGCAGTCATTGATGCCTAGTGTTGTATCAGTTCTTTCTCATTGGACAGATGGTGTCTCGGATGGATTATATTGCGTAGTTATGACTCAGCATTTTATATTGTGTTATGGTTATTATTGCTCTTATACTGATTGTTGTGACATGTATTGACATGTGGTATCATGATCTGGCGGTCATAATTATATGGAGTTGGTTGTATCTTGTACTATGTATTGATGTCCTTGCTTAGACTTGGAAGTTCTTGATTTATACTCATTGGTTTTACCCTCCTTAGGGAGTGTTGCCGCCTAATTCACACTTTAAGACACAGGAAAGTCACAACCTGCTATGTGTGTCCTTGGGGGCAAGCGAGAGCTGGGGACCACTGTCACCACAGTCCACAACTCCTCCGTTTAGGCAAGATCCCAACAGAGCCAAGGGGGGAAGTCCCTACGGAAAACTAAGTTCCAGATTTATTAATTTATTACAAATTAAAAGGATCTTATTAAGGTTGTGAGGCTAAGACTTTATACTATCTAAGGAATGACAAGCATCATGCAAATGCAAAGATTTCCTTTTAATGACAAGCAGACCTTAAGATAAATGAAGACTAGTGCCTATTAACAAATGGAATCTAAGGATAAATTACAACTTTACAAATTTACAAATAAATTTGAAATCTAAATTAATTAACCCACAGTTTAGGTGTTATCCCAATCAAGCCAGGTTACAATATGGACAAATGAATACTATGAACAATATAAACAATAATGAATGAGCAGTTAAGCAGTATAAACAATATCCACAGTTGTATCAGATGTTATAAGCAGATTGGATAAATGGAACAATTATTAAGCTATTACCCAAAAATATTGTTGAAACGGAATGAATCAATTGTGTTATACAAGATCTACAGATTACTAAACAATGTGATTACTTAATCAAATGAATTAAAGATGCCACCACAAGAGTTTGCGAAACTGAAAGGAAATACTTGTAACTGAAAAGTGAAAAGCTTGCAATGAAATAAAATGTGAAAGTGCTTGCAGTAAAAACCTTGAACAGCAAGGCAAAGATAAATAGCAGTGACCTGTGTTTGTAGGACGTTTTGCAATGTCTCTTGTAAATTTTAATAAATTTTATTAAAGTTTTTCTTCTTGAAGTTTAGTCTTTGAACCGGTGGTGTGACTACCCCAATCTAGTATTTCTCAAGTCAAAGAGGGAATGCTGGTGCGCTCAACAAAGTGGGAGCAAAGCCCACCCGTAGCTCTCAGGGCAAACCCCAATGCCCCGGTGCTCAACAAGGAGGACGTAAAACGCCTAGAGACCCCCCACGGTCTACTACCCCTTCTAGCTTCCTGAGGTCACTGTTTTTAATTAACAGGAAAAATGGCAAGATGGATGCCTATTAAACTAAGACCTCTCTATCCCCTGTCTTATCTCGCGAGTACCCCGAAGGGTGATAACCGAGTAGAGGAACAGAAAATAGTGAAGTTGTTGTTAGTTAATTTTAGGGGGTAAATTTTAATCTTGGTGATTAGCATACAAGGTTTATTTTAAACTATCAACAAGATCAACCAAGCGGTATCCCTTATGGGAGGTGCTGGTACTTGATCTTGGACTGAAAAATAAAATGTGTTTGATTTGTAGCAGAAAAAAAAATGTTGTTTAATTAACTAAGCCCCCACTTCTCCTACTTTTCATATCCAACTTGAAGTCCCTAAAGGGAGATGACAAGTGGATAGAGGATACACAGGATAGGTAGGTTGTATGGTTACCCCTTTAACAGAAAAATACAAATTACTGAAACTTGAAGGAAACTGTAACCAGCTGAAGCAATGCCTAACCACACAATAATCTTTGTGGCAGAGATGGTGGTCTGTCACAGAGATAGTGGGTAAACAGAAAATAAAACTAGTTATCCTAACCTCACAACAATCTCTGTTACAGAGATGGTGGTCTGTAACAGAGACAGGTGGGTAAACAGAAATAAAACTTGCAAATAAAAACTAACTCTAAGCAACTACTTATACACAGATTTACAGCAGAGAATACCCCAAAGAGAACTTCTCATTTGGGGTTTACAATCCTTTAGAAGAGAAGAGAAGAAGTGGTTTTTGGGGTCCCTTTTTGGACCAAATTTTTCTAGATTTTTTCTGGGCAATTTAGGGCAGCATAACCCCCTCTTTCTGTGCATAAACCTACAAAAAACCAGCAAGTTTACTTGCTGGAAATTATTGCAGAAAACTAAAACAGAAAGTTAGAATAAATTAGTGTAAAACCCAAAAAAATTACAAAAAAATCTGAACTTTAAAAAATGGAAAGACTGAAATTTTAATCGTTAAAAGTGAACGTTTTTAAGCTGAAAATGACATATAAACAGCAGAATTAAAACCTTATACTAATATATAATGGATGAGGGCTCTAAAACAAGGGTTATATTCACTATACAGTGAATAAAACCCAGTTTCAGGATAGGAAAAGAAAAATGGCCGAAATGAAATTTTGAAAAAAGGAACCCTTGGAGGATGTCCTTGGCTTGGAAAACCTGTTAACAAACTTATGAGAGAGCTGCAAAATGTAAGCAAAGAGGTGAGTACCCAATAAATCTACCAAAATACTTTGATAAATCTTATTAAACACTCACAAATGGAAGCAGAAATACTTCTATTTGCAAATCCCTCCACAAAATACTTTGTGGAGAGCTATCTAAGCTAATACAAATGCAAATCAAATAAGTACATATGCAAGTTACCTCACCAAAAGATGCATAAAATGTAGAATGACGGCACAATATCCCTCTAAAGCTTTCTTCTATTATAGCCCAACTAGGGCAAGATTCAATACAACAATAGCAAGAGGCTTGGGCCAAATGTTTGAGAGAATATGAGAGGAGAATGGGGAAATATTTCAGCAGCATAACAATAGCATGAGAGATGATATCAAATGAGGGAGTGAGACCCTCATTATATAGTTGAGGAAAACCCCAACCCCTTGAAGATCAATGGCCAAGATTAGATCTAGATCTATATTAGATCTCCACCAGTAGATCTAGGTATACTGACTTTGCACTCCTCTCAACCAATCAAAAGCAAGGGTGCATTTTCAAATCAATGGTCAAAAAGATAGATCCATGTCACAATGAAGCTTAACCCTTAGATCTAGGGTTTCCATGACTCAAGTGGGGCCTCCTTTGACTCAAATTTTAATTTTATTATTTTTAATTTTATCTTTAATTTTTTAATCTTTTATATTTTAATCTTTTACTTAATCTTTAATCTTTTATTTTATCTTTTACTTTTTTTATTTTTATCTTTTTATTTTTTAATCTTTTAATCTTTTATTTTCAAGCTTTAATCTTATATTTTTTATTTTATCATTTACTTTTTATTTTTTTGATTTTCTATTTAATATTTTATTTTTTAATTTTTGATCTTTTATTTTTTATATTTTATTTTAAAATTTCTATATTTTTATTCTTTTATTTTTTACTATTTTATCTGGGGCTTCCTTTGACTCAAATTTTGATTTTTTTTTTATTCTTATTTTTTTTTTTAATCTTTTATTTAAATCTTTATTTTTTATCTTTTATTAAGACAAAGGGGCACCCCACTTGGGAAATCTTCAAAAATTTATTTTGACCATGGAGGGGGTTATTTAAATAAAAATTAACTATGATTAGCCACCTCCCAAACTTAATTACCATGGCCTTATTTGATTTTTTCCTTCAAAATCAAATAATTTAATTTTTCACCCTTGGAAATTAAATCAATTTCCTAGGAAAAAACACCTTGACTTAACTAAAATTTGGCTAACTTTCTAACCCCTTGTTAGAATGACATGAGACTTGAACCAATGGCTTAGGGGGTGTCATGGCATTTTCATTTGCATTCATAGCCCCTATTACAAAATGCCAGTGCTTGAGCAATTACATTATTACATCAAAACTTAGTTAATTAACCACCAAGGGGTGAAATTAATTAACTAGAAAAATAATAAAAATACAACAACATAACGAAACTCCGCAACACTCTATACAAATGTCTAGCATGGTCACGAATAACATTTTGACCCTTAGCCACCCCATGGACTTGACTGTTAGAACGCCAGTCACCACTTTGGAGGATTTTGAGTGAAAAACCAAACCAATTAAAATCGTTTAAACAACAAGATTAATTGGAAAGGGAAAAAACACTCGATGAGGGGACTTCCCTAACAACCAGTTCCATGGTGTGGCGTCCATATCATATGACCCACACTAGCACATATAATTACATTAATTTTCCCACGAAGGGGAGCGGACATTTCGTTTTACAAAGGGGCAATTGCCCTGCAGAAGTGAAAAATCCTCAGATTTTTCCAAAGTACAAACTGCACATAATGTACATTTTCAATGTACATGAGGTTGCCACCTAGAAGAAATAGGTGGGCAACAGGGAGAATAGAGGTAGTCATTCTCACCAGTGTTTTTGGCTTGCTAGTGTTGGATAGGGAGGCTTGTCCAACAAAGGTTCTAGTGGGGAAAAGGTCCTCCATGCCATAAGTCAAGAAGTTAATCGGGTTGAAAACTAAACTGGAAGGTAATGGATGGGTGAAGACAATAGACTCTGAGTTGGTGACAGAACTTGCCTTGGTAAGTTGGATTGTATGCCTAAATCATTCTGGTCAGTTGTCCCAATGTTTGGCATTGTGCAGAACTCCCCCTAGTCACTTGAGATGCTATTGGCTAAAACTGAAAGCTCATGTACTACCTATATTGAAAATATTGAATATGCGCCCATCAAAAATGAAAATTGAAAGACTGTGTTTCTTAACATATGTAAAAAGGGCAAGAACAATGAAATGCTAAAATACTCCTTGAAGAGTATAAGAAAAGGTCTAAAAAAGCAATGGTTAAAAATGTGCTATATCCAAAAATTGCTAACCTTATTAAAATAAATATGTCCCGGATGAAAGCTGCGATTAGCTGTGCTTTTAAGCACTGGTGAAGTCCCAAAGAGTCATATAGGCCAAAAAGGCCATGGAATAAAATGATGATCCTAATGAACTTCGATCAAGCTTGATGTAGACATGATGCCTAAGTTGAATAAGCACTCTCTAAACAATTCACCCATTTGTGAGGCACTGCCATTCATTGTGCCGTTGTCTGTCCGGTTATAGTGAGTTTTCCCTTTCCTTATCCAAAGTGTCATGATGTTCAGTAGGAAGTCATCCTTTGCCTTAGCCTTGTCATTTTCACCTTTCACCCTTCAGTAGCAAATTGGCTACAGCTATGAAGTGAATATAGGCTTGAAAGTCTAAGTCTGAGTAATAATAAATAAAGCATTATATATGTATTGGTTGATGTACCACCAGTGAAATGAATGCTACTTGTTGTGATTGTTACTTGAATAAGTTGTAGAGCATGTCTTAGCCTTTTAACACTTGCAGCAAATGGATGTAGTTTGAGTTATTATGAGTGTCTGATCATTTACAGATGGTTATATTGTTTATTTGATATGATTGATGATCAGATAAAGACCTATGAGGGGTATGAATATACACCTTAGATGGATTTGGACTCTTTGAGTCTAATGAGACAGTTTATTTCTAGTTTCGGGCACTTGTAGATGTGATCACGCTCATTCTGCCTTTCTGATGCAGTTTTTCTTCACATGTTGATATGTCTGAGCAGGGAGAAGTTTTAGTTGGATCTCCTAGGGCGTTGTATGGAACATAGGGGTGTAACCACTTGTTTGTACCATAGCACCCCCATCCCAAAGAGCCTGGTGGGCTCAATTTGGCAACGCAGGCACTCTAGGAGGTTGTTTTGGCAGATTCACGTTTCTTGAGGCAGATTAAAAAATGATTAAATGGCTATTGAAGAAATCGATTTGGGCTACTGAGGCAAGGAAATGACATGGGATGAGTCACAATGATGAAAGTGATGTCTTCCACACCTTCTCCAGCAGTTGCAGCACCTGATTGGGCCCACACATATTTTTGGGCATTTTTATATTATTTTCTAAAGCTTTTGGAAGGCTCACGATTTCCTCAAGAAGGCATAAAGTCAAAGAATTAAATTATTATATTATTTTATTGTGCCATGGGGACACCCAGAGGGAGTTAGTCAAACACTCCTTGGACCCACCATGTGCTTTGATTTATTTCTTGTTGAGTGGGTTACCCTTTTATGGGTGGGTTAGTCCACTTTGGTAAATTATGGTTATATTGATCCATGTGTTGTATGTTGAGCTCATCTCAACCATTGATTAGAACATTTCATCTTTTAATCTTAGCCACTCGTTTTGAAAGTGGTTAGGATTCGGTTATGATTGAGGTTCTCTCATTTCTATGTAAAGGAGAGAGCTTCTCATTTGTAAGAGGTCTTTGGCTCTTGGATCTGAATAATAGAAAGATTTTTTTGTGGAAATTTTTCTGGATCAGCTTTGCATCTGATGTGCTCAAATGGTGATTAGCTAGTCTTCAGCTTCCTAGCATTGTGGAAATTCTTGTGAGATCTATATTTCCGTGACTATCATTGTTTTGTCTACAGGAGGGCGTTTTGGCTGGAGCGTTTTTGTAGGGGGACCTCAACTCGCTCAGTTCTCTTCGTCTTGGATCAGGAGGTTTTCATTAGTTTCATTGTGATCTATGATTACTTCATTTTACTGTCTTGTAGCATTCAGTTTCTTTATCTTGTATTAGCAAATCTGATATTGTTGACGTTTGCTCATGCAAGGTAGGGGGCGCATTGGCGGCTTGGAGCTTGCATATGCCATAGAAATCATGGGGATCTTCCAAAATTGATCGGGATAGCAAAGATCGTGACTGTTACAGACTTCTACAAGCTTTTCCAGGTAAGATCCAACAGGTAAGTCTCTTCTTTTTCAGATATTATTCCATTGTACCTTGCTTTTCTTCAAACTTTTTCTGAAAATTCCTAAAGCACTAAAAACCCTAAAAATCAATAAACTTGGGAATAGTCCGATCTTTTGCCAAACCATTTCTTGATTTCATAGATCGAGCCTCCCCTTCACCAAAACAACTGAAGCACTGGTCAAATTCTTCACAGTTTGACCTAGATCTGATTTTTAAGCAGAAAATTGCACAACCCCCCACTGAAAAATTGACCTGCTAGGGTGTTGAGTTTTTTTGAATTCTGACTTCACAGACAGATAGATCGGGTCCCACACAATCCAAATCAACCCCAACGTTGTCCAAAGGCTGGCTAGTTTGACCTAGATCTAAAAAATTGATTAAAACAGCCCTAGCGCCCTCACTGAAAACTGGACATTTCCGAAAGTGATTTTTTCTGAAATCTGACGAGATAGGCTGATAGATCAGGGCCCAAGCATTCTAGAACACCCCCAACACTGAGCTAGTTCTTCCTGGTTTGCCCTAGATCTAAAAAATTGGTTTTCAGCCTCCTAGCCCCCTTCATCAGATTTTGACTTTTCTAGATCTGATTTTTCTACTGATTTCGTGATTTAGGCTTGTAGATCATGTCACCCTGACCTCTTTTCTCCCTCAACCCTGAGCCATTAGCCTCCAGGTAACCCTAGAGCTGCAGATCTGTCCTTCTAAGCCCTAGCACTAGCCTTCCATAGAGTTGGTTTTCCTGTACCTTAGCTTTTCTGGGTCAATCACTTGTTGGGTTCGTAGATCAAGGTGTACCCCAGGTGGGTTCTCTGAAACAATGGTTTGTTGCTGACTCCATTGCTCAATGCACACAAGGCACTGATCTCCTAGCTAGCGCTAGCCCCATCTTGACCTCATTCTTACTCCTTTTGCCAACACCTACTGACACTTCAAGTCATCTATCCTTCACCGATTTTGTCCCCTTGGTACTAGGTAGTCCCAACTTTGTTCTTGCTCACCCTGTCACAGTTACGTTTTCCAAGACAGTGGTCATCTCCACCAGTTGCTAGTACCTAAACCCTAGAGCTAGGGTTCCCATTTACCTTGCACCTTAAGTACCCAAAAGCCCCATCTAATCTTCTGGTGTCTAGGTCCGATCTCTCCTGTCGGGAGCAGATCCGGGTCTCCCCCATTGTTGTCTTGGACTAGGATAACATAGAGTGAAAGCTGCATTGATTGGCGTGACAACCATCCATTTGGGAGTCTTGGCAGTCGTGGTTCCGCCCCTTAGTTGTTTGCCCCTCTACCATCCATCATGGATCCACCTCACACAGACAACTACAAGGCGGGTGATAACATTCAGCTCAGTTCAGTACCTCACCTCCAGTTTGGGTATTTTGACCTGGCCAACCCAATTGAACAAGTCAAACACGGTTTCTAGAGAAGGGACTACAAAAATTAACAATGCCTATATTTACTCTAGACATGCCCTGGACCAATACTGCAGTCTCAATTTTTACTAGATGGTCACATTTATTGAGTTCCAAACTTTTTTTTTATTGACTCTAACCATTATTTTTATTATGAGATGATATTTATGGCATTTCAGTGGATCTGTATGTATGAGTAGTCACTTGTACCATTCTACTATGTCTCCAGACACTTATGTGCAATTAGTTTGCCCCATTTCTCAGCCTGAATGGAGTTATGATGAATTTTATTATTTTCAAAGAATGTACCATTAAAAAATGAACTAGGAAATCATTGAGGAAATCGATTTGGCTTGTGTGGTCAAGGAAATGGAAAGGAATGCTTCCAGATAATTTATTATGGCTCTCCAGACATATCTGTTATCCACTAATTTTGCACTTAGTTGGATTAGCTGAGGAGCCGCCATTTTACAAACATGAAAAATGTTTGTTTCTAGTGTATCAAATGATCCACCTTTGTGCCTAGCCAGTTTTGGTTAGTCAATTTTTGTTTTGAATAATTATGACCATGGCCCCGCGGGGTTTGTAATAAAATGTGCTAGCTAGGTGCTTTTGAGTGGTTCGGTCTCCTAAGACATAGAATTTCAACTAAAGTATTCCAGAGAGTTTTTTGCCCTTGACAATTATGCTTTGCCTATAGCCGAGTATAATTGACGAAGTTTTCTCCCGCTTCCTCCAAAGTTGGAATGCACGATTTTGAATTCTGGGCCTTGGGGGGTTATTAGAGCCCAACTGAGTATATATAAACCTACTAGACATTGTTAGAATAGACTATGGTCATGTCCTAAGTCACTAGGACCCTCAGAAAAAAATTTGAAAAAATTTTACCGAACGCGTCAAAATTTTAATTTTTTAGTTTTTTAATTTTCCCTGAGTTTTTAATTAAATTTTTCCATAATTTAAATGGAAAAATTCAATTTGTAATAAGTTAGTCATCCGGAACCCGAATTCAGTGATATAAGGCTCTAACCTTAAGCCAAAAATCATTCATGATCAGCCGGCCAGCTATCTCCAAGTTTCAGAAGTTCATTCAGCTTCATAATTAATAATTTCTCAAAAAAGTCATTTACGGAGAAATTATTAATTAAAATATTAAAAATGAATATTTTGGAGAAAATAAAAAACTCTCCAAAATAAACCAAATTGAATAAAATAAAAGCCTAAATGACATGGCACGAAGCATTTATGATGATTCCAATCAATATCAGTCAGTTTCAAATCAAGTATTGGAGTGTAGCAGTTGAACTATCAGTCAGAAATTTGCCCTATTTGGTCAAATCTGTTTTTGGTTGAAGTGTGGGTTATCTATTGATTGGGTGATCATTACAAGGGAGAATGAGCCACCTCACCCCACCTCATTACTCCAGCACTCAGTTGCAGCTCAGTTCAACTCCAAATCATCATGCCGAGCTCATTCAATTACTCCGGTGTTACTCTTAGTTTGGTTTTAGGGTTTTAGCCTTCTCTTTGTATAAATAAAGGCTCTTTGAGCTCTATTAGGATGGAACTTTTGTGCTAGAATTACTCTGCAAAAATTGTATTAAGCTCTGCTTACATTTGATTAATAAGATTTTCGACTTTGGAGGTCCATCTCTCTTTGCATGTGGTGAATGTTCTATGGTTGAGGTGATATTATTCCTAAACCCTTTACTCCTTTTTTACTTGAATGAGATCTAGTTATGTGTTAAGCTCAAGAGGGCCACTATTGGCACAGTAGAGTAGTTGTTTGTAGTTTCAATTCAGTTATTTATGCAAAGTAGGTTCTAATCTTGATGAATATGAGTAGTTAGTTACATGTAGTATTGATCTCGATTGAATTTCCTTCACATACCTTCCATATATATGATCTCACTTGTATCTGAGTTTTGGTATTAGCAGGTCACAGGTTGAAGAAGGGTGCGAGTTCAGCTACATCCATCCCAAGTTTCAAGCAACCTACCATTTAACACATTGTGATTACAGGACCTACAAGATCAGTCTCTTCCCATTCGAAAGAAAGCCGGAGTCTTCCTCCATCTCTTGTGTTCCATCCACAAGAAACTTCTTTCTTTATCCTTCTTCTTTAATTTTTTGTACTTGCTCATAAAATAGATCCAAGTTTCAAATATTTACTATTTCAGATCTGTTTTTAAGGCATTTACTAGATCTAGTTTCCTTCATTAGATTTAGGAAAAAAATTTATGCTTTGCATGTAAAAGTTCAAAAAATTTCTCCAAGTATAAAAAATTTTCAAATTTTTTTTTGCATTGTCTTTCCTACCATATTCTAACAATACATGCTTGCTGATTTTTTACTTGTGTGACAGGTACAGCGGAAATGCTGGCGAAATTCTGAAAAAGCAAGCCCTAAAAAACCATAAATTCCCTCTTCTTCTTTTCCCCTTCTGCAAATTGCTCCAAAGGCCTTCCAAAAATAAATAAAGAAGCAAAAAGGTAGCAAACGGAAAGCATTGTAACAAATTAATAAAGAGCAAGTGGGATTACGGCTCCCACACCCCTCTTCCCCCATTTGGGGGAAGCTTGTATCGTCTCTCCATTTTTCATACTTTGCTTCATGTTTTGCTAAAAGTAGGATAGAATAGTTCATAATCTTTGGAAGTTTATCTTTTCATTAAAGTTAGATAGTTTAATTGCTGATTAGTTTATCATTCATGAAAAGTGAAGTAAAAATGTTTCTTTGATTATTTACTTAGCTAATACATAGTTTCTTTACTGTTTTACTTACCCCCTTGCTTTTCCGATTAGGGCCCTAAAAAGCATGAAAGAGACTCTTGGGTAGTTTAGATCTTTGTGTTTCTTTTAAATTTTAACAAATTAATTAAGTCTCTTGAACTTGCAGTAACACAAATCAAGAGCACTCTCTATCGGAGAGCATAGTTAGAATTTGCACATCCTTGCATTAGGCATTTAGATTAGATAAGTCTCTTGAACCTTTGTCATAAGACAAGGTCAAGAGCACTCTCTGTCGAAGAGTCTTAATTAATTAACTTAATAAAGTTTGCAACGCACACCCCCATAATTAATTAACTTCGTTTTCTCCTTGCCAGAGTATGCTCTGACCGACTTCAAAATTGGAGTACCAAGAAACAGCATTGGATTTCTAATCTTGCAAGAGAAACGTAATAAAATTTAAACCCCATAACCAACGCACCGACGTTGTAGGGAATTTTCCTAAGTTCTTCTTAGTAGAGGCGCCGAAACCCCCGTTGTCTAAGCTTCTCAGCTAGCTGGTCAATCTTCGCGATACCAACCTAGGATACTGGGCGGGCCATCATGCCTTCAACAGATTAGACTTGGAATATTCTCCCGGCTTTTGACGAACCTTCGTTGACACCATAAGCAAGATCATTTAAAATCCTCAAAAATATACCAAGAGCACTTGCACAACCTAATATTCACTAGTTTTATTTCAATACTTGTTGTTCATTTTAATACGCATTTTCAGTATTTTGACTCCATAAGGCATTGGTCTTCTAATCTGCATAATTGTTATATTTGGATCAATTGTCTTTGGCCTTTTTAATTTCTATCTGTGAATACATATTTGTGAAGTCTGGAATCATTACTTATCTTTTAATCTCTTGCTAGCAACGTGGATTGCTTTGTTTTATGTGTCGAACTCATAAAAAACAAACACACTTAATTATAAATAACTCTTAAACAACACCCATCTGCATCCGTAACCATTAAAACACTTTAACAACTTAAGAGCCATAGAAACTCTTTTGTAGAGACTACCCCCCTTGGCTTCGTTAGGAGTTAGCCTAAACGGAGGAGCTAAAAGTAGGTGATAGTACCTAGCTCTGTGCTTGCCCCCAAGGTCACACCTCTCCCACTTTCCTAAGTGAAGAGACAGCTTTCAGAAAGTTTCCGCTACCGGTGTGCAATCAGCGGACAACAATATCTACACCATTTTCATCCAGTTTGATGTTCTAAATTATTCTTTTGACTCTCTTAGGGAGGACGTCCGCCACAGGGCGAAATTAGCTAAAATGGCCAAAATACAAGTGTGTAAATCAAGTTGTATCTTTAGCAATATGTATGGGGGACCCCGTATATATCCAAGGTCTAACCCTTGTTTCAAGCCTTTTGCCAAAAAATGTCATGAGGAGATTCATGTAACACAGAGTTCAAGCTCTATACCATAAAGCACTGCAGTTATCATGATTTTTAGGTTGGGTTTTCAACTGTTACGATTTTGGTTCTAAGTCTTATTATTGTAGAGACGAAGGTTGAAAATCTTTGAAGTTCCTAAAAGTACACAAAGCCAAATTACAATGAAATGTGGCTAAGAAGGCTTTAAGAAGAAAAAGAGGTGCATAGTTATGCTCTGTTTTTCCTGTTTTAGTCATTGTAATTGAGCACGGATTACGAGGCAATGGAGATGAATTTCAGAAATCCCAAAGAGGTTTTTGTTCATCACGGATTCATTCATAAAAAACTATCTCAGTTTTGCAACAACTGTCATCGTTTGAGATATTCAAATCCATCTTTGTGGCCCATTTTTCAGGGTTTGAATTATTTAATAATTTCATGTTTTAGTCACAAATTTCCAGCACGTATTCCGATCAATTGAAGGGGAATTTTTAAAACCCAAGAGAGGTTTTTGTTCTTCATGGACTCATTTAAAAAAGCCTCTCTCAGATCTCGTACAATTGTCATGGATCAAGAGATATGGATGCGTTTGTAAGACCCATTTTTTAGAAAATTCGTCAAATTTCCCAAAGTCCGATTTGCTATTTTTGGGTTAATTGTCTTTAAATATTTTGAGTTAACATGTAACTAATTGATGTAACTGCTTCAAATCTCGACCTAGAAGGTAGTTATGGAACTACTCTACCTTTGTGATGATAAAAGGAAGACAAAAATATAGTTTAAGGGTTTGAATTTTGTTCAAGAAGGGGCTTTAGAGCTGAATGTATGTCAAGCTAAGGCTTATGACTCTCATGTAAGTTTGAAGACTGAAACTGATATATACATACTTATAAGCCATTTTATCTTCCTTGTTGGTTTTGTTTCCGGTATGTTTGACCACTCAATGTATAATTTCATTTCTTGACTAATGTGTTTATTCATGCAAATGCTTATATGTTGTGGATGAAACCAGTGTTATGTTTATAATCTTCATGGTTTATATTTATATTTATGTGTTTGTTTCCCAATCCTTCATAGCAGTTCATGATTCAGTACTTGTGTTGGCTTGTTGATGATTTACCTTCTTGTTGATAAACTTTCAAACCAAAATCATAAGAAACCAGTTTCATTTTGCTTTTATTTTTTGAGATTGTTCTAGCTTGTTCATGTAGTTGTCTGGGAATAATTTATAGCACAAACAAGGGGGAAATGAACCGAACACTATACAAAGAGTGAGTGCTCATCCTTTGACCATTAACGTTTTCAATACACTTCACATTTCACATAAGATAGTAGCGAGCCTACAAAAGAAGGTGCCCTGGAAAGCCTTCTAGGCTCCAGTAAATGACTAAGGCCTAGACCTACCGCCAACAAGCAGTTCATAGACCCGACGGGTTTGCCTCTCCCTGCTGCACCTGTGGAGGGCAGATGAGCCTTACATTATACCAAGAATGAGTGCTCAACCCCTTGGCCACTGACTACCTTTTAAACATTTATATTTTTGCATCCTTTAGCTCTAAGTTGAAGGAATGTTGGGTCTGGCACCCGTTTCACCCTCAAAAACTCGCGGAAACTCGAAAACGCGTATGGTACTTGACGAAAACTCGTTTTCGTCTATACGAAACGTGTTTCCTGTACGAGAAACTCGTTTGTACGGACAGAAACGTGTTTCCATCGTGTTTCCTCTCATGTATGAGGCATTTCCCATAAAATAAAAGCTTGTCATTTAAAAAACTGGCCAGTAAAGTCTCTTTCTTCCCACGAATTTCAGTAATTTACTGACTCTGGCCTCTCTCTTGGTGCACTAAGTATTGAGGAACCTAGAAGTGGAATTAGAAATACTTCTCGCACTTTACATTTTGTTGGCCCGTGTGCTTCTTGTTTTATTTTTAAGGAAGACTGAAGATGAGGATGACAATTAGTCTAAGCTCATGATTTACTTTTATTTCTATGTTAGTATGTTCACTGTTCATAGTTTGATACATTGTACTTGTGGCCTCATACATAAAGGCTAATTTTGGATATATACTATATAGCTTCGTTTACAAAGGTTGTTTTTGGATATTACTACTTGCATGAATGAAATGATATAGACTTGGGTCCGTGAGTAAAATGTAATGTTAGATGTATGATTTAATTTTATTTGTAGCATTTATCATTTATCATTGGCAATGTTGCTTGCAGCTAAATGTAATTAATAATTTATGGTTTATGTTTTATAATAAGTCTGTACTTGCTCATATATATATATATATATATATATATATATATATATATATATCGTGTTTCCCCGTTCCCAAAATTTAGAGGGGTTGCATTTCCAACGTTTCCCTATTTCCCTGTTTTGTCCCCGTTTCCCCGTTTTGTGCAACTTAGCTTTAGATATAGCTTTTATGCATTTCGATGCTTAGTGTTTAGAGTTGGATTTTTCCTGCTTCCCTTCAACCCAAGTTCAGTCCCTTGTACTTAGCGCAACAAATCCCAAGATATCGACCTGACAGAGCAAGGCTCAGTCGACAGCAACCGCAGCCAAGTACAAAGCATACTCACTGGAGTCTTTGTTATTTTTAGAAAATTTTAAAAGAAGTGTTCTTATTAAAAACAAAACCCTCCAGGAACCTTTTTCGGTCCAAGTGGACCTCAATCGGGGAATCAAGGAGGGATTAATTTTATTGCTTGCATGAAAACAACAACGAAAATGGAATCAAAGATACATGACACCGATTTTCCAATTAGTCCTACCACGCATCTCTTTCCCCTTGCGGGTCTCTCGGGAAGTCGTGGGGTAAGTAGTATGATTACTTTTGAATTGAAAATATGGAATAATGTGAAATATCATCAAAGTATACAATCCTGCATGTCAATACTAAACTAGAACAGAAACAAGGTGAAACAATGTGAAAAAGAACATGGACGCGAATCCCCCCCGGAGGGATGGTGAATAGGCTCGAAAGAGCCTATTCGAAAAAGATTTTTCTTTTCATTAGCAACAATTACAATATCAGCAAACTAAAATTAATCCACTTGGTCCTTATATGGAATGAGACCAAAGGTTTACAAATTGCAAAAATTTGAAATTTTGGGAAAACGGAGACCCCCTGGGGGGTTTCGAATGGTCCAAAAATACTTTCCGGACAGCGCCTCCTCCTCTTTTCTGTTACACCTGCTAAAAACCAGCAGGCTTATCACTGTTAAATATGCCCAAAAGTACTTTGAAAGTACTTTTGGATGAACAAACTTTTTACCCAAAAATTCTAAGTTAAAACTAGTTTTTAAAGAAGCGGAAAAAAAACCAAGGAAAGCTTGGCCTGCTTTGGGGGCAGCAATATGAAGCACTTAAATTGCTGAATATAACTTTTTAGATTCTAAGGAAACAACCATGCATTCAACAAGCTTTAGATCTACTTTTACAGCCTTGAAAAATGACAATTTTCCCTAAAACTAGATCTAGAATGCTCGTAAATTTTCTTTTAGGAATGAGATCTAGTTTATGAGCCTTAAGGCAGCAAGATCTATGTAAAATTAACTCTGAAATTGATAGATCTAAACAATTTTAAAGCTGCAAACAAGTAACCGGACTTCTTTTAGAAAAATTTGAAGGAGAAAGAGGAAAAGAAGAGCATTTGTTGCCGGGGAATGGATCTGCAAAGAAGACTAGTTAGTGGAATGCCGAGGGACAATGCCTTCACAAAACAGTCGGATGCCCAGTGGAGTCAAGCTAGATCCACAGTTCGTCCAACCCCTGTTACCTGAAAACTAACAAACAATCCTGCACAAAACCTTATGAGATCTGGATAGAAATATATGAAGAAAGAGAGGGATTACATGCAAATAAACTTATTTAAACATGTATGATTTGAATCTTTAAGCATATATACTATGAGATATTGAAAACCAAGTAATCTTACTTGCCCAGCGATACTCCTATTGATTCAACTGAATCATTAAGCCAAAGATGCAGAAATTGAGAGAAAGCCAACGGTAAAAAGCTGCAAGACAATGTTAAATCCACACATATAAAAGCATTACATCGATTTGGCCTCCAAAGCTTCACTTTATTCCAATAGCAAAAGATATTACACAGTATTACAACAGCAATAGCTCCTCAATCCAACTCTAGCTAACTCAAAAAGGAGGCAGCCATGCTTTATTTATACACAAAATTGAAACCCCAACCCAGAGGGGGCGCAAATCCCAAGGAGATAGACCATTGCAGCTGAAGGAGAGTCCATCAATGCCTGATCTGAAGCTGAACTGAGCTTCTACTGAGTCTGAATGTCAATCGAGGGGCTGATTGCGTTGACACGTCAACCTGCTGAGTGAATCATCAACCATGGAGCTCCCAGAAGAGCCCACACGTGTGGAGGAGAGAGAGAGGGCGTAATTCCCCATAAAGGAGGCTGAAGTTCAACTCTGGATCTGCCTTGATCACCTCCTTCAGTCAAGGATTTGTCAGATCCAGTCAATTTGGTGCCGATGAGACTGATTTCAATCAAATCGGTTGAGAATCCACTGATCTAGGATTTTGGATTTGCTCCATTATTCATCAATTTATTAACTAAAATAATCAATAATTGATTTTTTGGGGCTTTCTAACCTGAGAGATGGAGAATCACTCAAAACTAAGAAAAAGTGAGTCTATGGGTTTACATGGTGTTTTTAGCTTGAAAATGAGCACCCCCATGACTAAAACTGATTATTTGGCCCACTTTTATTACAAAACCATTTTTCCAATTAGACTATTAAAAAATAGCCTAAGTTTTTGTGGAAAAATTAAAATTTAAAAAAATTTAAAAAATTAAAAACCTAGGGGAACTTAGACATGTTCATATGACTCGACCATGATGCCTAGCATGTTTATACATTGACACATAGACTCTAATAACCTCAATAGGGCTAAATGCCAAGCCGACCACCCCAACTTTGGAGGTATTGAGTGAAAAACTCAGAAATTATCAGTCGTTTATTCAACAACCAATAATAACCAAGGGAAAAAACACCCTGGGATGATCGGATTGACAAATAAAGTCTAAGAGACCGAGTCTTTTACAGACACTATCATGGTAGAACATCTTATTACAACTCCCCCATGGGGTATGAACATGTGATATAGTACAACAAGCACTTCCCAGAAGCACTACTGAAGGTCTTCTGATGTCCGAACAAGTTATCCTTGTCCGATTCACCAGACTCACTTGATAAAAAACCACTAAGTACAACTTAGGTGGTAACAGGGTCCGTGAGTAAAATGTAATGTTAGATGTATGATTTAATTTTATTTGTAGCATTTATCATTTATCATTGGCAATGTTGCTTGTAGCTAAATGTAATTAATAATTTATGGTTTATGTTTTATAATAAGTCTGCACTTGCTCATATATATATATATATATATATATATATATATATATATATCGTGTTTCCGCATTCCCAAAATTTGGGGGGTTGCTTTTCCAACGTTTCCATGTTTCCTTGTTTTGTACCCGTTTCCCCGTTTTGTGCAACTTAGCTTTAGATATAGCTTTTATGTGTTTTGATGCTTTAGTGTTTAGAGTTGGATTTTTCCTGTTTCCCTTCAACCCAAGTTCAGTCCCTTCTACTTAGCGCAACAAAGCCCAAGATATCGACCTGATAGAGCAAGGCTTAGTCGACAACACCTGCGGTGCAAATGCAGTCTCACCCAAGATATCTCTCTTTTATTGGGTCACTACCAAAACCAGGTTTCCACAGTTGGGTGGGGGATTTCCTGACCCTTGGCTACTCGCCAAGGCGCTCAACCAATCCTGACGGGTGGGGTTGTGTCACTATGTCTACACAGCCAAGCTGCGACACGATTCGTCCTTGTAACAATATTATCTCAACAACCCAATGCAGCCTAAGCACATTCACACATTCATAATAACAATGCAACAGACATAAACATACTCTTTGTAAGCAAATATGTAGACATTCATTCACAGCAACATATATACATGCATTTTAAACACATTCATCATTCATACATTTGACACAATAGTTAACGTGGAAATCCATCCGGTAAAAAACCACAAAGGTGCTCTTCATCTGGCATGAGAAATGTATGCACATTTTGTCTGCGCACTAAGCTGAAGACTCTGCTCTAGTTCTTCCTCTTTATCTATACAGACTCTTTCTTCCTCTCATGCTCTTTGATCTTTTCTTCTACTCCTTGCCTACTTGACTCTACTAACGATCCGCACACAACCTGGATCGACTCAACTTCGTCTACACACTGCGCACTTAGCTGCAAATTCTTCAAATCTTATGCACTCAACAAAACTAGAAGATACACCACTACAACAACAATGACCAGAACTAACAACCAAGAATTTACAGCAGAGAAGCTACAGAGGAGCTAACAGCCGAGGAGCTAACTCGCATACCGCTTGGGTTCCTCCTTTTATAGACTCTTTACAAACTCTCTAACTGTCACTTTCTCAGCCAACTTTCTACATTTAGCCAACAAGTTGTCTTTCCTATTCTAAAGGCACATGACAGTAGGCACTAACGACCTGACTTACAAAGATACCTTCATACCTATGGGTTCCGCCGACCTCATACCCACGATCTTCCCGACCTATCGCTTTCTGGTCGTTATGCCCTACTGTCATTTTTCAGCCGTTATACCTTACTGTCATTTTCCATCCGTTATACTGCACGCCTTCTGGTAATGTTATTTTGTCACGCCTTTCCTTGCCGCATTCATTTTTTCTGTCGCACATCATTTTCCTTCTTTTCCTTCATCTACTCTTCCTTTCTTCTGTCGCAACTCTTTTCTTTTCTTTCTGTCGTGCCTTTTCATACTTAAGCAAAATTCTGAGTGAATTCTGTTTTCCTTTCTCTAGGCCCAACATTTAGCAACACTGTTTAGCGGAGCACTTGTTTTGAGGATTAAGGAGAACTTCCCAGCATAGTGGAAAACATCGTCGAGTTCCCGGAAAATCGCGAGTTTTCAGGGTCAACGATTTTTCCACGCGAAAAAATCGTGGGTTTTCAAAAAATCGTGTCACATGAGGTCAGGAAAAAATCGGTGATTTTTATGAAAAAATCATGCCACGATAGAAAACAACGCCGCGTCGACTGCAAGCAGATTCCGAGATGAATAAAAACGATTTGCGGTTCTTTTTTTCTGGTTTCGAGTTAGATAACGAGGAAGGAGGGAAATTGCTAAGCACCAGGAGGGTTTTTACCATTACATCCATGTGTCAAAAGCAAACACCAGCGCACAGTTAGCGTCCTTCCTCACAATTCGAGGATTTGGATTATGAATTTGAAGTGAATAAGGAAGTGAAGTGATTTGGTATTTATGTGGTTATTGCTTGCAAGGGATAACTCAGGGGGTCACAGCCTTTGAAGGAAGAGTTCAAATATTCTCTGTGCCTGACAGAGCGAGTTGAACAGTAGAATGAAGTCACATTCAGCCACAAAAGGATCGTTTTCTTGGTTAATTAAGAGTTTGTTCTGAAGTTTTCTCACGGTGTGGGTCAAAGTTCAAACATTTGTACTCAGCCATCACCTTCATTTACTCTATTAATTTTGAAGGGTGTTTGAAGTTGATCGTTGAACTGTTCAGTGTTGAAGTCTGAACTCTGAAGATTCAAGAGCCCTTGCTCAAGGGAAAACGCAGAGCCTAGAGGTGAGTTTATTGTTTTAAATTTTTTAAATCTAGGTATTTAGTATTTAGTAAAAAAGTATTAAGTTTTAAGTTTTTAAATTTTCTTTATGAATCGTGATTTTATTTGTCATTGCAGCGTTTAAAAATTAAAAGAAATAAAAGTTAAAACTAAACCTATTAACTGTTATTGCAGATCTATAGTTATTAGCAACAATCATTTTTAGTGTTGATGATTTTATGGAAGGCCTACTAACTGTGTGCTTTGGTTTGTTCTTTTTCTATTTGGGTTTAATGTCTTTTTTTTTTGCAGCCACAGGTTTGACTTTTGTGGCTATACGTTTCCATTGCAAAAATGCCAAAGGCATTGGACCCATTTTGGCAATATGCTGACCCTAGAGATGGAACAAACCGACAACGATTGAATCGCAAATTGTGTGGACAACATATGATAGGAGGCATTGGAAGGTTGTAGTACCATTTGGCAAAACTCCCTAGCCATGATGTGGGGATTTGTAATGCTGTTACCCCCAAGATTATGAGAATGGCCCATGATGCAATTCACTCGAAGAATAGAAAAAGGGAAGAGTCAACTGCAAATAGAGTTGAACTTGCTGCAGGTGGAGTGGTTAGGACTTCAGGGACATATGATTATGATCATCCCACTGAGGGTAGTGTTGGGGGCTCCACGGCCATGGGTTCAGCTTCCGTGAGGGCCGCCTCATCTTTCTTTGTTCCACGGATTGGAAGTGGTGCTCAACCTTCCATCAAGTCCCTAGTTAAAAAAAGAAGGAAGAAGCAGATAGGCTTATGGGGGGGATTCTTTTCTGGGGTGATTTGCCTCTTACAATAACAAGAAACAATCCTTTGTTTCATCCTATGTGTGATGTTATTGCTATTGTTGGGCCAGGGTACAAGTGCCCTACATATGAGGAGATTCGGGACCCAATTCTTCAAGCAGAGAAGAAAGACATCAACACTAGATTGGAGGATTTCAAACAGAAATGGGAAATTTTTGGATGCACATTAATGTCTAATGGTTGGACAAATGCAAAGGGTAGGACCCTTCTCAATCTCTTGGTACATTTCCCTAAAGGTACCATGTTTAGTAAATCCGTTGATGCATCGGCACAGGTAAAAGAAGCAACATTGTTATGTGAGTTGTTGGATGGGGTCCTTCAGGAGATTGGTTTAGACAATGTGGTGCAAATCATAACAGATAATGCGGCCAATTATGTGGCTGCTGGTAGATTGCTTATGGAGAGGTACCCCTCACTATTTTGGAGTCCATGCGCTGCACATTGTATTGATTTGATGTTGGAGGATGTGGGGAAAATTCCCTTCATCAAGGAGGTTGTTGATCATGCTAGGAGTATCACCAAATTCATATATAACCATGCTTGGTTAGACTCATTAGGAGATGCACAAGAAACAGGGAATTGTTGCGTCCTAGAATCACGCGATTTGCCACCAACTTCATTTCTCTCCAGTCTTTGCTTCGAGCTCAGTTTGAACTGAAGCAAATGTTTGCTTATGATGAGTGGCGAGATTGCACATATAGCAGGAGAGAGGATATGAAAGCCATCGCTAGATTGGTTTACACCGACTCCTTTTGGGAAGGAGTGGAGGAAGTATGCTCAATCAGTGAATCTTTGGTAAAGGTTCTGAGATTAGTTGACAGTGATAAGCCCGTTATGGGCTATTCGTATGAGGCCATGGATAGGGCCAAAGATTCTATTCAGTCTTATTATGTGGGGAAGGGTATCCCTGGACACAATAGACACATGATGCTATGGGATTTGATTGATACACGATGGACTGTGATGCTCCATCGACCTATTCATGTAGCTACACTTTTTCTCAACCCCTCCTTTTCCTACAAGTGTAAATTTGATTTTGATGAAGAGGTTTTGGAAGGGCTTATCGAATGTATTAATAGGATGGTACCTAATTTTGAGACTCGCACAAGTATTATTCGTGAGATGGAGATGTATCGAGAAGCTACTGGACTATTTGGATATGTCGATGTTGTCTATGCAAGGACTAGTTTGACTCCAAGTAAGTGATTACAAATTAGAATTTATTTGAACTTAGAACTTCAAATTCTTAAATTTTAATTGTGTTTTATGATTTATCATTTTATTTGAAAATAGAAATTTGAATTATATAATCTGATTCTCTTTCTTTCTTGTTTATTGTAGGTGTATGGTGGAGTCCATATAGTGTAAGGGCACCAAATTTAAAAAAAATTGTTATCTGAGTCCTCAGCTAAATCTATAGCTCTTCTAGATGTGAGCGTAATTGGAGTGTCTTTGATAAAATACACTCAAAGAAACACACCAGGTAAGAACTTTATCAAAGCAATTAAATTGATTGTAATTTAAGATCCTCTTTCATATTGTTTTCCTCTGGCCTCAAGAGTCAAGACTCATTAAATCTTTTTATTACCCTCTTACAGGTTGGATTTCCCACGTCTTAATGACTTGGTGTATGTCCACTACAATCTTCGACTGTGGATGAAGCCGGTGGAGAAAGCACCCGATGTGGATGCCATTTGCTTGGACAATATTGATGTATTGTCCAAGTGGAGGGTGGAGGTTTAGTTACCTATCATGGAGGAGGCACCTGCATGGTTAGATGAGGAGCAGCAGCAGCAGGGGCAAGAGGAGGAGGAGGAGGAGGCAGAGCGCTTTGACCTAGAGGACTTCATGGAGGGTGATGTGGCTTGATCAGCACCACCTTCTACACTGATCGATGTATCTAGTCCCTCATTGGCACCGACAGCAGGGCCAGGACCTTTTACTGTCAGGGGCAGGCCTAGCAAACAACCCATGATCTTTTCCCGTAAAAGGGGAAGAGGGCATTGATTTCAGAGATGGATAGTAGCTATTACTTTTGTGATGTCATTTTGTATTGGACAATTGGTTTCCCACTTTTGAGTACTATTGGACAACTATATTCAAACTTTCAGTATCGAATTTTATGTCTCATATTATATTTGGCATGACTACATGATATATATTAGTGCTTTTTCTATATTTATGTGCCAATGTATTTATTTGATGTCATTGTTGCTTTATATGCTTAAAATTATGAAAAAAATGAAAATATTTTTCAATATTTGTCGCGGTTTGTCAATTTTTGTCGTTTTTTTGCCGATGTTGCCGAGAAGATGTTTTTTTGACCCTTGCCATTTTTTTGCCAATGCCAATGTTTTCTTCTATGCTTCCCAATGAACCTAGGCACACTGGCTAGGCCACATACTTCATAGCCTAAGACACATAACAACATGGAGTCTATCATGCATAGGGGTCGAGATGGGGAAAAGATCTTCAATCTCACAAGTCTCAAACAGTCTAAGTCATGGGATAAATTCAACATGGATGAACTGGATGGACAGGGACAAATGACACATGAAACCAACAAAGCACTAAGGTTTACCATTTTTAAAAGCATGGCATGAGCATCAGTCTTCACATCAAATCCCTTGATTAGTCATAACACAAGTTCAAGCATTAATACATATAAGCACAGGTCACCATAATCATCATAACATGACAAGCATCGGTATTTGACATACATCATAGAGCAAAATCAAACCAAAGAAGCATATACCTGATCTCACCATATATACATGTCTCCAACTGATAAGGCCCCTCTGTAACTGTGTGTACCGCATATGATCTACTACTCAATTGAAATGAACTTGGTCATCACTGAAATCATCTCAATTGACCAATGAATCTCAGTCTTGGCAAGGAAAATCCATTGAACAAGGCTCTGGAATGGCTGAAGCTGTAATGATCCATGCTAAAACCCCATGTGAAAAACAGCTCAAAAATAGAATAAGAGACACATTTGCATGTTGCATCATGGTAGCCCAGCTACAAATGTATATGTGATAACAGTATCTTTGATCTTTGATATGCACTCTAATTTTCTTTTGACTCCAGTGTCTGTTTCATGTGTAGCAAATCTCACTTTCAGTAGTTTGACTGTGCAGGGAAGAGGTGCGCGCTAACTCACCTGGTCGAGTCATTTCCACTTGGTATTCTGTCAAAATAGCTTCAAAATGATCGAGCCAAGATAAATCATCAATTACAAGGCATCTACAAGATTTTCCAGGTAAGATCTACTCTATATCTCTTGTTTTAGATTTCTATTCCATTAGTTATAAATTTTTCTAGCGAAACCCTCATTTAAAACCCTCAAATTTTAGATTTATAGAATCTGGTTTGCAGCTGGATTTAAAACTAAAAACCCAAATTGGAAATAAATTAAAACCCCTTAGTTTAAATTTTCATGATCATCAGACTCCATTTGCCCATCAAACACACTGGTCATTTTTCTAGGGGAGACGCCCTCCTTGAGGGAAGTGGGTATTTTTCATTCCGCAAATTGGGTATTGCTAGTTTCACCTCTAATCTCATTATCTTACACCTAGCAATAAATTTGAGTGTCTAATTTTATCCAATTTCACCATTTACTCCTAGATTTCAATTTTCATACTCAAAACCAATGTCACAGGGTTCGTCGAACATAAACCTCCAGGTTCGAAGTTCGGCGAACCTTTAAAAAAATTGAAAAATTCATTAAGGTTCATCAAGATTCGTGTTGGTTTTCGGCGGCTATTTTTTCAGTTTCCAGCTAGGGTTTCGGCGGCTGTTTTTTCAGTTTTCGGCTAGCGTGAGTCCGCGTGAGTCTGTGTGTTCACACGAGTCTGTGTGTTCGCGTGAACCCACGTGAGTCTGTATGTTCGCGAGAGCCCGTGAGTCTGTGTGTTCGCGTGAGCCCGTGAGTCCGCGTGAGTCTGTGTGTTCACGTGAGCCCGTGAGTCCGTGTGAGTCTGTGTGTTCGCGTGAGCCCGTGAGTTTGTGCAACAACCCGTGAATCCGCCACTCTCCAATCCGTGAGTCCATGAGTTTGCCACTCTCCAGCTCTAGTGGGCAGGTTCCATGCTAAGGCAACAGATTGAAGGCCCAAGGCTTCAACAGTAGATCAATAGTTTATTTTTTAAATGTTTTCTTGTTATAAGTTATAACTATAGTTTATTTTTAATGTTTTATATTATAATTTTTTTAAATGTTTTATGCAAATATTTTCAACTATAGTTTATTTTTAATGTTTTTTTTATATGTGTTTTTAATGTTTTTTTATATGTTTTATGTTTTTAATGTTTTAAATAGTATGTGTTTTATATTATAATTTATAATATAGTTTTAGTATGTATTATTAAGTTTTAATCGTAATATAGTTAAAGTATAATTTATAATTATAATTAGTTATAGTTGTATATATAGTTTATTTTCAAATGTTTTATATTATTATTTATAATTTAATTTATAATTTTATATATATATATATATATATATATTGAAAATGTACATAGACAAACCTTTTCCGAACCTCATCCAAAAATTCGAACACAAACCGAAATTAGAACCCGAACCTTGTGACATTACTCAAAACCCTAGGGTAAGTTGGGACTTTTCATATAGACACGCATTTTCTCTTAGTAAATGTGCCAAACTCTAATTAACTATCCTACACAAAGATTTAATCAAGTTGCCCTAGATTATTTACTTAAATTCCTTATTTATAGGGTCATCTTCGTTATAGGGATGCCTCCTATGCTTAGTATCTGTATTGAGTCTAAAGTGTCAGTATCCTTGACTAGCGTGACATCTGAGTTCTTTCAGAGGTCTTGGATATCGTATGTTGCGACTTTAGTTGTCTTTCCCCTCTCTCGTCCTGGATAGGATCACCTTATGGGGCAACTACAAGATTCGTGAAAACATATTTTGGTTCTGTTGCTCAAGGAGGGCGTCTCCCCTAGAGGAATGACTAGTGTGTTTGATGGGAAAATGGGTATTTTCCATTCCACAAATTGGGTATTGCTAGTTTCACCTCTAATCGCATTATCTTACACCTAGTAATAAATTTGAGTGTTTAATTTGATCCAATTTCACCATTTACTCCTACATTCCAATTTCCATACTCAAAACCCTAGGGTAAAATGGGGCTTTTCATAAAGACACTCATTTTCTCTTAGTAATTGTGCCAAACTCTAAGTATCTATCCTACTAAGAGATTTAATCAAGTTACCCTGGATTATTTACTTGCATTCCTTATTTTTAGGGTCATCTCGGTTACAGGGACACCCACTAGGCTTAGTATCTGTATTGATTCTAAAGTATTGGTATCCTTGACTGGCGTGACATCTAAGTTCTTTCAGAGGTCTTGGATATCATAGGCTGCAACTTTAGTTTCCTTTCCCCTCTACCATCTTGGATAGGATCACCTTACGAAGATACAACATGATTCGTGATAAAAAGTACATTTATTACAACTTCCCCAAAGGGGTATGGACAAGTGGTACAAAAAATTAAAAAAAGCCAAGAAGGCCTAATGGACTTCTGGGCTCTAAGTTTGGACAAGTACTTTGTTCATCTTTGTCGGCTCACTTGAAAGTCTGACTAGCTGCAACCTAGTCGATAACACCATGCATCTAGTGAAGACTAAGTACATGTACTAGGATCCTAAGTGATCCTCAAGAATACAAGGTGCAATATATATTCTCTTGTGCAATGCATAAGAGTCACATGGAAGTCATCATGACACCCTGCAAGAAAAACATAAGTCCATCCAAAAGCATGTAGGAAACCATCACCAACTGCTGCAAAGATGAACCCATGGAGAAGATAAGAGGCTTGCTTCCTTAACCAAACCAACCAAAATGTGCTCCCAATGAGCTGCCAATAATCAACAATGCCTGAGTCACATTGCTTGCGCACTCTCCTAGTGCACAATGTCATCAAGAACAAGTCTAACAAGTATGGGATGCCAAGGTCCCAACACTTGCGCACCCCATCACTATACAGTGTGAATACATACAAACCAGAATGTGGGATGCCCATTTCTCAATGCTTGTGCATTTCTATCATGCACAAGGTCTCCCAAAACAATACATCAAAGTCAGAGGTGTACAATATCCTCCCAATTATTTGAAACAAGTGTGGAATGTCAGGATCCAACCTGAAATACCTGTAAGGATTGACCCTGCCACCATGGATAGTGGCTTGCATAAGCATTCAAGTGAAGTCGTGTCTTGTAAATCCACTGCCATACTCGTCCTCGAATATCAAATAAGTAATTTTGTCTTGGTCACTGGCAATGACTGTGAGCTAGTCAAGGACTATAAACATCTCTCCACTAGTTAGTTATATCACCTGTGTTTCCCCATACTCCGAAGAAATAAATGGGAAGTACGTGAAGTGGTCAATCATCGCATACATAAAACTTGTGTTCTGCACCCTAGGTAAACCTATGATGCAATCTAACAACACGTTATCCCTCCTTTGCTCTGAAATGGGAAAAGCTTGTATCAACCATGCTGGAGGTGTTGAAAAGTTACCTAGGAAGTGTTTGTCCACCTAGACTTGCCTTGGGGTGGACAAGGACACTTAAAAGTTGTGACTCCTAGTCTTGTGCATTTAATGAAGTGAGAAGCACTTTATAATTTTAAAGTGACTTTATTAAAAAGGATAGGTTTATGGTTTACCTAAGTTCACATTTAAAAAAAAGATAAGTGAGTGATTAAATAGAAAGGGGTGGCTCTAACTTTATTAAATAACATGAGGTGCACTAAATGTCATTTAATTAATATTTGATGGAGCATTTAATGTGAACCCTTCATCTAATCTAATCTTGACCATTAGATTGCCATGGAAATTACCATGAACAAAAAAGACTAGGGCAAGGCAAAAGCTCATTCATTTGTGATCATTTTTCCAAAAGAGATTTTTGGAGAGAGGAAGAGAGAGAGAGCAAGGGTTTGAAGTGATTTCAAAACCAGAGTGAGAAATTTCCAGAATTTGAAGTGGGTTGTACTATCCCAAACACTGATATTCTACTAATACCGTGTATAATGCTAACCTATACACTCAATCTTGTGCAAAAATACGGAATAGTTGTGCATGTAAACTTGCCATGCAAAAATACTGTAAAATATAGCCGAATTAGGGTTAGGGTTTGCAGAAAGGAATTTAACACTTACCATTGATAACTCGGTTGATAATACTCTTGAGATAGGCTGAATAGGCTAAGTATCGGTGCTCCTCTCCAACTGTTGACGCCCAGCAACACACGTGTGCACCCCTCAGACTGAAAGTGACGTTTTTGGAGGGATGGTCAGAAGCTGATGAAACTTTGTGGGTTCGTCAGTCTTCTACTGCCGAAGAGATAGACTGTCACATGCAAAGGTTTGGCAGCCTCCAAGTGCCCTAGCGAATTGATATGTTGTTCTGCTGCTCACGCCCCCCAACTCTCTGATTTGCTAATAGCTGCTCCAGATGAGCAAACTGATGGTTGATAGTCATTGTATGCCTTAGGATAGGCCTGCTGAGAAAGAGGAAGCTAACATGCGAAGGAAAGACTGGGTTTTGTGGTCCCATCGAACCCTTCTTTGGTTTCCCAACTACTTCCAGCTGCAAAACATGGGTTTGTCAATAATCCTTCGGAGTGTGCTGGATGTCCAGATACTGAAGTATATGATGAATGTTGTGGATAAACCTAGATGATCTATCCTAATAGGAGACTAGGGAAAATATCTCACTGTCGAACCCTCGTTAGCTGAAGACACCGTCTTAAACCCCAACTGCCGCGGCTGCACGCTGTGCTGCTGCTCAAAACTCCAAAATCAATCAACAATAATAAATGATACCCTCTTTAGTCCAATCACCCTCTTAAATAGAATTCATGCGCTTTTAGGGTTCGCACGTCACTTTTAGGGTTTATGCTTCGCATTTGCATGCATGCAATTCTAATTTGTTGTTGACTTTTAAGCCTAAAGAAATAAGGCTTTTTTTATCCGACCAATGACTTAACACCGAATAAACGTCTTGTTTTGCTCTAAGTATCAAATGCCCTCAGTCAATTCCCTCTCATGCAGTACCCGCTCAAAAATATGGGAATTAAGTAGGTTAGCGGGTGTTTTGGATGCTTAATTAGAGGGGGGCATTACAGTCGTCCCAGCTTGAGATTGCTTGTCATCAAGCAACTGCAAACTAGGATGTTGCAATACCTGCTCTCATTTCCATGTGGCATCCTCCATAGGTAATTTCTTCCATTTTACCAGATACACTCGAATCACCCTGTTACCACCTAAGTTGTACTTGGTGGTGTTATCAAGTGAGCCTGGTGAACCGGACAAAGATAATTTGTTCGGACTTCAGAAGACCTTCAGACTTTCTTCTAGGAAGTGTTTTTTTTATCTACCACATGTTCATACCCCCTTGGGGGGGTTGTAATAAAATGTTCTAGCATGGTAGTGTCTGTAAAAGACTCGGTTTCTTGGACTTTATTTGTCAATCCGATCAGTCGAGAGTGTTTTTTTCCCTTGGTTATTATTTGTTGTTGAATAAACGACTGATAATTTCCAAGTTTTTCACTCAATACCTCGAAAGTTGGGGTGGTCGGCTTGGCATTTAGGCCTATTGAGGTTATTAGAGTCTGTGTGTCAATGTATAAACATGCTAGGCAATATTGTCGAGTCATATGAACATGTGCTAAGTCCCCCTAGGTTTTGTATTTTTTTTAATTTTTAATTTTAATTTTTCCACAAAACTTAGGCTATTTTTGAATAGTCTAATTGGAAAAATTGGTCTTGTAATAAAAGTGGGGTTAAAAGTTAGATTCATTTATGGGGGTGTTCATTTTCTAACTCAGAGCACCCGATAAACCCATAAACCCACTTTTCCTAAGTTTTGAGTGATTTTTCCATCACTCAAGTGAGAAAATCCAAAAAAAATCAAATATTAATTAATTTAATTAAAAATTAATTAAATAAAGGAGCAAATCCAAATTCCTAAATCAATGGATTTTGCTCCGATTTGACTGAAATCAGTCTCATCGGCTTCAGATTGACCAAGAATTCCCATTCTTTAACTAAAGGCATGATTAGGGCTAAAGAGGAGCTTAACTGGCTCATGCAGATCTAGGGTTGTGCCCTCCTTTCTCTCTCCTCCACACGTGTGGATCAAGCTGGGAGTTGTTTGTTGGTTGGTTCAATTCACTAAGTGAGGTGTCACTCCGATTTGTAGTTCTAGTTCAGTTAGACTCAGTTCATCATCAAATCAAACTCAGTTCATCATCAGATCAAGCTCGGCTTGACTCTCTGTGAGATTCAATCTCTCTTTCAGTCAGGCATGCGCCCCTCTTGGCCAATCTGGCTATAAATAAAGCAACTTTTTCCTCAACTAGTTAGAGCTAGGAAGAAAGGCTTGCTATTGTGTAATATTGTATTGATCATCCTTTTTGTTGAAATAAAGAAAAGCTTTGGAGGCAAGATGGTGTCATGTTATTATGTGTGGATGAGCATTGCCATGTTTCACTGAAGTAACCTGTATCTGTATTCATAACTTGCTTATTTTGATATTTTGGATCCAGATAATAAGTTTATTATGATCTTGATAGGAAAGGAATTTGTTAATAAGTTTATTGGCTATCTCTTTTTCTTTTATGCATGTCTAGAGATCTAGATTTAACATGTTTTATAAGATTATATGTATGCTATTCTAATATCTCTATTTATGTATCAACCGGATTTCACAAGCACCTTGGCATGCTTTTGGATTAGTTGTAGGTTCCTATCTTGTAGGTTCCTGGATTAGTTGCAGGTTCCTATCACATATATAGTAGCCAGGATACCATATTCTATTTTTCAGACACAGTACATTTTTCAGCCAAATCTCTTACATGTGAGATGCTGAGATGAGCAGTTTTGATGGATCATTATTATATTAGTGGACTATTGTACTCTCCCATGTCAAGACTGAGTCTCAGGACAATCAGATTTGAGGACCGATGTAGCCATTTATGTCATTTTAGAGCAGTCATCGATGCCCATTTTTATATCAGTTCTTTCTCATTGGACAGATGGTGTCTCAGATGGATTATATTGCATGATTATGACTCAGCATTTTATATTGTGTTATGGTTATTATTGCTCTTATACTGATTCTTGTGACATGTATTAACTTGTGGAATCATGATCTGGCGGTCATATTTATATGGACTTGGTTGTATATTGTACTATGTATTGATGTCCCTACTTAGACTTGGAAATTCTTGATCTATACTCATTGGTTTTACCCTCCTTAGGGAGAATAGAGGTAGTCATTCCCACCATTGTTTTGGCTTGCTAGTGTTGGCTCCATCAGTCATTGTCTTCACCCATCCATTTCCTTCCATTTTAGTTTTCAACCCGACTGACTTCTTGACTTATGACATGGAGGATCTTTTTCCCTACTAGAACTTTTGTTGGAAAAGCCTCCCTGTCTCCATTGTGTCTCGGCTCTGAGTTGGTGACAAAACTTGCCTTTGGTAAGTTGGATAGTATGCCTAAATCATTCTGGTCGGTTGTCCCGATGTTTGGCACTGTGCAGAACTCCCCCTAGTCACTTGAGATGTTGTTGGCTAAAACTAAAAGCTCATGTACTACCTATGTTGAAATTATTGAATATACGCCCATGAAAAATGAAAATTATAAAACTGTGTTTATTAACATATGTAAAGAGGGCAAGAGCAATGAAATGCTAAAATATTCCTTGAAGAGTATAAGAAAAGGTCCAAAAACCAATGATAAAAATGCGTTGACCTTATAAAATATGTCCCGAATGAAAGCTACGATTAGCTGTGCTTTTAAGCACTGGTGAAATCCCAAAAAGGTCATATAGGCCAAAAAGGCCATGCAATAAAAATGATGATCCTAATGAACTTGGATCAAGCTTGATGTAGACATGATGCCTAAGTTGAATAAGCACTCTCTAAACAACTCACCCATTTGTGAGGCACTGCCATTCCTTGTGTTGTTGTTTGTCTGACATTGGTTATAGTGAGTATTCACTTTCCTTGTCCAGAGTGTCATGATGTTGAGTAGGAAGTCATCCTTTGTCTTAGCCTTGTCATTTCCACCCTTCACCCTTCACTAGCAAATTGGCTACAGCTATGAAGTGAGTATAGTCTTGAAAGTCTTAAGTCTAAGTAATAATGAATAAAGTCTTATATATGTATTGATTGATGTACCGCCAGTGAAATGAATGCTACTTGTTGTGATTGTTACTTGAATGAGTTGTAGAGCATTTCTTAACCTTTTAACACTTGCAGCGGATGGATATAGTCTGAGTTATTATTGGTGTCTGATTATTCACAAATGGTTATATTGTTTATTGGATATGATTGATGATCAGATAGAGACCTATGAGGGGTATGAGTATACACCTTAGATGGATTTGGACTCTCTGAGTCTAATGAGATAGTTTATTTCCAGTTCCGGGCACTTACAGATGTGATCAGGCTCATTCTGCCTTTCTGATGCAATTTTTCTTCACAGATTGATATTTTTGAGCAGGGAGATGTTTCAGTTGGATCTCCTAGGGCGTTGTATGGGCATAGGGGGGTGCAGCCACTTGTTTGTACCATAGTACCCCCATCCCAAAGCTTGGTGGGCTCAGTTTGACAACGCAGGCACCCTAGGAGGCTATTTTGGTAGGATCACGCTTCCTGAGGCAGATTAAAAAATGATTAAATGGCTATTGAAGAAATTGATTTGGGGTACTGAGGCAAGGAAATGACATGGGATGAGTCATGATGATGAGAGTGATGTCCTCCACACCTTCTCCAGCAGTTGCAGCTCCTGATTGGGCCCACATATATTTTGGGCATTTTTATACTATTTTATGGAGCTCTTTTGGGAGGCTCACGTTTTCCTCAAGGAGGCACAAAAGTCAAAGAATTAAATTATTATATTATTTTTTTGTGCCATGGGGACACCCAGAGGGAGTTAGTCAAACACTCCTTGGACCCACCATGTGCTTTCATTTATTTCTTGTTGAGTGGGTTACCTTTATTTGGGTGGTTTAGTCCACTTTGGTAAATTATGGTTATATTTATCCATGTGTTGTATGTTGAGCTCATCTCAACCATTGATTAGAACATTTCATCTTTTAATCTTAGCCACTCGTTTTGAAAGTGGTTAGGATTTGGTCATGATTGAGGTTCTCTTATTTTTATCTAAAGGAGAGAGCTTCTCATTTGTAAGGGGTCTTTGTCTCTTGGATCTGAATAATAGAAAGACTTTTTCTGTGGAAATTTTTCTGGATCTGCTTTACATCTAATGTGCTCAAATGGTGATTAGCTTGTCTTCAGCTTCCTAGCATTGTGGAAATTCTCGTGAGATCTATATTTTTCATGGCTATCATTGTTTTGTCTACAGGAGGGCGTTTTGGCTGGAGCGTTTTTGTAGGGGGACCTCAACTCGCTCGGTTCTCTTCGTCTTAGATCACGAGGTTTTCATTAGTTTCATTGTGATCAATGATTACTTCATTTTACTGTCTTGTAGCATTTAGTTTCTTTATTTTGTATGTGCAAATCTGATATGGTTAACGTTTGCTCATGCAGGGTAGGGGGCGCTTTGGTGGCTTGGAGCTTGCATATGCCATGAAATCACGTGGATCTTCCAGAATTGATCAGGATAGCAAAGATCGTCACTGTTACAGACTTCTACAAGCTTTTCCAGGTAAGATCCAATAGGTAAGTTTCTTCTTTTCAGATCTTGTTCCATTGTACCTTGCTGAAATTCAACTTTTTTTCTGAAAACTCCTAAAACACTAAAAAACCTAAAAATCAATAAATCAAGGAACCGTCCAATCTTTTGCCAAACCATTTTTGGGTTTCATAGATCAAGCCTCCCCTTCATCAAATCAACTGAAACGTTGGTCAAATTCCTCATAGTTTGACCTAGATCTGATTTTAAGCAGAAAACTGCATAACCCCCCACTGAAAAATTGACTTGCCAGGGTTTTGAGTTTTTCTGAATTCTGACTTCACAGAAGGATATATCGGGTCCCACACAGCCTAGATCAACCTCAATGCTGTGCAACTGGTTGACCACTTGGCCTAGATCTAAAAAATTAGTTGAAACTGCCCTAGCGCCCTCACTAAAAATTTCACTTTTCCGGAAGTAGGTTTTTCTGAAATCTGACAAGATAGGCTGATAGATCAGGGCCCAAGCATTCCAGAACACCCCCAACGCTGTGCTAGTTCCTCCCGGTTTGCCGTAGATCTGAAAAATCAGTTTTCAGCCTCCTAGCCCCATCATCAGATTTTGACTTTTCTAGATCTGATTTTTCTGCTGTTTTCCTAATTTGGGCTTGTAGATCAGGTCTCCTTGACCTCTGTTCTTCCTCAACGCTGAGCGATTAGCCTCCCAATGACCGTAGAACTGCAGATCTGTCCTCCTAAGCCCTAGCGCTATCCATCCATTGAGTTGGGCTTCCTGTACCTCATCTTTTTCGGACCAACTACGTTCTAGGTTCGTAGATCAAGGTGTCTCCCAGGTGGGTTTTCTGAAACGTTGGTTTACTGCTGACTCCATTGCCCAATGCACACAAGGCACTGATCTCCTAGCTAGCGCTAGCCCCATCTTGACTTCATTCTTACTCATTTTGCCAACACCTACTGATAACTCAAGTCACCTACCCTTAACTGTTTTTGTCCCATCGGTACTAGGCAGTCCCAACTCTGTTCTTGCTTACCCTGTCACAGTTACGTTTCCCAAGACAGCGGTCATCTCCATCAATTGCTAGTACCTAAACCCTAGAGCCAGGGTTTCCATTTACCTTGCACCTTTGGTACCTTGAAGCCCCATCTGATCTTCTCCTGGTGTCCAGGTCTGATCTCTCCTGTTGGGAGTAGATCTGGGTCTCCCCCGTTGCTATCTTGGACTAAGATAGCATAAAGTGAAGCTGCCTTGATTGGCGTGACAACCATTCTTTTGGGAGTCTAGGAAGTCGTGGTTCCACCCCTTAGTTGCTTGCTCCTCTACCATCCATCCTGGATCCACTTCACACAAGCAACTACAAGGCCGGTGATAACAAGACTTATGTGCTATGTTTTTTTAGAGGTGACATAATGGTGAGGGAGATATGGTAACTGTTGTAGAAAGGGCCCTCGCCTACCTAAAGGAGCTAAAGGAGCCCATGACTTCCATTATAGATGAGCAGACTTGAGATGATCCTATTGAAGAGCTTCGTGAGGAACCCATGATTGAACACATTGTTGAAGACTCTCTTCATGTCACCATAACTAAAAACATTGAAGATTTGAGGTATTCTCAAGTTGGTTGCAATGCTAATATTTTTCCAGAAAGCCCTCATGAGGAAACCATTACAGAGATCAACACTTATGAAGAAATTTATGATGTGTATGATGACACTCCTCTATGTTCATCACTTAGGGATGAAGTTTTGGAAAGTTTGACTTCTCATAATATCTTTAAAACCAAAACTTTGAAGGATGATTAATATGAACAGGAGGAGGGTAGTTATATCCTAGGATGTGATACCAGCAAGGAAGACTCTTTCATAACCAACATAGAGGGGAGCGTGGATCTGGATACCTGGGAAAATCTTAGTATGGAAGAGGAGCATTCAAAATTTTCACATGATCATTCAGAGTCATATCATGCAGAGCCGCACAAAGTCAACAGTAATGAATACATTGAGAAGCAGTGCATCGAAGATTCAAATTTGATACAGTCGATGGAGGGTCAGCCTGAGCCTGCATTTTCTCATATAGAGGTTCCTTATGATTTGGAGCTACTTGGGGCTTATGCAACAAGTTATCATTTGATAAGCCCCGATGATCAGTATGATGATGTAGTCAGTTTGCCTCATCTTGCCGATTGGTATATCTGTCCTATCCAATCATGGATAGAAGCAGCCTTCGCAAGCACATACCAGTTTGGGAAGAACTTTAATGACTTTATTCATGCAACCCACCTATTCCGAATCATCACGCAAGTTTGCATTCTCTAAATAAAGTATCCTTACTTTGGCTGGTAACCAAAGACAAGGAAAAAAAAAATTACGTTAATAAAATGCTTAGGTGGTTACGTTGGATTTCTAATTACACTTAACCCTTTTTATATCATGCTTAGAGTAGGAAAATAAGCTCCTTAAAAGAGAGCATTTACTTTCTGCATTTTTGTTTTGTACTTAACTTTAATAAAACTTTTCTTTCATTAGTTAGGTACATTTATTTTGTTTAAATAAATCAGCTTAATGGTTCATTTGGATTTTATATAAAGCTTGTGCTACTGAGGTTTTCTTGTCAAGTTGAGATGTTTTTACAGGGTATATAAACCAGAGATTCCGGTGTTCTCGTATCCTCTCCTTGCCCTATGACCAAATATAGCACACATCTCTCAGTTGGATCCAAATGTTACCACCTAAGTTGTACTTGGTGGTGTTATCAAGTGAGCTTGGTGAACCAGACAAAGATAATTTGTTCGAACTTCAGAAGACCTTCAGACTTTCTTCTAGGAAGTGTTTTTTTATCTACCACATATTCATACCCCCTTGGGGGAGTAGTAATAAAATGTTCTAGCATGGTAGTGTCTGTAAAAGACTCGGTCTCTTGGACTTTATTTGTCAATCCGATCAGTCAAGAGTGTTTTTTCCCTTGGTTATTATTGATTGTTGAATAAACGACTAATAATTTCCGAGTTTTTCACTCAATTTCTCCATAGTTGGGGTGGTCGGCTTGGCATTTAGGCCTATTGAGGTTATTAGAGTCTGTGTGTCAATGTATAAACATGCTAGGCAATATGGTCGAGTCATATGAACATGTGTTAAGTTCCCCTAGATTTTGTTTTTTTTTTATTTTTAATTTTAATTTTTCCACAAAACTTAGGTTATTTTTTAATAGTCTAATTGGAAAAATTGGTCTTGTAATAAAAGTGGGGTTAAAAGTCAGATTCAATCATGGGGGTGCTCATTTTCTAACTCAGAGCACCTAGTAAACCCATAAACCCACTCTTCCTAAGTTTTGAGTGATTTTTCCATCACTCAAGTGAGAAAATCCAAAAAAAATCAAATATTAATTAATTTAATTAAACTTAATTAAATAATGGAGCAAATCCAAATTCCTAAATCAATGGATTTTGCTCTGATTTGACTGAAATCAGTCTCATCGACTTCAGATTGACGGGGAGTTCCCATTCCTTGACTGAAGGCATGATCAAGGCTAAAGAGGAGCCTAACTGGCTCATGCAGATCTAGGGTTGCGCCCTCCTTTCTCTCTCCTCCACACATGTGGAACAAGCTGGGAGTTTTTTGTTGGTTGGTTCAGTTCACTAAGTGAGGTGTCACTCCGATTTGTAGTTCTAGTCCAGTTAGACTCAGTTCATCATCGGATCAGACTCGGTTCATCATCAGATCAGGCTTGGCTTGACTCTCTGTGAGCTTCAGTCTCTCTTTCAGTCAGGCATGCGCCCCTCTTGGCCAATCTAGCAGCTTTTTCCTCTTCCAAGCTAGTTAGAGTTGGGAAGAAAGGCTTGCTATTGTGTAATATTGTAATGACCATCCTTTTTGTTGAAATAAAGAAAAGCTTTGGAAGCAAGATGGTGTCATGTTATTATGTGTGGATGAGCATTGCCATGTTTCACTGAGGTAACCTGTATCTGTGCTCGTAACTTGCTTATTTTGATATTGTGGATCCAGTGCTAAAAGATTGATAATAAGTTTATTATGATCTTGATAGGAAAGGAATTTGTTAATAAGTTTATTGGCTATCTCTTTTTCTTTTATGCATGTCTAGAGATCTAGATTTAACATATTTTATAAGATTATATGCATGCTATTCTAATATCTCTGTTTATGTATTAACCGGATTTCACAAGCACCTTGGCAAGCTTTTGGATTAGTTACAGGTTCCTATCTTGGAGAGGGTGTTGATCTAGTTTGCTTCCTCACTTTCTCCAAACTTTCTCAAAGGCATAGTCCCTCGACATTCCACCGAAAAGCTCCACGGTTGATCATTCGGGCACCAAGCCACCTCTTCACTCTTTCTCCTTTTTTATCAACACTTCCTTGGTTACTTGTCTTTTATATTTTAGATCTGCCGTTTCAAAGCTGATATCTTTCTAGATCTGAACATATAGGAGCTACATGGATAGATTTAGTTTCATTTAAGAAAAAGATTCAAGTCCTTTCTCTTTAAAAACTCGATCTAGCAGGCAAAGTCTTTCATTTTTTATAAGCAGTTTTAAGCCAAATCAAAAGCTTGTTTAAAGTGAATAGTCTTTTTTTATTAAAAGTTAAATCCATCATCTAAAGTGCACATTGCATTGGCTGCCCCAAAGCTAGCCAAGATCCTCAAGAGGACTTGTCCTCTTGACTTATTTTTGTCTTTTCTTAAAAAGTACTTTAACTTAGTCTTTTTCGGTAGTTTTTTGGGGGTTGTCCAAAGACACTTTTAAAGTGTTTTTGGGCACTTTACACTAATTAAATCTTGCTGGTTTTTAGCAGGTCCATCTGGAAAAAGGAGGAGGTGTTGTCCGAAAAGCGATTTTTGGGCCATTCGAAACCCCCCAGGGGTCTCCCCATCTTCCGTAATCATTATTGTTGTACTTTGTAAGCCCTTGGGTTCGTTCGATATAAGAACCAAGCAGCATTTTTTCAATTAATTTGCTGATATTTGTAACCCTTAATAATAAAAAGAATTACTTTGATTAGGCTCTTTCGAGCCCGCTCCCCATCCCCCCAGGGGGGATCCTGTGTTTTGTGTTTTTTGCACTTTTTTCACTATTTTCTAGTTTTGTCTTGTATTGCAGCATTGTATACTTTGAATTATAAGCATTTCAATATCTTCCACAAATTCAAAGTAATCATACTATTTACCCCATGACTTCCCGATTGACTCGAAAGCGGAAAGAGATGCGTGGTAGGACTAATTAGATAACCTGTGAGTTGTGTTTAATGTTTGTTTTATTTTTATTTGTTATCATCTAAAATTAACCCCTCCTCGATTCCTCGATTGAGGTCCACTTGGACCGAATGAGATTCTTGGAGGTTCTTTTTTTAACAAAGAACACAGCTTAAAATCCTTAAAAAATTGACAAGACTCCGGTGTGTATGCTCTGCACTTGGCTGTAGTTCATCCGATCAGTCAAGCTGCATCAAAAGAAATGCAAATGACTAGAATAATTAGGATTCACTTTCCCCAATTAACCACCTCAAGCGAAAATCCAACGCCTCAATTAAACCGTAAATGGTGCAAAAATACCCAAAGGAAGTGGGAACTACTGGACAGTGACCTCGAGGTGCCGATCTCTGTTACACCCTAGAGGGTGTATTATGAACACAGTCTCAGAGACTCCATTCAGCCCAAACATTCTTTGCGGGTAGCCGTAGCGGTTGTTATTTTTGGACATACTCTAAGTATCCCTTGGGTATATCTAGAGTCCCCCCGCCTAATTTAATCAACTCATCATACATTAATTTAAAATTTGACCAAGAGCACTTGCAACACCCATTTGTATTTCAACAGCAATCTCATTTGTGGACTCCATTATTGGCACTAATCTATTTGATGTTATCTTATGTTTCCGCTTTACTGCTTATCAAGTTTATATTTCTATGCTAGTGTGGTATAACAAATCTTGCAAATATCTTGTGTCGAATTCATTTGTCAAAACTCCTAAAAAACTTAATCATTTAATACCATCATCATCTAAGTAACCAGCCTTAGTAACTCGTAGGGTCTGTTGCCGCCTAATACACACTTTATGACACGGGGAAGTCTCCAACCTGCTTTGTGTGTCCTTGGGGGCAAGTTAGAGCTGGGAACCACTGTCACCACAGTTTACCAACTCCTCTGTTTAGGCCAAATCCCAACAGAGCCAAAGGGGGTAGTCTCTACATGAAGGTTTATTAACAATTTAGTTAAAGAGATTTTATTTTATTAAGGTTACAAAGTTACAAGATTAGTGCCTAGATTAAATGGAGTCAAAAAATTACAAATTACAAACTTAAAAAAAGAATTAAGAATGATTATCCACAGTTGTCTAAGCTAAGCAAGATTTACCATATTAACAATATGAACAATGTAAATGAATTACACAATATGAACAAGTGCTAAAGAATGGTTCAACAAATATACAATGATACCTGAAAAGAAACAAGATATACATCGGATGAACAAGTTATTATCTCAAAGATCTAATGACAAAATGCTTTCAAGTTACAAGATTAAACAATGTTTTACTCGAGTGTGCCACAGTACTTTAAAGATATTATACTTGAAAGTGCAAGGTACTGAAATGAAATTGAGATGCTTGCAAGATGTAATTGTAAAATGAAAGCCTTGAAAAGCAAGGACTTTGAAGCAAATACAGAAACTGAAATGTGGGTAAGATGTTTTGCAATGTCTCTTGGTTCGTTTTAATAAATTTTATTAAAGTTGAAGTCTTTGATTAAGTTTTAGATCTGGTGGTGTGACTACCCCAATCTAGTATTTCTCAAGTCAAAGAGAGAATGCTGGTGCGCTCAAAATAGTGGAAACAAGTCCACCTGTAGCTCCCAGGTCAAACCCCAATGCCCTGGTGCTCAACAAGGAGGACGTAGAACGCCTAGAGACCCCCCACGGTCTTCTACTCCAACTAGCTTCCGAGGTCACTGTTTTTAATCAACCGAAAAAATAGCAAGATGGATGCCTATTAAACTAAAGCCCCCAAACCCCTCCGTTTTTCATACCCTTGATCCGAGTTCCCTAAAGGGAGATAACAGAGGGCAGAGGATACATAGACAGATGTTAGGTTGTATATTCCTTCAAAACAGTAAACTAGGCAACAGAAAGTAAAGATCTAACTAAATGCTTTGTTTGAAAAAGAAATGCTTGAAAGTAAACTAATCTAAACAAAATATACTAACCACACATCAATCTCCCTGAAAGAGAAGGTGGGTAAAAAAAAGGATGGAAAAATATTAGATCTACTTGAAAATGAAAGCACAACTACTTATCTACTTCCTAGATCTACTTCCTACCTAATTACAATATGATTACAAATTACTTTGAAAGCTTTTAGAGAATACCCATGAGGAGACTCTCCCGAGGCTTACAAATAGCTAGAAAATAGAGTAAGAAGATAAGAGGTTGAACCCTTTTGAAACCGGTTGCAAGTTGAGGTGTTTTAAATGTGATTTGGGCATAACCTCCCCTTGTAAACTGTAAAACCTGCTAAAAACCAGCAAACAAAGCTTGCTGAAAAATGACAGGAAACTCAAAAGGAAGTTAGAAAATGTTAGTATAAAAATACAGAAATTTTACAGTAAAAATCTGGGTTTTAAAATATCACAAAATTGAATATTAGAGGGTTGAAAATTGCATTTCTAGCCACCTAAAACACAGTAAGAAATCAGATCTAATATATATCATAAAAATATAACATGGATCTATTAAAGGAAACTAGATTTTGCTACTAAACAATAACAAAACTACTAGTTCCTAAAACAAAAAACAAGATTAGAGATTAGGGCCTTGGAGGGAGAACTTTTCCAAGCTTGGATCCCTGCAAAGAGTTTAGCTAAAGCTGCAAAACTCACACATAGAGATGAGAACACCATAAATCATGCAAAAACCTTTGCAAAATCTTACAATGTTAATCACAAGTGCAAATAGAAAAACTTCTACCTACAAGTCTCTCCACAAAAACCTTGGTGGAGAGCTTCTATGATAAATAATGCAACAATAACCAACCATAAACAGTTACCTCACTCTTCAAGCCACAAAATGAGTGCACCAACAAATGTATCCTCTAAAGATTGATATATTATAAACCCCAATAGGGCAACAACATTACAATAGCCAAAGAAAACTTGAGAGAGAAGAATACAGAAGAGAGGGAGAAGAGAGTATTTTGGCAGCATAACCATGCTCCAAAGAATGATGATAAAATGAGAGGAGGGGCCTCTCTTTTATAGTTGAAAAGATCTCAAACCCCCTCCCAAATCAAGGGTCCAAAACATAGATCTAAACTCTAGCTCTCCTCCACTCTTAGATCTAGGTTTGTTGACTTTGCAAGCCATCCACCAATCATAAGCAAGGGTGTCTTTTCAAATCAATGGTCAAAAAGATAGATCCATGTCACAATGAAGCTTAACCCTTGGATCTAGGGTTTCCATGACTCAAGTGGGGCCCCCTTTTGACTCAAATTTTAATTTTTATTATTTTAATTTTTTATCTTTTATTTTTTATCTTTTATTTTTTATATTTTATTTAATCTTTTATTTGTTATCTTTTATTTTTAAAATTTCTATCTTTTTATTCTTTTATTTTTTATCTTTTATTTTAAATCTTTTTTTATTTTTTTTTATCTAGGACTTCCTTTAACTCAAATTTTGATTTTTATTATTTTTATTTATTAATCTTTTATTCAATCTTTTATTTTATATTTTTATTCTTTTATTTTATTTTTATTTTATCTAGGGCTTCCTTTAACTCAAATTTTGTTTTTTTATTCATATCTTTTATTTTTTATCTTTTATTAAGACAAGAGGGGCACCCCACTTAGGAAATCTTCAAAAATTTATTTTGACCATGGGAGGGTTTATTTAAATAAAAATTAATTATGATTAGCCACTTCCCAAACTTAATTACCATGGCCTTATTTGATTTTTTCCTTCAAAATCAAATAATTTAATTTTTCACCCTTGGAAATTAAATTAATTTCCTAGGAAAAAATACCTTGTCTTAACCAAAATTGGTCTAACTTCCCAACTCCTTGTCAGAATGACATGAGACTTGGACCAATGGCTTAGGGGGTGTCATAGCTTTTTCATTTGCATTCATAGCCCCTATTACAAAATGCCAAGGTTCAAGAAATTACATTATTACATCGAAACTTAATTAATTAACCACCAAATGGTAAAGTTAATTAAGTAAGAAAAAATCAAAATAGAAATTAAAATCCTAACGAAATTCTGCAAGACTACAAGATATGGCCAGCATGGTCATGGACAACAACTTGAAACCTTATCCACCTCATGGGCTTAATTATCAGAACGCCAATTCACCACTTTGGAGGATTGGTGAGTGAAAAACCCAACCAATTAAAATTGTTAATTAACAAAATTAACTGGAAGGGGAAAAAAACACTTGGTGAAGAGGACTTCCCTGATAATAAAGTCCATGGTGACATCCTTAGAGGAATGACCAATGATGACATATAAAGTTACATTAATTATACCACGCAGGGGAGCGGACATTTCATGTACAAAAGGGGCAGAATTGCCCTGCTGAGTGAAAAATCCCTAGGATTTTTCCATGGTACAAACTGTACAGAATGTACATCTTCAATGTACATAAGGTTGCCACCTAGTTGAAATAGGTGGGCAACAGGGTCTACCCCCCTTGGCTTCGTTAGGAGTTTGCCTAAACGAAGGAGTCAAGAACAAGGTGACAGCCTTGACTCGAGACTTGCCCCCAAGGACACATCGAGTGGCTTGAAGATTTCTGCCACGTTCCCCCCCAAGTGTGTGAAAGGCGGAAACACACCTTGTTTCAGAGCTTCCTTTCTCGCACCTGTAGGATTCTCTCTGGAATCAGTACCAGCAGCCCTTCATCATCTAAGGGAGGCAACTCAGTGGAGGGAGCAATGTGTTATCCTAATGTTTTCTTGATATTGGACACATAAAACACATTGTGAATCTTGCTTTCCTCTAGGAGTTGTGAATCTTGCTTTCCATAGTGATGATGTTCCATGATGATGATGTTCCACGATGATGATACTCCATGATGATAATGTTCTATGATGATGATGATGACAATACTTCATGATGATGTTCCATGTTGAAGTTAACAATGCTCTATGTCGATGTTGATGTTCCAAGCACATGATGTTGTTGTTGGTTCAAAACTTCCTATGACATATAGATTCACCAGTCAGTTGTACAATTGATGTTGTTGTTGTTGATGTTGTAGAATACCTTCCGTGTTAAGAGGGAGTGTTAAAGAAATGTAACTTCGAAAGATATTTTATTGCACTTTATTATATTATTATTATTCCTCCTTCGAAAGATGTCCTTGATGTAATTGGTCATGTAAAAGTCATGAGGAAAACCTTAATTGTAAGTCGGGTCAATACTACCCACAAAAGTATTTTATAAATGTTATTTTGAGTCTTCCTAAGTAGATAGTCCCTAATTAGAGAACTAAGACGTCCTAGTTAGGTAATTGAGTCACTCACTTGATGAGTATAAATAGGTGAGCTGCCTCCCTCATTTGTACATACATCTCACTCAAGCAAGTGCACTAGAGAGAGAGTGAAGAGGTCTGTGGGAGAGAAGAAGTTGTTGGTATTGTTCTTGTAAATTTTCCTTCAAAGCTCAAACTAGGGCTAAAACAGTATATCTAAGTTGTTTATTGAAATAACCAAACATGAACTTCTTTACTAGTATGCAGCGAAATATAAATAACTGAGAAACATTAACAACATCACATCACAATATAGAAACTATTATTTTGGATATGGAAACCCCCGCAAAAACCCAATATGGGAAAACCGGTGCAGCAGTCACATCTGGAATTTTATTATCAAGATATGGAACTTTTACAACCAGCAGTTAAACTACACACAACCTAGCAAACTGAAAACCTTAGCAAGATCACTAGACAACCCAGTAGCATCCCCAGATACCTTGCGCGGCTATATGGCCTAGTTGTACGGCTCTGCGTCAGTAGTACAGCACATTGTACGGAACCATACGGATGTTGACATCAGGTGTATGAAACCGTATGGAACCCTGTGTCAGCAGTACGACCCTCTTGTTGGCTACTGCGCTGCTCCTCTGCGCGATCTGGTCAACCTGCCGTGCAGCTACTCCTCCATCTAACGCCTCCTTGTCTGTATACTATCTATGTACGTGTCCTCTCCACCAAATCTCGTTTTAACTTTATTAGCTAAGCGAAAAACCCTAACCCTCACTATGGATCTATGGATGAGATCCTTCGGTGAGAATCAATGGCCAAGATTAGATTAGCCATTCACTTAAATATTTCACTTTAATAAAGTGATTCCATTAAGTCAAAATCAAATTAGAATAATTAAAGTATTTTAATAAGTCAAAACTTAGGAAAATCACTATAATAGATTTAGCTTCCAGTTTAATGTCTCTCTAGCATGCAAGGACACATGCAATCCTAGAAGACCTTCCTTGTTGTTGTTTTCTAACATTCCCTCTCCACGAGGAAGGGATTCGGCAGCAACCCCAACTTATCTATGAACTTCACAAAACTATGTCTGCAAAGTGCCTTGGTGAAAATGTCTGCCACCTGCCCATCTGTCTAGATGCACTCCAACAGGATGGTTCCTCTCTGAACACAATCTCTCAAGAAGTGCTACCTGATGTCTATGTGTTTCCTCCAGTCATGGAACACTGGATTTTCAGATGTCCTGATGCCACTTTGATTGTCACAGTGAACTACTGTAGCCTCTAGCTCAAACTCGAATAACCCTGAAAGTAACTTCCTCAACCACATACCCTCACAAGCAGCCATGCTAGCTGCCATGTACTCAGCCTCTGCTGAGCTCAATGCAACTGACTTTTGCTTCCTACTGAACCAAGAAACAACCCCTAATCCAATGTTAAAACAACATCCTGAGGTACTCTTTCGGTCCTCTACACATCTTGCCCAGTCAGCATCTGTGTAGCTTGCTAACTGTACACTTCCCCTGCGCTCATAAACCAACACATACTCCATTGTACCTCTGATGTAGCGAAGTATGTGCTTTGCAGTCGTCCAATGCACTCTCCGAGGGTCCACCATGAACTGGCTCAAAGAGTTGACTGCAAAGCTGATCTCTGGTCGTGTGTTGACCAGATACATAAGCGATCCGATAAGCTGACGATACAAGATAGGATCAAATCCATCTGACCTTGATGCATCAATCTTCCTCCAGTTGGAAATTAGAGGAATGGTCATAGACTTGTAGTCCTCCATCCTGAATCTCTTCAAGATCTCTACTACATACTTTCCATGTCTAACGAAGAAGCATCCATCTCTCTGCCAAACCTCCAAGCCCAAAAAGTAATGCATCAACCCAAGGTCTTTCATCTCAAACTCAACTGCAAGGTTGGACTTGCAGTCACCAATCAGCCTCTCATCTCCTATAAGAAAGAGATCATCCACATATAAGACCAGTATGAGAGGCACCTCACCTGTCAAGAAGTACAGTTTGTGGTCAGCCTCACTCCGCTGAAATCCCATCTCCCGTAGTGTCTATCCTCGAGTATCATGCTCGAGGTGCCTACTTGAGCCCATAAAAATCTATGTGTGGACTTACATGCGTCTTCCTGTTCTCCACATCAAACCCCTCGGGCTACTCAATATACACCTCCTCCTCTATTACTCCATTGAGGAAGGCAATCTTGACGTCCATTTGATGGACTCGCCAACCCATCTCTGCTGCTAAAGAGATAATGGTCTAAATGGAAGAATACCTAGAAACAGGGGTGAAGGTCTCCTCATAGTCAATGCCTTCCTTCTGTAAAAACCCCTTAGCCACGAAGCGCGCCTCATACTTCTCCACTCTTCTGTCCGTCGCATGCCTTACCTTGTACATCCATCTGGATCCCACCGCCTTTTTACCTTCAGGCCTTGGAACAACCTCCCATACCTGGTTTTTCATGATGAAGTCATATTCCTCAACCATAGCCTCCTGCCACACATCATGTTGTGCAGCCTCCTTAAAGCTGGAAGGTTCAAAGTTAATCAACTTTGTCATCAGTGCCATATAACTGAGTCTCTTTGGTGGTTTGTTCCGCCTCATGGAGCTCTGTGGAGGATCTACCTACCTGGAATCCTAAATTATGGACCTAAACCACTTAGGCCTTGGCCTAGTGTCTACTTGCTACAGCTCTTGGATATTCGTCTCCTGCTGAAACTCATCCTCCAAGTTAATGATAGAAGGATCCTGTCCACCTAACTCCCTTTGACTACCAAAACCTATGCCCTGTGTCTGTACCTGTACCCTGTACATTTGGCTCCTCCAACTTGCCCCGCAAATCTTGTGTTGGTTGTTGCTCTACTGGTAAGTCCATGGATCTCCGCAAGGCCCCGTCCTCATCAAAATGGACATCCCTGCTCACAATGATCCTCTTGTGAGAAGGTATGTATACTCTGTATGCCTTCGAAATCTCCCTGTAACCAAGAAGTAACCCATTCTCTCCAGAAGGGTCCAACTTCTTCCTACTGTCAGCATGAACTTGACAATAACAGACACTGCCAAATATGTGAATGTGACTCACATCTGACTTAGTGCCTATGAACACCTCCTCGGGTGTCTTCCTCCCCAAAGCTGTGTGGGGACACCTGTTCTGAATGTTTATTGCAGTCCTATATGCATCGGCCCAAAGGAATAGTGGTAATCCATGATCAAATAGCATCGCCTTGGCTGCTCCTACCATAGTCATGTTCTTCCGCTCTGCCACTCCTGTTATCATGAATCTTGTAGTTGCCCTGTGAGGTGATCCTATTCAGGACGGCAAAGGAAAGGCAACTAAATTCTCGACCCACGATATCCAAAACTTCCGAAAGAACTCGAAAGTCACACCAGTCAAGAATATCAGCACTTTAGACCCAATGAAAACACAGAGCCCAAGGGGCGTCCCTATGACCAAGAAACCCTAAAACAAAGAAAATGAATAGATGATCGAGGGAAACTTGGTGGAATCTCTTAGTGAAATGATTAATTAGAGTTTAGTTCAATTACCAAGAGAGTCCAAGTATCTAGGTGAAAAGCCCTAATTTCACCCTGTTGCCGCCTAATTCACACTTTAAGACGCAGGAAAGCCACAACCTGCTATGTGTGTCCTTGGGGGCAAGCGAGAGCTGGGGACCACTATCACCACAGTCTACAGCTCCTCCGTTTAGGCAAGATCCCAACAGAGCCAAGGGGGGTAGTCCCTATGGAAAGACTATGTTCCAGGTTTATTAATTAATTGAAGATTAATTAAAGGGATCTTTTTATTAAGATTACAAAATTATAAGACCAGTGCCTATATTAAATGGAGTCAAAAGATACAATGGGTAAATATGATTATGAACAGTAATGAAATAAAACAATATGATAAACAAATGAAACCAATTTGCGAGTTAGCCCAAAATCGTTATGAATACAGATTACTAAACCAGCAATGAATTTAAATATGAAAAGGTTTAAGCAGTCAACACTCACCACAT
>LPNX010971716.1:97510-108647 GCA_001517045.1 Pseudotsuga menziesii | reverse complement strand
AGGAATTTCCTTGCTTGAATAACCTGCAATACAAACTATGCCTGCAAAAAATTGTACTTCTAGAGATGAACACCTAATACTTCCTGCAAAACACTTTGTAACAAATATCAGATCATTCACAAAAAAGAATAAAAATACTTCTATTCTTTAATCTCTCCACAAAACACTTTGTGGAGAGCTAACTAGAAAAACACAACAAATGCAAACAAAATAAATACCAGGTTACCTCAATACATGTAGATCATGAAAAGCTGAAGCATAGTATTCCTCCAAAGAATTTTATTAAAACAGTCCAGCTTGGGCAAAACTTCAATACAAGGTAGCAAGAATATGAGAGTGAGAAGAAGAATTTTCCGGCAGCATAACAATAGCATAAGAATGGTTCCTTAATGAGGGAGTGATACCCTCTTTATATAGATGAGATAATCCCCAACTCTTTAATGATAAACGGTTGAGATTAGACTAGATCTAGGGTTTAATCTCACCCATTAGATCTAGGTATTTGGCTTTCTATTTCTCTCAATTAATCTCCACCATTAGATTAATTTTTAATCAAAGGCTAAGAGACTTAATCCTTGTCTCAAATAATACTGGCCTTTGGATCAAGTTCTAGATTTTATTTTCCACCATTAGATGAGCTTTTAGTTTAGTGGAAAAATCAAAATGAAAATAGCAATAAGATGGGCCCATAGGCTAGGCTAGGCGCCCCTCCAAATGGTGGAAATCTCCTCCAAAAATGGCAAAACGTGGGCAAAAATAGCCAATACTATCTCCACTTTAGCGCCCCTCTAAATAGCTTTAGCGCCCACTAAAATAGGCGTCCATCTTTAAATTGGTAGGGCGCTCCTCCAAAATAGACGTGGCCCCTTTATATTGTAGCGCTACCTCCAAATATAGTGGTAGCGTGGACTTGGACGTGGGCCCTATATAAGGTTAGCGCCCCTCTATTGTTTGGTAGCGATTCTCCAATGTAGCGCCTTCATTATTTTAGCATTGACTTTTGTGTGCAAACGTGGGCCCTCCTCTAGATTTGGCGTGTAGTCTCCATAATATGGTAGCGCCCTTCCATTTTAGCATTGACTTTTGTGTGCAAACGTGGGCCCTCCTTTTTAGTGCGCCTCCAATCTTGACTAGCGCTCCTTCCAAACTAGTGTAGCGTCTTCTACATGGAAATAGTGCCCTCTTCTTATGACGCCTACCTCCAAACTTGGACGTGGGCCCTCTATACCATAGCTTGGACGCTCCATCATATAGTGGTGATTCCTCCATATAGTTTAGCGCCCTCCATACAATAGCTTAGACGCTCCACTAAAATTATAGTGGATATTTTATGCTAGCGCCCTCTCTAATCAAGTGTAGCGCCCCCTTTATGGAGTTTCAAGATGAACACCAATCTTTAGACTTAGGGTTTAGCCATATAATTTAGCTTTGACCTTGGTCATTAGCTCCATTAATAAATTATTTAACCTTTAGACATAGGTTAAATTTAAATTCACCTTAGGTAAAAATACTTCAATCAAATTTTTAAATTTTCCTAGATTTGACTTAGGAAAAATTAAAAATAAATTGAAAATTTAATATCTAGGCCATGGGGGGTAAAAAACTTTGGAGTAAGTTCTCCTAGGCTTAGAAACACCCATACCAACTTACCATGGCATTTCTTGATTTTTTACTTCAAAATCAAGAAATGTGAATTTTGACTTAGGGAATTTAATTAATTCCCTAGGAAAAATAGACCTTGCTTAGACAAAAATGGTAATAGGGGGTTTCATAGCAATTTATCTTTGCATTCGTAGCCCCTATTACAAAATGCCATGCTTGATCCATTACATTATTACATCAAAAACTGAGTTAATTAATCACCATGGGGTGAAATTAATTAACTAGGAAAAATTTAATAAAGGTACAACAACATGACGAAATTCCGCAAGACTCTAGACAGATGCCTAGCATGGTCATGAATCACACTTTAGAGCCTTAGCCACCTCATGGAATTGACTGGTAGAACGCCCGTCACCACTTTGGAGGATTTTGAGTGAAAACCAAACCGATTAAACTCGTTTGTTCAACAAGGTCAATTGGAAAGGGAAAAACACTCGATGAGGGGACTTCCCTAACAACCCGTTCCATGGTGTGGCATCCGTATCCTATGACCCACACTAGCACATTAAATTACATTAATTTTCCCACGCAAGGGAGCGGACATTTCGTTTTACAAAGGGGCAATAGCCCTGCAGAAATGAAAAATCCTCAGATTTTTCTAAGGTACAAATATGTACATCCTCGTGTACATGGAGTTGCCACCTAGTCGAAATAGGTGGGCAACACACCCTAGGGTTTTATGTAGAAAATTGGGATCTAGGGCAAAACGGTGTAATTTAATGAAATTGGACACTCGAAATAATTGTTGGATGTAGAATTAAGCAAATGAAGGAAAAACCAACAATACTCAATTTACGGTTTTGGAAATACCCACCCCTCCCAAGGATGTCGTTTTTCCTTAAGAAGCAGGTCAATGCTTAGGATGGGCAAATGGAGTCTGATTCTGAAGAAAAATGAAACTTAGGGTTTTATGTTTATTCCAAAGTGGGTTTTAAGTTTTATAGCTCGCCTCAAACTAAAACTTGCAGATCTAAGAAACGAGGGTTTTATAATTATGGAAGTGATGGGCAATGCATGCAGAAAATAAAAGGAGAAATTACCTGCGAGATGTACCTGGATCTTGTAGACGACTTCATAAATGATGAAGAATGCCACTTTCCCGTTCAAATGAGCCTTTTCGGAGAAGATCTTGATGTAGTTGAGCCACAGCCAGTCTCCCTAGCGCCTCCTTCAACCTACCAAATCAGTGAAAACCAAATGATAAGGCAAACGAATGAGATCGGCAGAATAAAGAAAAGATATGAAGTAAGAAATCATCAAGATAGAAATACTCCCTGATTCGAACACCCTAGAGTCGGGACGATGGTGAGTTCCCCCACAAAAACGCCCTCTGTCTCTCTCTAGCGTGCCTCCTTCAACCTGTAGAGGAAATGAGAAAAGGAAAATATACAAGATGGATCCTGAACAAGACTTAGTGTAGAAGAGTAACAAGGCCGGTCATCAGATCATCAAATCATTTACAAGATACACAGAAGAGTAGTCCCAGACAAAAATCTCTTTATTCAAATTCTGGTGCCAAAGCTCATGAATTACAGTGAAGGAGTCACCTCTCTTAAATAGTTTGAGAGAGACATAAATCCTAACAAACTTTTACATCCAATGGTTGAGATTAAAACATCATCAACGGTGGAGATTAACAATACATAGATCACAACATGGAGCAAGTGACCAAGTCAAAGAGGGGGTGCACTTTACTCAAGGACGCCTATCCTAGGTGAAAGTCACAATATAACATAAGTTATGACATGATACTACATAGGAGGGGGTCACTAAGGGATTAGTTCACCCTAAGGCCCTTTACAACTTCATAATATAAGATATAACAATGAAATACATCAATGGCCAAGTTGAAGGAGTGTCCCTTACGGGGCTCTCCTCGCTGGCTGAGCCAATATAAAATAATTCGAACATCTGTTGACTGAAAACTGCTAGAGGACTATCCGGAATGCTGAAACATGTCATCTGCTAAAATTCCAAGCAATTTCCTTGACCCAGGAGGCCAAATCGATTTTTTCAGTAATTTTTTTGGTTCATTTTTGCTAGTACAATCTCTGGAAAATGATAAATCCACCATAACTCTATCCAGGGTACAAACTAGGGCAAACTGACTATTTGGGATGATCTGGAGACATAGAAGAATGGTATAAGTGACTACTTATACCCCCTAGAACACTGCTCTTCTCTAGGAGAACCAATCATATTGCCATCTAGAATAAAATTTGATCATTTGGCCAATAATTAAGTGATAATAATCATCTATCAAGAGAACCGAGGCCAAACTCTCAAAACTGAAACCGCAATATTGGTCCTAGGCATGTCTGGAACAAATATAGACCATGTTGCATTTTGAGTCACTGCCTTGGAAACCGTGCTTGACATGGTCAAACTAGGTTGACTAGGTCAAAGTACCCAAACTAAGGTGAGACACTGTATCAATATGATCCTGTAAACATCCAGGGTAAGAAATGCTCCAATAATGTATATCAAAACCGAACTTCAATCAGTTATTCATAATCATGATGTCAAATAATAATAATAGTAAGATGTACCTGTGCTTCTAAAGAATCTTGGAACTTTATGGAAGTCTACTTGTTCATGCCATACTCACAAACTTCAAAGGGTAAACCATGTGCTACAGATGGGTGAGGATGGAGGAACAAAGTTAAGGCAAAAAGGAATGACTTTTAACTGACTTTGACTCAATAATCTATCTAAATGATAAACAATACACTCAACCAAGGTGACGTGTATGGCAGATAGCAATAGGGGATGGGAGTATCTCACAGATGGATAAAGTACTTGGATATGCTTCCCTTAGATTCTAACAAGTTTTCCTTTGCACTTTAATTGCAACATAGGTCAACCTTCAAAGGCGGATGCCCTAGAAGCCTTCAGGGCTCCAGTACTGACAAAGACCCAGCCTTTGCAAGCTAGTCTCACCCTAATTCCCTGTGGGGTAACATGAGCCAATCATTATACAAGGAGTGAGTGCTCATCCTTTGACCATTAGCCTTTTCAATACACTTTATATTTCACAAGATAGTAGCCAGCCTACAAGAGCAGGTGCCCTGGAAAGCCTTTTGGGCTCCAGTAAATAACTAAGGTCTAGACTTGCTACCAGCGAGCAGTCCATTGCCCCGACGGGTTTGCCTCTCCCTAGCGCCCTTGTGGAGGGCAGATGAACCTTACATTATACAACGAATGAGTGCTCAACCCCTTGGCCACTGACTACCTTTTAAACATTTATGACTTTTGCATCCTTTAGATATAGCTTTTATGCGTTCCGATGCTTTAGTGTTTAGCAACACTATTATGAGGAAGCACTTGCTTTGAGAACTAAAGGAGAACTACCCTATGAACCAAGCCACACTGGCCAAGACACATACTCCATAGCCAGAGACACAAAGCAACATGGAGTCTATCATACATAGGAGTCACAATCAAGAAAAGGATCGCCAATCTCACAAGTCTCAATCAGTCTAAGTCATGGAATAAAATCAAAGCTGGATGAACTGACGGATGGGGACAAGTGATATGGAACCAACCTAGCACCAAGGTTTACAATTTGTACAAGCATGGCATGAGCAACAATCTTCACATCAAGTCCCTTGATTAGTCATAACACAAGTTCAAGCAACAATAGATATAAGCATAGGTCACCATAATCATCCTAACATGATAAGCATAGGTGTCTAACATACATCATAGAGAAAAATCAAACCAAAGGAGTGTATACCTGATCTCACCATATACACCTGTCTCCAACTTATAAGCCCCTCTATAACTGTGTGCACCAACTCTGATCTGTTGCTCTGCTACAATGAACTAGATCATCACCAAAGCATCTCAATGGACCCTTGAATCTCAGTTGTGGCAAGGAAAATTTGATGAACAAGGCTCTAGAATGGCTGAAGTTGTAAAGATCCATGCTAATACCCCATGTGACAAATAGCCCAGAACAGACATAGAGACAAGTTTGCATGTTGCAGCATGGTAGCCCAGTTGCAGAATGTATATGTGATAACAACTCCATTCTGTTGTGGGGTATTAGGCATAGTGTGCTCCTTCTTGATCCCCTCTGTCGAACAATACTCCAAGAACACATTGGAGGTGTACTCTCCCCCGTTGTTTGTTCTCAAAACACGAATCTTCCTTCTTGTCTGGTTCTCAACGAGAGTCTTGAACTCCCGAAACCTCTCAAAGACCTCTAACTTGGCCTTCAGGAAATAGAGCCAAGTCTTCCTGGAATAGTCATCAAAGAAGGTCACGTAGTAATTGTAACCATTGAAAGAATGGACACTCATAGGTCTGCAAATATCTTAATGCACTAAGTCCAAGGGCTCCTTAAAGTTGTGCTCACTCTGTGGGAAAAGATTCCTGATGTTCTTCCCCAAAGCACAACCCTTCCAGTGGTTATGCTTCTCCTCCTATACCTGAGGAACTCCAATGACTGCATGTCTCAATTGCCTCAGTGCTCCATGGTGTAAGTGTGCCATCCTCCTATGCCACAACTTACCCTGACTATTTCTACTGCTGACAAGAGCCTTTGCAGGCTCAAAGTGTAGTCTATACACTTTCCCGCTCTTGATCCCAATCACCTGATCCAAGCTCCTATCCGATCCCTTGGGCCTGATATACACTATGGTTTCGGAATTTCACCTGAAATTCCTTGTCCTCCAGAGTGGAGACTGATATGAGGTTCTTGGTCAACCCCAGAACATATAACACATCAGCAAAACTGAGGGGTTTGCCAAACTCCGTTTGAAATGAAACAGTGCCAACTCCCTGCGCTTGATATTGCGCACCATCACCCAGCTCAACATGTATATCTACTCCACCCTCCTGCAAGTCTTTGAAGAATCTCTTATGTCCAGTCATATGACTAGATGCTCCATTGTCGATGTACCAAATACTCCTACCTGTGGTGCTTTCCATGCAAGCTATCAAGCAAAACTCATCATTGAAGTTCCTGTTGAAGTCCTGCACCTCTGCAGATCCAGCCATCTGAGTGTTGCTTTTGTTCATGTCTGGGCACTGGGAGGCAAAGTATCCCTTCTTGTGGCAGATAAAACACTTGACCTTTGACATGTCAAGGTTCTTCTTACCACCCTTTTTCCTCTTTGTCTTACCCTTGCTCTTCCTTGTCAGGGCCACAGCTTCCTCATCCACAATTTGTGAGGCACTGTTGGAGGAGCCTGATCCTTGACCCATGCGGGTCTCCTCTTGCACAAAATAATCCCACAACCTCTGCCAATCAGGTAGCTTCTCCCTAGCTACAACACTCTTGACAAAGGTGTTCCATGGCTTAGAAAAGCCATTGAGGACTTTACGAACTAGCTCCTCATCTTCTGTCTTAGAGCCAACAGCTCCAAGCGCGTCCCTGATTTGTGTGAGCCTTGTGAGATAAGGCACCACTCCTTCTCCCTTGGCCATCTTGGTGTTGTGCATCCTCTCTTGCAGCACCATCTTCCAGTTCTCATTCTTGCTCTAGTACAAACTTTCCAAAGCCTTCCACATCTCAGATGCGCTCTTCTTCCCAGAAAGATGAGTGCCTATGTGGTCCTTCACTCCATCCAAGATAATCAACATGGCTCTGGAATCAATCTTCTTCCAAGCTACCAACTCAGCTGGATCAGTGGGCGCAACCTTCATGGAGACAATGTGCTCTGCTGCATCACTGACATCCAGGATCCTTGAGATCCTTTCTTTCCATGTAGGAAAGTTATGAGCCCCATGGAGTCTATCCTCAACTCTCAACTGCACGGCCATACTGAATGTACCTGTCAAACCCTAGATCTGCAATCTAGGTTTGTGTCTTCAAATAGATTTTCCCCTGATCTATCAGTACTGCTGCAAATCTCACAAATTTAGCTCACCAAAGCTCTGATACCATGTAATTTTTTCTTCAAAGCTCAAACTAGGGCTAAAACCGTATGTTTAAATTGTTTACTGAAATAACCACACATGAACTTCTTTACTAGTATGCAGCGGAATATAAATAACTGAGAAACATTCACAACATCACATCACAATATAGACACTAATATTTTGGGTATAGAAACCCTCGGAAAAACCCAACATGGGAAAATCGGTGCAGTAGGCAGATATGGAATTTAATTATCAAGATATGGAACTTTTACAACTAGCAGGTAAAATACACCCAACCTGTCAAACTGAAAACCTCAGCAAGATCACTGGACAACCCAGCAGCCAACTACTTTGTGCAGTTGTACGACCCTGCATCAGCAATACGGACTATTGTGCGGAACCATATGGATGCTAACGTTAGTTGTACGAAATCGTATGGAAGAACAGTTATCACACAAAGTGTAGCTACCCACTTGAGATATCCTATCCGGGACAGTAGAGGTAAGGTAGCTAACCGGTGACACCACAAGAGCCTCGTCCACTACGAGTAAAGGGTAGTTGTCACACCAGACGGGCTCTTGTCGCTTTAGATCAAACCAAAGAATGATCAAGCGAGAGACCCTACTACCCTAAGAGGGCTAGCGCACCTGCTCAAAACACTCCTAGGGTTTGGCAATGGATAAAAGAGGAGAGATAATGAGTGGATAAAACTAGATCTATAGAATAAGTGTGGTATAGAGGTTAGGGCCAAGTTGGGGAGTCTTAGTAAAGATAGGAAATAACCCAACGTAATTGAGATTGTACCACAAATAGTTTAAGGAAGTAGATCTAGTGAGCTCTGGCCAAATAAATGAAAACCCTAAAGGGACCCACCTAGGGTTTTTGCATAAGTGGAAAAAGTGGACCCAAAAGAGTAGATTAAGGCATGAGATGACTAGATCAGGGTGCTTGAAGATTGGATCTATGATTTTGGGGCGGGTTCAAGCATACCCATCTGACAGATCTGAAGAAATGGCCACCCATCCAAGAGGGGCGCCCCCACCTAGAGTGACTAATGGAGTCTAATTTTTATGAAACTTGAGATCTAGGGTTTATTCATTCATCTCCAAGTGGGTTTTGATGGTCGTCACCAAAAACTCATCGGATCTATCAGATCTACAAAACTAGGGTTTTAAAAGAGGGTTTGAATGGACCAATGGATAAAAAGACTGAAGAACAATACTAACCTTGCAGATCGTACCTGAAAATACTTGCAGTCGCCTTGGATGTCAATGATCCTTTTACTTGGTTACAATTCTGAGCAAGATCTAGCATGAAATGGAAGAAAAACACCCAATGATGGAAGTGTGCCCCCTCTTCTCCACCTGCAAAATCAAACTACAAATGAGATTTGTCTACGGATGAAAAAGATAAGCTACGAACTTCATCAACAAAGAAATATCCAATGCACAAAGTAACAATCAAAAAACTCCCTGAAGATGAACGATTTGCTCAGAAGATGATCCAAGACGCCTTAGCAATCTCCTCCAACCAATTCGCTACCCCGCAAAAGATCAGTACAGCCTTCCAGAAAAATAGTTGTTTGCATGCAAGATCTACTGAAATGTCCAAGCAAGAGGCATAACATTCACAAAGCTTCCAAGATTTTCTGCAAAAGTTTTCTTGTATTCAATATTCTCAGAGCCAAAAGTCCCTTTTCAAATGAGAGAGCATCTCAATATATAGATCTCTCGAGTACATAATACCTAGATCCAAAAAGATAAAGGGTTAAGATCATAAGATAAAATCAACCTAATTGTTATCAACCAAAATGGCACTTCTCCTTCCGAGTGCTGACATCCATTATGTCGGTACACAAAAGGACAAATAGACTTGAAGTGGCCAAAACACTATAGATGTGCATGACCATTGATGCATGATCTCCAGACCAGCCTGATATATTTTTATTCTGAGTTTAGGGTTGCACACACTCCTATTTGCATTGCAACTCACGTGTCACACGCAACTATTTGCATTGCAACCCGCGTGTACATTAAACACACAAGTTTCCTTTGAGCAACAAGCGTGTCTCACGCGCCTTGCTTATATAAATACTCGCATGTACCTTAATTTGACATTAAAAAATATAAATTGTGATTAGATGAGATTAGTTGGGTTTTAATCCATAACTATCCCAACTGTCTCAACCATCCTAACCTTCGAAACCACTCTATTTCCCAATGTATAAATAGAGGCCTTGGGATGGGGCTAATCAATCAATTCTAGAAGAAAAAAGTTATGCTAGTGGTATACCTTCAGAGTCTTGGAGCAACAGAACTCAGTGTCCTCGGTTGCAGAGGAGTCCTTGTGTCAAAAGCCGGGTTGTATTCTCACCTATTCACTGTTTGTTAATAAAGAGAATTCTTCTTCCAATCTTTGTATTGTGTTTTTCTCATGTATATTGGTCAATGAATGATGTCAATTATGTTATTAATATGCATTTCATCGAACCTCTGATATATATATGTGTGTGTGTGTGTGTGTGTGTGTGCGTGTGTGTGTGTATGAGATATTGCTTGAAGAATTGGCTCTTTGCATGTGAAGAGAAGCAGCCCTAGAAGCTTTGGAGAAGATTGAAGCAGGAGAAGACCAAACTTCGATCAACCGTCATAAACTGGGTAAGCCAAACTCTTTTCATATTCCTATTTCATTTTCTATAAAAGTTGATTGTCTACAAGTCTATTAGTAAGTTGGTAACCCCAAACCCTAGGTTACAAGGGTGTATTGTCTTGTACAACAGAATTGGCAACTCCGCTGGGGAGTCCAGCCTGCTGTGGGTTCATCCTGTAGGTCCCTTTACCAGTCTTTGTTCTGATTCTGATTCTGACTGTGATTCTTTTTATCTTACTTTTTTTATTTACAGTGTAGTATGCCCAGAATTCTTTGCTAGTCTTTTTTCTTTGAAAAAATTTTAGCAGTACACACGGGTTACTTCGTGCACACTCGCGTGTATGACCTTGTACACGCGAGTTGCTGTCTAGACAGTCACGTGTCGTACGTGGGTTTCCTGCATACACAGTCACGTGTTTCCTGTAGCAGTCTATAAGTTGGATAGGGTTTGCGTGTCCCTGTCTCTTTGGCTTTTTAGTTGTTTGGAAGTCTTTTGTTTATGGCATGACTCTGTGAGTCTGAAGTCTGTTTGTCACACCAATTGCTTGTTCATAAAGCCTTTGAGCTTTTTGTTTGAATTTCTTTCATTTGTGAAGTGTAGGTGGTCCTCCTGCTTGGTCTATATAAATAGAGTGCTTGTGTCTAGGTCAGTGATCAGGGCCTTGGACGCTTTATACTCTGTGCTGCATCTTGTGGTGTCAGTTTGTCACTTTTCTTTTGTGAATCTAGTGGACTCTTTGGGTTCAATAGTTCCTCCAAGTCAGGTTTTTTCCAAGCGTTCTTCATGTTGGTTGAAGTAGGTCTCTTTAGGTCCTTTATGCCTCATTTCACTTTTTATATGCTTTAATTATTCAAACTTGCTCAAAACTTGCATTTAGTTGCATTTAGTTGAAGTCTTTGAAAAGAGAAGTGTTAGGTATAACTCCCGATTCGATCTTATTCCATTGCTAATGCATTC
>LPNX010971716.1:83737-94546 GCA_001517045.1 Pseudotsuga menziesii | reverse complement strand
TTGGTCATCTTTCTTCTGGTTATGTTTGTCTTTGATGGAGTCCCATGAAGCCCAACATTGATCTGATGTGTGCCCAGTCTTTCCACACCGCTTGCACTGCAAATCTAATCTTTTGCTGACGTTGCTTCTGCCCCCTCTGCCTCTGAAGTTTCTTCTCCCTCGTCCTCTCTTGCTGCAATCTCCCTTGGAATGATCTTTGCCAGAGAGAGTGGCACTAACTCTAGATGCTATAGATTGCATTTTTACAATTGTTAGTGTAATTTACAAGAATGAACTTAATATGACAAAGAGAAATAGAAAAACAATAACCTTGCAAGTCTACAGCCTCTGCCAAGGTGATTTACAATCTTAATATGCTGTGAACTGTCACAAAATATAAGATTTTGAACAGCACTAGTCAATGATCTCAGCTATATGAAAGAAGCAGGTCTAAGTCTCTGCTACTTTTTACAATACAGTTCTTGTAAAATTACATCTGCACTAGCTAGTATAAACAATGTCTTCGACAAGCTCTATTCACTATGCAAGTCTATGTCTCTGTCATAGTATTTACATCAATCTAAGACAATTTGCAGCAATACAATTTATATGGCGGTGTACAAACATAAAAAATAATAAGCTCTGCAACCGTTTACAACAATATTTTCATGTCACACCTTTGCATCAAGCAGATCATACCACTTCAAAGAACACGCAGTCTTCACTTCAACGCAGTCTTCACTGCTATGAACAATATACTACTTCAACACTCTCCTCAGCTTCCACGCAGGCAGCTCTTCTCCACGCATCAGAACATAGCACACGCAGACAGCTCCACGCCTTCACACAAAGAACGCCTTCACATAAAGAATGCAGACAGCTCCACGCCTTCACACAAAGAACGCCTTCACATAAAGAATGCAGACAGCTCCACGCACAGCATTCACGGGCTCAGTCTTCAATGTGTGATTGTTACAGAAGGAGGCGGACATTCAGATGATGCTTGCTGCCGATGTTCATCTCGGTACCAAGAACTACGATTTTCAGATGGAGCGTTAGGGTTAGGTATAGCAGTCTTTAATATTACCAGATCTCTAGATTCTGGTGCGTACATCTACACCATCATTCACATAGCTCAAGAAATTGAGACCCTCACGATTTTAATCCGAACGCAAGAGTTCACAGATTGTGAGAGTGTGTGGAAAAGCAGATAATTGAATGGACAAATTGTTATGAAATGGTATCGGTTTGCTTGGGAGAACGAACCAGCATTCTGGCAACGGACAGACAAGTAAGCCAGCGCATGCACCAATGCATGCAATCTGCAGGCTGAGGAAAGGGCAAATGAATGAGCAGACTGGCAACAGGCAGGAGTTATGGCAGAGCTCTGATACCACTTGTTAGGTATAACTCCCGATTCGATCTTATTCCATTGCTAATGCATTATTTTATACATTCATGTGACGGTTGTGTTTCACCTTCCGTTCAGCCTTTTCGGCTTCCTACTATTCATATTTATTTATTTATTTACAATATATAACCCTAACGGATTATATTCGCCCTCTTGTCTTAGAACCAGAGTTTGGAGCTTCGGCGATCTCTGGGCTCTGGATGTTGCTGCAGCAGCATAGAAGCAGTATTATTATTATATTACTGCATTGAAGACTGAGTGAAGACTGATCATATATATATGCGTTGATAGACTGCGTTGATATTGGCTTGGAGATGCGTTGATTTGAGACTGCGTTAAACCCTATTTTTGACCTAATTCCTTGCATGGAGTGACTGCGACCTCTGGCGCCGAATGTCTGAAGAGACGTGACCTTCTGCTGCTGCGTGGAAGAGTGAATCAGTTATATGAGCTGAGTTTTCATATTGTGAATCAGTTCGTGACCTTCTGCTGCTGCGTGGAGAGTGAATCAGTCCGTGACCTTTACTGTTGAGTTTTTTGTGATCTATTGCTGCGACTTGAAAGACTGCGTTGAAGCATGACTGTGAAAGCTGTGTTGAAGATTGCTGCTTGACCTAATTCTTGATGAGTGTATTAATTGCTGCGACTTGAAGACTGCATAAAACCTATCTTTTATGCTGAAGACTGCAAGTATGCTGCGTTGAAGTCTTCTGCCTGCGTAGAGAAGAGCAGCAGGCAGCAGGAAGCAAAAGACTTTCCAATCACCATCAAAGAACATCAGATGCAAAGTAGATCCAGGAAAATATCCACAAGAAAAGTTTTCTATTATTCAAATCCAAGAGCCAAAGACCCTTTACAAATGAGAAGCTCTCTCCTTTAAATAGAAACAAGAGAACCAAAATCCTAACCACTTTCAAAACGAGTGGCTAAGATTAAAAGATAAAATGTTCTAATCAATGGTTGAGATGAGCTCAAGATACAATACATGGATCAATATAACCATAAAGTACCAAAGTGGACTAAATCACCCATAAAGAGGGTACCCCACTCAACAAGAAATAAATGAAGCACATGGTGGGTCCATGGAGTGTTAACTAACTCCCTCTGGGTGCCCCATGGCACAATAAAATAATATAATATTTTAATTTTTGACTTTGTGCCTCCTTGAGGAAATCGTGAGCCTCCCAAAAGCTCCAAAAAATACTATAAAAATGCCCAAAAAAAAGGTGTCGACCCAATCAGGTGTTGCAACTGCTGAAGAAGGTGCGGAGGACATCACTGTCATCATCATGACTCATCCCATGTCATTTCCTTGCCTCAGTAGCCCAAATCGATTTCTTTAGTAGCCATTTAATCATTTTTTAATCTGCCTCGAGAAATGTAAACCTGCCAAAACAGCGTCCTAGAGTGCCTGTGTTGTCAAACTGAACCCACAAGGCTTTTTGGGATGGGGGGACTATGGTACAATCAAGTGGTTGCACCCCCTATGCCCATACAACGCCCTAGGAGATCCAAATGAAATATCTCCCTACTCAGACACATCATCCTGTGAAGCAAAACTGCATTAGAAAGGTAAAATGAACCTAATCATCTCTGCAAGTGCCTGGAAATGAAAATAAACTATCTCATTAGACTCAGAGAGTCCAAGTCCATCCAGGGTGTATACTCATACCCTTTCCAAGTCTCTTCCTAATCATCAACAAAATCCAATAGACAATATAATCACCTGTAAATGACCAGATACCAATAATATAACTCAGACTATCATCCATCTGCTGCAAGTGCTATAAGGCTAAGACACGCTCTACAAATCATTTAAGCAACAATCACAACAAGTAGCAGTCATTTCACTGGCGGTATATCAACCAAATACATATATAGGGCTTTATTTATTATTACTCAGACTAGACTTTCAAGACTATACTCACTTCATATTTGTAGTCAATTTGCTAGTGAAGAGTGAAGGATGGAATTTACAAGGCTAGGGCAAAGGATGACTTCCTGCTTAACATCATGACACATGGATATGGCAGGGAAATACTCACTATAACCAGCCGCCAAACAAACAACAACAGAAGGAATGGCGGTGCCTCACAAATGGTTGAGTTGTTCAGAGAGTGCTTATTCAACTTAGGCATCATGTCTACATCAAGTTTGATCCAGTTTCATTAGGACCATCAATTTTATTTCCATGGCCTTTTTGGCCTATATGACCCTTTGGGACTTCACCAGTGCTTAAAAGCACAGCTAATCGCAGCTTTCATCTGGGACACATTCAAATTTATAAGGTCAGCAATATTTGGATATAACATACATATATTTAACCATTGCTTTTGGGACCTTTTCTTATACCCTTCAAGGTTTATTTTAGCATTTCATTGCTCTTGCACATTTTAACATATGTTAAGAAACACATTTTAGCATTTTTCATTTTCCATGGGCGCATATATAACATTTTCTAATACAAGTAGTACATGGGCTTTCGGTTTTAGCCAACAACATCTCAAGTGACCAGGGGGAGTTCTGCACAGTGCCAAACATCGGGACAACCGACCAGAATGATTTAGGCATACAATCCAACTCACCAAAGGCAAGTTTTGTCACCAACTCAGAGCCGAGACACAATATAAACAGGGAGGTTTGTCCAACAATGGTTCTAGTGGAGAAAGGTCCTCCATGCCACAAGTCAAGTAGTAAGTCGGGTTCAAAACAAAACTGGAAGGTAATGGATGGGTGGAGACAGTGAAAGATGAAGCCAACACTAGCAAGCCAAAACAATGGTGGGGATGACTACCTTTATTCTCCCTAAGGAGGGAAAAACCAATGAGTATAGATCAGGAACTTCCAAGTCTAAGTAGGGACATTAATACATAATACAAATACATCCAAGTCCATATATTTATGACCTCCAGATCATGACACTAAATGCTAGTATATGTCACAAAAATGAGTATAAGAGCAATGATAACCATAACACAATATAATAATGTTGAGTCATAATCATGCATATAATCCATCTGAACCGTCATCTGTCCAATGAGAAAGTGTTGATATAAAACTGGGCATCAATAACTGCTCTGTAATGCCTAAATGGCTACATCGGTCCTCAAATCTGAGTGTCCTGAGACTCAGTCCTGACATGGGAGAGTACAATAGTCCACAAATAAAATAATGATCCGTCAAAACTACTCATCTCCGCATCTCATATGTAAGAGATCTGGCTGAAAAATGAACTGTATCTGAAAAATAGAATATGGTAGCGCGGCTACTATATATGAGATAACAAACGTTGTGCTGATACTAACTCCATTACCCAAGGCTAAACAACCACTGATCTCCAAGCATAGCGCTAGCCCCTTTTTTTACCTCTATCCCTTATAACTCAGGTAACTTGGCATTTCATATCCTTCACTGAGTCTATCTCTTTGGTACTAGGCAGTCCCAACTCTGTCCTTACTCACCCTCAATTATGTTTCCCAAGACAGTGGGTATCTTCATCAGTTGCTAGTACCTCAACCCTAGATCTAGTGTTCTCTCCCCATAGGTCACTTTGGATCAACCCTCTTATGACTTAAGCCCAAGTCCATTTACTACTATCATCCATAGATCTAGAGTTTCTGATTGCCTTACACCTTACGTACCTCAAAGCCATACTTAATCTGATCTGGTGTTTAGGTCTGATCTCTCCTGTCGGTTGTAGATCTGGGTCTCCCCCGTTGTTGTCTTGGACTTAGATAACATAAAGTAAAGACTTCCTTGATTGGCGTGACAACCATCCACTTGGGAGTCTAAGCAGACTTGGTTCCACCTCCTTAATTGCTTACCCCTCTACCATCCATCCTGGATCCACCTCACACAAGCAACTACAAGGTTGGTGACAACACCCCTGCCACTGGTCGCACATACATCCTAGGATGCCCATCAGGATGGACAGGCCCAATATCTGAATTTTAAACATTAAAATGGATTAAAAACTCTTATACATATGTATATATCTTTATGATAAAAATTCATAAAAATTTAAAAACATAAAAAGTAAAATACCTAGCGCTCCCCATAATCCTCCTGGAGGGAGGACGAGATCATTGTCACCTCGAAAGTCTAAACCAGCATATGGAAACTGCTCTAGTGATGGCAGTTGTCGCCCCCACCACAAGTAGAAATCGTCATCATATACGCTCTGAACTAATCCACCACCACCCTGGCAAAGGAAAATCTCTCCACACCTGGTCAGTCTAGGCTCACGAGGAGAGAATGCTGGAAGTGGCACCGTAGGGCTGATTGCGGGCACTCTCTCAAAAAAGAAGGCCACTAATACACTTGAAAACCCAAAATTCTTGCGACGGCCTCTCTTACAGTCACAGAGTTGTTTTTTCATAATCGGGATTATTCCCGATCACCAATCAAACACGGTTCCCTGTAAGCACTCTACAGCAATCCTCATTTGGTTCTAAGTGGCAAGATGAAGCGATGAAGATCCTGCAACCCTCACTATAGTACTTACCAACACCTGTAGCGGGAAGTTAGTAATATGCACAATAGGGATGCATGATCCCTTTTTCTTACTCCCAGGCGTGCAATAGGTGTCCACATAATCTTGGACACTCATGGAGTCACCGCCCCTGCCGGTACCTTCAAGGTTGACATGCATTCCCTGTCGAGACAACCTCGTGATGAAATATATGTCTTCCAAAGCCACCTCCAAGATCTCACCTTGAAGGTCAAAATCCCCAAGGTCATGGTCCAGTAGCCAATCAAGTGTTCAAGCAAGCAAACATTGGCCTGCATGGGCGAAGTGCAGAAGATATTCAGTAGCCCACTTTGCCGTAATGCTTGCACAGTAAGGCACTACGGAGCGCGTCTCGGTCCATATCCTCGTGTTCTCGCTCTCTCCATTCCAAAACCATGGTTGAACCTGTCCATTGAACCATTATTAAACATTAAAATTCATCAAAATTATTTGATTTTGGCCATAGCTTGACTTTTCCTATGTCATGCAGTACATGCGACTGTCTTTTAGACAGGTCGCGTGTAAAACGCGTGTACGCGACTGTGTAAGTTGCCTACCCGCGTGTACCGCACGGCTTCCCTAAGGCAGGCTTAAATTGCATAAAATTGAAAATTGAAACAGTTAAAATGGAAGAGAAGGGAGAGCTAGCTTACCTGGCACTTGCGGAATCGAAAATCATCCACTAGTTTATCCACACCAAGCGAATGAAGTCAGAGGTAAAAATTGTCTAATTGGGTAAAAAAACATGAAATTGTATATTTGATTTCTATTTTTGGACTATATATAGGAAAATTTTCAAATTGTGGGTTTTCAACCTATAGTTTAAAAATTGTTTTATAAATTGAACTAATGCCATGTCATTTTTTCCTAATGCAACAAGTTCAAGGTCATTTAAAGTCATTATCCATTCATATAGGGTAGGATTTTGGTCATTCACATGCATTTTTTGCATCTATACCTAATCTGATTCAACCCTAGGATCACTTCTTTGACCACGGACTATGGTGTTTAACCATTGTTACCTTGTTTATACCATTGTTCTTCAGTGGATAGGGCCTTCCTTCCATGAGTACCCAAAGTTTAGAACACCCTGTTGTCTTTTGGTACTGTTACCGACTAGCCTACACCTAGTTGGACTTTCAGTGAGCCGCCAATGATGAACAGGATACTTGTTCATATTCAGAGTTTGGAAGTCCTTTCAGACCTTCACGGCCGTTTTATTTTTTGTAACACATGTTCATACCCCCTTGGAGAAATTGTAAAAAATGTCCTAGCATTTAATTTTTTATAAAAGGCTCGGCTTCCCGAACTTGAACATCAAGCTGACTAGCCCAGAGTGTTTTTTCCCTTGGTTATTATTGGTTGTTGAACAAACGACTAATAATTTCTGACCTTTTCACTCACACCTCCAAAGCTGGGGTAGTCATCTTGGTGTTTCGGCCTAGTGAGGTTATTAGAGCCTTCGTGTCGGTGTTTTTCACCAGGCTACGCATTCATTTTGAGTCATATGGACATGTACTAGGTCTCCCTAGAATTTCATCAGTTTCCGCAAAAATATTTTTTTTCCGTTTTTTAAGCCATTTTTTTAATGGTTTAATTAAAAATTCTCAAAATGTAATAAAAGTCAGATACGGAGTCTGTTTCTGATGTGGGGACACTCGTTTTCACACCTGGAGTATCGACTTTACCCAATGGTCCACTTTCCACACCAGTCGAGCAGTCGAAGCACCCCGTGAGGCATTATTGGGCTAAAAATCCATCAAAATAGCATTGTAATGCTAGATTTGGACATTTTGACACTAAAGTCAAATTTTAAAAAAGGTCAAAATCAATTAAAATTTTGATTTGAGTGACATTGCAAGGGTCCCATGTGACTAGCGATTCATACCTCCACTCATTTGAAGTCAAAATTTGGTTTTAAAATATGGTTTTGAAAGGTTATATTAAGAGGATGACGTGAAGGAATTCGTGAGCATGGGAGTGGCCCCCACTCAAAAAGAAAAAAACATAGCCTTGGTTTATAAAACAATATACCAATCATTGTTTATTATATGCTGAAGGGTAGCGAGTAGCTATAGTGAGGTGACGTCAAGTGGTGATTACATTGAGTTTTGGTAACGAGTGACTTGAGGGTGGACCCCACCACCTTTGTTTTTCTTTTAAAAAAACTTTGGATATATTGCAAAGTAGACCCATCGCACACCATGAATTGGGTCAAGCGTGGTGTTGTTTTGTGTGACGTCAACCCATTGGGATGGAGCTCACGCGTGAGTATGTGACGCGGCAGCCAAGAGGTGGACCCCCCTTTTACACAAAAGCAATGTAATATTTGGATATACCATATGACTTTTTGAAGATCAAATGTGTATTTTGTTGGTGAAACTCGCGCCATTTAGCCGTCGCGTGAGGAAATAAGGCATGAGAGTTGATGTGGAGATTGAGGTGGCTTCTCCCCATTATCATCTCTTCAGTTGACTAAAGAATCAACCCACCAATTCTGTTGATTGATTCAGTTCAACTCAGTTTCACTCAGCTCAACTGAACTTCTTCTGCCAGTATTGATGGTGCTCCCCTGGGCTTGTATTTGCTATAAATAAAGCTTGCTCTCCTCATTCAAACTAGTTGGAATTATATTGGGAAGAGCTTGCTATTGTAATGATTGTTTATCTGAGAAATAAAAGAGACTTTGGAGGTCTATTTGTGTGGTGCTTTGTTGAGTGGATGTACTATCATTGTGCTTTTTTGGGGATAATATCTGTTGGATCCATCTTGCTTTCCAAATTCCAAACCTAGCTTGCTTGAAGGACTGGTATCAGTTTTGCGATGTAAATTAAGTTGTTTGTTTACCGCTTCAATTTATTTGGTATGAATGCTTAGAGATGCAAATCGAATATTTCATTTGTTTATGAACATTTTTACATTGATTTTTAAGTATATATGCTGCTGGATTTGACCATTGGTTGTTGAGTTGTGTGAAGTACAGGTTATCTTAGCTAGAGATTGAGAAGATCTTCTTTGATCTTCCTCATTTCTAACACTTTTGTTTGCAGATAAAGTCCCTCGGTGCCCCACAATCAAGCGCCTCAAAGATCTTCTTGTTCTCTAAACCTCTCTCCCTCTCCTTCTTAAGTATTATTTAAAAATTTTACCTTGTCCTTTATTTGAAAAAATAGTTACAGATCTGAAGTTAAAGGTTCATCTTCATACATAAATCATAATTACTTTTCATTTTTAGATCTTGCTAAAGTTTAAAGGAATCATCATTTCTTAGTTCAGATCTAGGGTTTAAGCTATCTTATTTCAAGCCATTATTAGGAGAAAAACTAAAAGCTTGTTTTTTTTAAAAGATAGTAGTTGGTTTAATTCATTATCCAGCAAGTTAATGCCTTGATTTATTTTCTCTCCTTAAGAAGCAAATAAAGACCATGAGAAAGTAACTTTCTAGCTCACTTTCTTAGTTATTTTTACCTAGTTTTCGTTCTGTTGTTACTTACAAATTTTTTGGCAAAATTTGGAAGTTTTTTCAAAACACTCTTAAAGTGCTTTTGGACACATTTCACTAATATTTGTTGGTTGTTTTTTTGCAGGTTTGCGATAAAAGAGAGGGAAACTCTAGCAAATTTTCACAAAAAATCAACAAAAATAAGACACACGAAGCTCCCTCTTGCATAAAAATATTTTTTCCAATAAGTTGGAAGCCTTTGGATCCCAATTTGAGGACCAAAGTGCACTTTCTTCTGCCTCATTGTAAAAGAAAAATAAAGTTTGAGTAGGCTCATTAGAGCCCGATCCCCATCCCCCCTGGGGGGATTTGTGTCAGTGTCATTTTTCTGTCTTTCTTTATATGTTGTTAGCGTAGTTGTTTTTCTTTATCAATTTCATGCTTTATTTAAGTTCTGCAAGAGTAATCTGAATACTTACCCACTGCGCTATACCGAAGTACCATAAGGGAAAAGATTTGAGCAGTGTAGTAATTAAAAAAACTTCAATTTTGTTATGCACTGCTAAGTTAAAATAAACCCCCTTGCTTTCCTGAGTACAGGTTCGTGGATAAGGGCTTGCCCGAGTATTGATTCTGGAAAGAGACTCCTGTGTTTTATCTTTTTCTAAATCAGAAAACTTGTTCTAAAACTTTTAAAATAAACCAAGACTCCTTCTCCGTATGCTCTACACCGCTGCAGCTTGTCTGATCAGTTGGCTGTATCAGAAAGGGATACGAGTTACTAGATCTAATAGGAAAATCCACACAAGTGATTTTTTCGAGAACTCGAGAGGTTGCAAAGGGTAATCACTACAAAGTCAGGGGGCTACTCCAAGCGGGTTCATCCTCGCCTCGTTGGACACTTAGTATTACCGCTTTAGCACTCGGTTCGATAAAGCGCTCGGTTCGAAGGGACTTGACTTGTTGGGCCAAACCCACAATTTACCCATTCCTTCATCAATTCATTTAATAATCTAAAAATTTACCAACTGAAACACTACAATACTTTCACAGAGACCATAGTTACATATATCGTGTCGGCGAATATATCGCCGAGGGTCCGGAATGAAACTTATTGGCAACAACGGCGAAAATATCGGAAAATATCGGCAAATGTCGTTTCGCATTAAAAAATACAAAAATAAACATTTTTTTTCAATTTTTTTAAACATCTAAAGCAACAACAACATCAAATAAACACATTTCCACATAAATATTAAAATACAACTCATATATAAGATGCATAATATGTCAAATGGTGGATCATGATCATATATCGACTATAAACTGAAAATACTGAAATATGTTCTTGATGGAATGATAGAACATCACATCAAATGATCAAAATAAATGTCTCTCAAGAGATGAATCATCATGAGTCATGACTCATGAGGCATGTAGAATCATAGTGTATAGAGTCTAGACACA
>LPNX010971716.1:37003-81622 GCA_001517045.1 Pseudotsuga menziesii | reverse complement strand
TTCAAAGATATGGGAGGGTGGCCTACCTAAAACCCTATAGGCCATGATTGTAATGGGAAATCTACACCCTACACAAAATTTAAACCTAAACCCTACCTTAAATCTGCATTAAACAACAAATCTCAATCAAAATAAAAAATAATGGAAGTTTAATGTTAAGAATACATACCTGGTTAAATGCTATGGAAACTTGATTGCTCCCTTCCTCTCCTCTAGAAAATCGCCCAAGTTCGCCCAAATCGCCAGAGCTCCTCTTTCTCCAAGCTAAAATGTCCAAATGACTTGAAAAAACCCGGCCACGGACTCTTATCGGCGAATTTTTCTAATTTTCGGGCAGCAGGCCGATATATTCCATCGACTCGCGATAATATCGGATTGTGTCGCGATATATTAAAATATCGCGATATATTCAAAATATCGGTAAATATCGCGATAAATTAGTGGCGATATATCGCCGGGGTCATTGTGTCGCGATATATCGCGATGTCGGCGATATATCGCCGATATATGCAACTATGACAGAGACTACACTAGCAACCCACATTTGTAAGCACTCCTTTCATCTTGGCACTGGTCTTTTCTGTTCTTTTTGCATAAGTCAATCTCGCAATGTGTCATTGAATATTGTGTATCTAATTTGAGAGGTGTTGTTAAGGCTAATCTTGTTTGCAGTGTATTTTTTAAAAATTTCATCCATTCCATATTAAACTCCTAGAACTAATTATTTCTCTCGTAGAGTAAAACCCCTACATTTTACTTTTCATTAGGGTCCACCCCCCTTGGTTTCGCTAGGAGTTGGCCTAGACGGAGGAGCTGAGTATCAGGTGACAGCACTTGGCTCGAGCTTGCCCCCAAGGTCGCACCCAGTGGTTTGAAGATTTTCTGCCACGTTGCTCGAGGTGCGAATTAGGCGATAACATTTTGGCGTCGTTGCCGAGGATTAATCTTTCTATTCTCGGAGTATGACTTTTGGGTTTTCATTCTTGTTTTTGCTTTGTTTGATGAATGTTGTAGTTTAATCAACTTACTCAAATCATCTGGCGACTCCACTACCTTTAATTTTACCAAGGCGTTCTACAAGAAGAAACTCTGAAGGCTTGCTTCAGTTCATTCCTGAGCCTGAAAAGGTTTACCGTAGGAGGAAAAGCAAGCTAGCTTCTCATAAGATCCTTGACGATCTTTCATCTGAGTCAATCTTAGATATTCACCTTTTATTTGTTGATACTTCTCAATCAAATAATTCACATAGTACCATGCGTACCTTCTTTAAACCTCTGGATTATTCTGCCGTATTGGGCAGCCTCATAACATCCCAGATAAAGCCATTGAGAAGGTTCCATCTTTTTTATGGAAACGATGCTATAACTGCTAAGTCTCATTTGTTGACTTCTTCACAGTGCTACAATAAATGGTGTCACAACGTCAACCATGAAGATGTAAAGATGAGGTTGTTTGCCTTATCTCTTGAAGCCGATGCCTTTGAATAGTTCACCTCCCTGGATGAGGATGGTATCAAGACCTTCAAGGAATTTGAAACTGCTTTCAATAAAAGATGGGGTGATAAGAAAGAGAAAAGGCACCTTTTGGCTGCCTTAACAAACACTAAAAAGAAGGAAAACGAAACCATTGAAGAGTTCAATAAAAAGTTCAATGATATGGTAGGCAGATGCCCAGCTGATATTAAACCATCAGACACATCAATTCTCATATATTACACAGAAGCATTCGAGGGAGAAATGAGGTACCAACTTAGAGACAAAGAACCTGACAACTTGAAGAAAGCCATGGAAATAGCTGAGAAGATTGACAGAAACATGCAATCTGCAAGAAAGTCTAACATTCCAGGATTTGTTAGAGGCGCCACTTCATCTTCCAAAACTTAGGATACCAGAGGAAAAACAGTAGACCCTGTTGTCCGCCGATTGCACACCAGCAGCAGAAACTTTCCGAAAGCTATCTCCTCACTTAGGAATGTGGGAGAGGTGTGACCTTGGGGGAAAGCACAGAGCTAGGTACTGTCACCTACTCCTAGCTCCTCTGTTTAGGCTAACTCCTAACAAAGCCAAGGGGGGTAGTCCCTAACAAAGAGTTTTCTATGGCTCAATGTTGTTAAAGTGTTTTTAATTGGTTACGAATGCGGATGGGTGTTGTTTAAGAGTTATTGTGATTAAATGTGTTTGTTTATTATGAATTCAACACATAAGACAAAGCAATCCACGTTGCTATCAAGAGAATTAAAAGATAAACAATAATTCAAGACTTTATAAAGATGCATTCACAGATGGAAATTAAAATGTTACAAAGACAAGTGATCCAGATATAATAATTATGCAAAGATTAAAAGACCAGTGCCTTTATGGAGTCAGAGCTCTGTAATGCTTTTAAGAAATTAACAGCAAGTCTTGAAATAAAGCTAGTGAATATTACGTTGTGCAAGTGCTCTTGGTATATTTTAAGTATTTTAAGTGATCTTGCTTATGGTGTCAGCGAAGGTTTTTCAAGACCCAGGAGAATGTTCCAAGTTTAATATGTTAAAGACATGACGGCCCGCCCAGTATCCCAGGCTAGTATCGCGAAGATTGACCAGCTAGCTGAGAAGCTTAGACAGCAGGGAGTTACGGCGCCTCTACTAAGAAGAACTTAGGAAATTCTCTACAATGCCCGTGCATTGGTTATGGGGTTTAAATTTTATTATGTTTCTCTTACAAGATTAAAAATCCAATGCCGTTTCTAGGTACTCTGATTTTGAAGTCAGTCAGAGCATACTCTGGCAAGGAGACAACGAAGTTAATTAATTATGGGGGAATGAATTGCAAATTTTATTAAGTCGATTAATTAAAACTCTCCGACAAAGAGCACTCTTGACCTTGTCTTATGACAAAGGTTCAAGAGACTTAGTTAATCTAAATGCCTAATGCAAGGATATGCAAGTCTAACTATGCTCTCCGATAAAGAGTGCTCTTGACTTGGATTATGACAAGTTCAAGAGACTTAATTAATTAATTGATTAAACTTAAAAGAAAAATAAAGATCTAAACTACCCAAGAGTCTCTTTCAGGTTTTTTAGGCCCTAATCGGGAAAGCATGGAGGTAAGTAACAAATCAAAAGAAATCAAAAAACAACTCTCTGATAGAGAGCACTCTTGATCCACCTTATGGTGAGATTCAAGAGATTTTGGTAATTTTTAGGGTTTTTGCAATATTATATCAAAAAAGTGAACAGAATTAAAACTAGCTAAGTGAATAAATAAAGAAATTTTTTACTCTTTTCTATTTTGTGCAAGATGAACCTTTTAGAAATAAACTATCTAACTTTAATAATAATAAAAAACAAAACTCTAACTGTTGAAACTATTCTATCATACTTTTAACAAATTGTGAAACAAAGCATGAAAATGAGGAGACGATACAAGCTTCCCCCAAATGGGGGAAGAGGGGTGTGGGAGCCGTAATCCCACTTGCTCTTTATTAATTTGTTTACAATGCTTTCCTTTGCTGCCTTTTTTGCTTCTTTTCTTATTCCTGGAAGGCCTTTGGAGCAATCTACAGAAGGGGAAAGAAGAAGAGGGAAATTATGGTTTTTTTAGGGCTTGGTTCTTCAGAATTTCGCTAGCATTTCCACTATACCTGTCACAGAAATAAAAAATCAGCAAGCATATCTTGTTAAAAAATGGTAGGAAAGACAATGCAAAAATAAAAATTTAAAAAAAAAATTGGAAAAATTTTTATACTTAGAAAAAATTTTGAACATTCACATGCAAAGCATAAATTTTCCCTAGATCTAATGAAGGAAACTAGAACTAGCAAAAGCCCTAAAAATAGATCTGAATAATGAATATTGAAACTTGGATCTATTTCATGAGCAAATGCAAAAAAAATTAAAAAGGGAAAGGTAGAGGTAGAAGTTTGAAGATGGAGCTTTGGAGTAAGATTTCCTTATGTTTTTCCTCTTGGACAAAAACCCAACTTTGTAGATTCTGAAAAACAACAGTGTTAGAGAAGTTCTTATGATGATGGAGATGAGATTGATGCAATTGAGCTCGCACCCTTCTCCAAACGGCAAGATCTGATAAGACAATCAAGCTCGAAACCCAATGAGATCAAACAAAATAACTAGTATGCTATGAATATTAAAGCATGATCAATACTTCATATAATTGAATACTTGCACTCATCTAGGTTAAGAAAAACTTTGCATAATAATCCAAATTGACAGCTACAAATGAAAGATCTTATGTTCTAACAATAGACTTCTAAAGCTAGTTATTTGATTCACCATATGAGTAACAAATTTAAAACAAGGAAAGAAATCACCTCATAAGATAGACATCCACCAATGAAGAAACAATCCCATAGACCTCCAAAGTCGAAAAGCTTTATTCAAATAAAAAATTATTACAATTTTTGCAGAGTTTCTATGCCCAAAAGTCCATGTTGTAGAGCTCAAAAGAGCCTCTACTTATACAAAAAGGAAAGAAAATAGGGCTCAAATCCCTAAATCCGGACTAAGAGTAACACCGAAGTAATTGAATGAGCTCAGCATGATGATTTGGAATTGAACTGAGCTGCAACTGAGTGTTGGAGTAATGAGGGGGGGTGAGGTGGCTCATCCTCCCTCCTAATGATCACCCAACCAATAGATAACCCACACTTCAACCAAAAACGGATTTGACCAAAGACGGCAAATTGCTGACTGATAGTTCAACTGCTACACTCCGATACTTGATCTGAAACTGACCGATATTGATTGGAATCATCATAAAAGCTCCGTGCCATGTCATTTAGCCTTTTATTTCACTGAATTCGGGATAATTTGAAGAGATTTGGATTTTCTCCAAAATAATCATTTTTTATTAATTAATCAATATTTTCCCCAAAACTGACTTTTTTGAGAAAATATGCGTTATGTGGCCGAATGATGATCTGAAAGTTGGATCTGACTGGCTAGTTGATCAAAAATGATTTTTGGCTTAAGGTTAGAGCCTTCAATCACTGAATTTGGGTTTCGGATGACCAACTTATTACAAATTGAATTTTTCCATTTAAATTATGGAAAAATTTAATTAAAAACTTAGGAAAAATTAAAAAATTAAAAAATTAAAATTTTGACATGTCCGATAAAAAAAATTCGGAATTTTTTCTGAGGGTCTTAATGACTTAGGACATGACCATAGTCTATTCTAACAATGTCTAGTAGGTTTATATATACTCAGTTGGGCTCTAATAACCCCCCAAGGCCCAAAATTCAAAATCGGGCATTCCAGCTTTGGAGGAAGCGGGAGAAAACCTCGTTAATTATACTCGGTTATAGGCAAAGCATAATTGTCAAGGGCAAAAAACTCCCCGGAATACCTTAGTTGAAATTCTACGTCTTAGGAGACCGAACCACTCAAAACACCCTACTAGCACATTTTATTACAAACCCCGCGGGGCCATGGTCATAATTATTCAAACAAAAAACTGACTAGCCAAAACAGGCTAGACACAAAGGCGGATCATCTGATACACTGGAATCAAACATTTATCATGTTTGTCAACTGGTGACTCCTCAGCTAATCCAACTAAGTGCAAAATTAGTGGATAACAGAGCCTGAAGGAAAAGTTGAAGGCAAAGAATCAATGAAAAAAGTAGCTAACATGATGAAACAAATGATGATAAACTGTACTTCCCAGATGAATGCTATGCAAAATAGGATAAACAACATGGAAAAAGCACATGTTTCTCAAAATCATAAAAACTTCCAGCCTAGACAAAACCAGGAGTGGAAAAAGAAGTATCATCCTTATGAGCAGAGACTTCCAAATCAACTTGAAACAAACAACATGGTGATTGATGAGGTTCCTCCCTATTGTCGGCCTTGTGATGAACTTCATGAAGAATCTACTTGTCCAAAATTCTGCTACATTATGGAACAAGAACAAATGGAAATGAATAACTTTGTAGGACATCCTAGAGGTCAGGACTACATAAACAATGTAGGGCAAGTTCATCATATTTCAAAAGAAAAATGGAAGTAAGCCAAGGGCTACAGTCGGGAAAAGGATAATGCTACTAAGATTTTTGGTGAAAAGCCTTCACTTGAACAGATTATGTAGAGGTACAAAGGGATGGTTTATCAGAAGAAGAAAAACATGATCCCAACCAAGTCAAGTCAGCATATGCCAAAGGTAAAAACTCCTCCCCCTCTAGATCTAAACATTGATTTGGGTAATTGGTTGTCAAGTGCTAAGATTTATGTCCCTGTGATTGAGATCCTCAAAATTCCAAGTCAAAGAGATATTTTCATGAAAACCTTAGCAGAACCTAAGGAAAATATAGTTGAAAAATCTAAGGAAACAACTATTGAGAAGCCTAAAGAGAAATTGGTCAACTCAAAGGAAAATGAGAAGGATAAACCTAAAGAAGATTTGTCCAAGAAACTGAGTAACTTTAATGAAGATGTCGCCATCATCTAGCATAGTAGGGATCCAAATAAAGAAGATCATCCAACCTTCTACATTTCTTTGATTGCAAAGAACAAATTGTTGCACAATTGCATGCTTGATTCAGGTGCGTCATCAAACATCATGACTACGAAAGTCATGGAACAAATGGGCTTAACTATCTCAAGGCCTTACCAAAATGTTTGCGCCATGGATTCAAGGGAAATCGATGTTGTGGGTATAATTCTAAATTTTCCAGTCAAACTAGCAGCATACCCTGACATAGGTGTAACCATGGACATAGTGGTCATAGATGTTCCTGACAGATGGGGAATGTTGTTGTCAATAAAATGGGTTGCCTCTCTAGGAGAATCTATTCAAATGGACTGGACTTATGCCATGATTCCTGCTTCTGAAGACGCACATGTCAAATTGTATAGAGAAAAGGAAAGAAAGTATCATGTAGAAGATCCAGATTAGCCAGATAATGAGTATATTTGTGAGACAGACAATCTTGGGAACCATGCAATCTATGCTAACTATATTATACCCATTAGAGAAAAAGCTAATGATGAGGAATTTGATCAGCTATGGAGAATGAGTTTTGATGGAGCTTGTTCCAAGGCTAGGAAAGGGGCAGGCATTGTTATAACTTCACTATCAAATAAAAAATTCAATTTTGCTTACAGACTTGAGTTTGATGCATCTAATAATGTAGCAAAGTATGAAGCACTATTGCTAGGACTTGAAATTGCTAAAGATATGGGAATTCATGTGCTCAGTATTAAAGGTGATTCAGATTTGATTATTTCTCAAGTTAAAGGAACATTTGCATGTAAAAGTGAAAGACTTAAGAAATATAGGAATGTTGTGTGGGACACTTGGAATTATTTTCGGGCATTGAACATGGTGGCCATCCCACGTTCTGAAAACCATAAAGCAGACAAACTTGCTGTGGCAGCATCAACTTTGGAATTTTCTGAATAATTGGTCAAAGGAGATGGAAAATTTGAAATAAACTTCAGAGCTTCAATACTGGATAACATAAATAATTGGCAGGTGTTTAAAGATGATAGTCAAATTGTAAACTTCATCAACAACATGCATGAGTTTTCCGACTTTCAGATAAATTTTCAGGATGAGAAAGATGTGGATATCAAAGAAGAAGATCAACCTATGAACCGCATCCCAAAGAATGCTATTGAATGGGAAAGTACTTTTGATAGGCAGGACAGATATAAGAAAAAGGAAACGGTAAAACTTGTGGATTTCATAGAAATAAACATTGGTACTGATAAGGAACCAAGAAACATAAAAATTGGAAAAGGTACTTCTAAAAAAGAAAGAAAGGACCTGATTGATCTTGTAAAAGAATACAGAGATGTATTTGCTTTTACTTATGACGAACTAAAAGCTTATCGGGATGATGTATTCCAACATACAATACCATTAAGGCCTGAAGCTAAACCCTTTCGACAAAAACTTAGAAGGATAAATCCTAAGTTAGCACCCATGGTTCAAAAAGAGTTACAAAATATGTTGGCTGCAGGCATTATTGCCCCAACAAGGCATTCATCATGGTGTTCAAACTTGGTCGTAATCAGAAAAAAGAATGGACAGCTGAGATTATGCATAGATTTTCGAAACTTAAATATCTCATGCATGAAAGACAATTACCCCTTACCAGATATGGAAACCTTGCTTCAAAGAGTAACGAGGTCAGGGATAATGTCTATGCTGGATGGTTTCTCATGTCATAATCAGGTGCTTGTTAAGAAGAAAGACCAACACAAGACTACGTTTACTTCACCTTGGGGAACATTTGAGTACTTAAGGATGCCCTTTGGTCTGTTGAATGCGGGTGCTACTTTCCAAAGAGCCATGGATTATGCCTTCAATGAGCTAATTGGAAAAATTATAGAAATCTATTAAGATGACCTTACAATTTTTTCCAAGGAACGATCAGATCACGTAACCCATCTCAGGAAGGTTTTTGAAAGGTGTAGAATGTATGGCATATCTCTAAATCCCACCAAGTCAGTACTAGGGGTTGATGAGGGTAAATTAATGGGACACATCATTTCCAAAGATGGGGTCAAAATTGACCCGAAGAGGGTTGAGGCCATAAAAAGAGTCATTTTTCCTACCAACAAGAAATCCCTACAATCTTTTAATGGCCAAATAAACTTCATAAGAATATTTATACCAAACTTAGCCAAGCTGATGAAACCTATGCAGAAGTTGCTTAAAAATGATGTTAAGTTTGAAGGGGACCAGGAAGGAAAAGAAGCTTTTGCATCCATAAAAGATTGTATCTCTAGGACTCCCGTTCTGATAAGTCCTGATTACTCCAAGGACTTCCAGATTTTCTCATTTGCATCAGAAGACACAATTGCCAGAGTTTTGTTGCAGAAGAACAAAGAGGGTTAGGAACAACCTATTGCATTCATGAATAGATCCTTACAAAATTCCAAACTCAAGTACACTACCATGGAGAAACAAGCCTATGCCCTTGTCAAATCTTTGAAACACTTCAGAACTTATATAGGTTACTCCAAAGTGGTTGGTTATGTCCCTCATTCAGCAGTGAAGGATATCTTGTCTCAACAAGATTGCCTTGGTATAAGAAGAAAGTGGGTATCAAAGATCCAGGAATACGACTTGGAGATCAAACCCACTAAATTAATAAAAGGGCAGAGACTTGCCAAGATGATGACAGAGGGAAATGAACAAGCCTTAGGTATGGTCTGTCAGAACAGTTCACCGGCATCATCTGTTTCAACTGGAATTCAACATCTTCAACAACAACAGTGGTATGCAGACATTATATTCTACCTCCTCAACCTAACATGTCCCAATCATCTAATTGGCCACAAGAGAAGATCTCTAAGATTGCAAGCCACTAAGTACTACCTCACACAAGAAGGATTTGGTTGGAAAAACCTAGATGGTCTCATACTTAGGTGTGTGGATGAAGAAGAATCTCAAAGACTCCTGGAGGAGTTTCATTCAAGATTTTGTGGCGGCCACTTTGCAGCCAAAACCACAGCTCAAGATCCTTAGAGCCGAATGCTATTGGCCCACTTTATTTACTGATGTGCACAAGTCTGTTAGGAGTTGCCAGAAATATCAACTTTTCATAGGAAAACAAAAACTTGTTGCATTACCCCTAAAGCCAGGAGTAATCCAAGCCCCTTTTCAACAATGGGGCCTTGATTTCATTGGGAAATTTAAAGACAATTCAAGTAATGGTTATACTTGGATTTTAACAGCAACGAATTATTTTACCAAGTGGGTAGAGACCATACCTACTAAAGCAACAACTGAGAAAGTGGTTATGGACTTCCTGGAAGACAAAATCATCAATAGATTTGGGGTGCCTGCTAAGATAACCACAGATAATGCCAAAGCCTTCAGTTCAATAGCAATGTCTTCATTTTGCTTTAAATATGGCATTATCCTATCCCATTCCTCAAATTACTATCCCCAGGGAAATGGTATGGCTGAGTCAAGCAATAAAAACTTGATGACCATCGTAAAAAAAATTGTTGGTGACAACAAGAAGGCATGGGATAGTAAAATCAAGTTTGCACTTTGGGCGGATAGAATTACTAAGAAAAGTGCAACAGAAAAATCTCCTTTCGAGTTGGTCTATGGCATGAATGTGACTTTGCCTATTCATCTTCAGTTACTAGTGTATCAAATTCTGCAAGATTCAAGTTCAGATCAGAATGACTTTCAGAGTAGAATAAATGAACTAATAGAGTTGGATGAGGTCAAAAGAAGGGCTGTTAATCAAAGTATTAAAAATCAAGATAAGGTTAAAAGAAATTTTGACTAATCATCCAAACCAAGGAATTTTCAGAAAGGAGACACATTGTTACTTTGGGACAAACGAAGAGAAAAGTCGGGCAAGCACAGAAAATTTGAAAGTTTATGGATGGGCCCTTACATCATTAATGATGTGGCAGGTGACAACTCTTTTTATCTCAGTGACATGGATGGAGAAAAGCAGAGTCTACCTGTCAACGGACAAATTCTGAAACTGTTTTTCAGTGAAAATATTTGATGCACATGGGGGCATCTTTTGTATTATCACTCTCTAAACCTCTCTTCGCATTTTATTTATTAGCTTAGTTCATTTTCTGTATATTACTTTGTACATTATTTTTTGTATATTAGTTGTAAAAAATAAAAATAAAAACAAAAATAAAAAAATCATTTTTGTATCATATACTGCCGCTTATTTTATTTCATTTGGTTATCTATATACATGTGACTGACTTATCCTAGTTTTTATGCAGAAACCAGAGATTGTAGGTTTCTCGTATGATCGATTTCCACGAAGTTCAGATCAATCACATGTCCCACAGTTGGAGCCAGATGTTACTGACTAGGCTGCACCTAGTTGGACTTTCAGTGAGTCGCCAATGATGAACAGGATACTTGTTCATATTCAGAGTTCGGAAGTCCTTTCAGGCCTTCACGGTCGTTTTATTTTTTGTAACACATGTTCATACCCCCTTGAGAAAATTGCAAAAAATATCCTAGCATTTAATTTTTTATAAAAAGCTCGGCTTCCCGGACTTGAACATCAAGCTACCTAGCCCAGAGTGTTTTTTTCCTTGGTTATTATTGGTTGTTGAACAAACGACTAATAACTTCTGAGTTTTTCACTCACACCTCCAAAGCTGGGGTAGTCATCTTGGTGTTTCGGCCTAGGGAGGTTATTAGAGCCTTCGTGTTGGTGTTTTTCACCAAGCTAGACATTCATTTTGAGTCGTATGGACATGTACTAGGTCCCCCTAGAGTTTCGTCAGTTTCCGCAAAAATAATTTTTTTCCGCTTTTTAAGCCATTTTTTTAGTGGTTTAATTAAAAAATTTCAAAATGTAATAAAAGTCAGATACGGAATCCGTTTCTGATGTGGGGACACTCGTTTTTACATCCGGAGGATCCACTTTACTCTATTGACCTCTTTCCACATCAGTTGGGCAGTCAGAGCACCCCATGAGGCATTATTAGGCTAAAAATGCATCAAAATAGCATTTTAATACTAGATTTGGACAATTTGACACTAAAGTCAAATTTTAAAAAATGTCAAAATCAATTAAAAAATTGATTTGAGTGACATGGCAAAGTTCCCATGTGACTAGCGATTAATACCTCCACTCATTTGAAGTCAAAATTTGGTTTTAAAAAGTTATATTAAGAAGGTGACGTGAAGGAATTCATGAACATGGGAGTGGCCCCGACCTTATATCGGCATCATTCAAAAAGAAAAAAACATAGCCTTGGTTTATAAAATAATATACCAATCATTGTTTATAATATGGTGAAGGGTAGCGAGTAGCTATAGTGAGGTGACGTCAAGTGGTGATTACATTGAGTTTTGGTAACGAGTGACTTGAGGGTGGACCCTACCACCTTTGTTTTTCTTTTAAAAAAACTTTGGATTTATTGCAAAGTAGACCCATCCCACACCATGACTTGGGTCAAGCGTGGTGTTGTTTTGTGTGACGTCAACCCGTTGGAATGGAGCTCACGCGTGAGTATGTGACGCGGCAGCCAAGAGGTGGACCCCCTTTTACACAAAAGCAATGTAATATTTGGATATACCATATGACTTTTTGAAGATCAAATGTGTATTTTGTTGGTGAAGCTAGCGTCATTTAGCCGCATTCGCGCGAGGAAATAAGGCATGGGAGTTGGTGTGGAGATTGAGGTGGCATCTTCCCATTATCATCTCTACAGTTGACTAAAAATCAGCCCACCGATTCTGCTGATTGATTCATAGCTTTAGGGGGTTCTTCATTACATTCATTAATCTCAAGTTCCCCATTATCATTTTTCCACAGGGGTGCCTATTTTCCCTAATTGCTAACCCTCAAGCCACTTCCTTCCCTTACAAATCGACCTTGCTAGTACTATCAGAAAGTTGGTTTAGTCGGCAAGTATCTGGGAAATCTTGACTGAGACACCTCCCATGGTTAGTCCAGGTCTGTTTCAATGGACCTTGGAAACCTGAAGAGAGGGGACCTTGCCTGTGTGACACTTTGGGGCAGTGTCTCGAGGTTCCACCGATGTGACGACTGTTTAATCCTTGCAAACCTTAGATCGTCAAATCGTGTGACAAGAAGGAATTAGGGTGTGTGGCACCTTGATCTAGGCCATGAACTCCTTTTTCTTTCCCTTTTTCCATAGTGTTGTTACATAAGAAAAAATAATTCAATGTATAGTGTTTATAGGCTGATGTTATAAAACAAGGATTTAATCTTAAATTTTCTCGACAATAACAACCTGCATAGTGCAAACATCTGTTTTTGGAGTGAGATAACCAGGTTACACTATTATGGTTCCATGAAATTGTCATTTTCTTTGGTTATTGTATAGCTTATTAGGTCATAAATATCAAAACAATTATGTTAGGCCCTAAATATTATTAGACCAACATTAACATGTAAGATTTCTTTACTTTCCAAAACAGACACATCTAATTCTTATCAAAGATGGCCCAGATACTTTATCATAGCTCGGCAAAAACAGAATTGTCTAATTTTAGTTTCTGGTAGGTTCCAATAATAATTACAGCACCTGAAAATGCATTCACATAAAAACAGAGATAATATAATATTTACCTTTCAAGGAAACTTCCCCATCAATTGCATTGAAAGCAGAGAAGGCCACCCTATTGCCCACAACATCTGGAGCCTGTATACTTTGTGTCATTTCATTTGTTTTCAATAGCAGTCGCCCAATTGCACTTCGATAATAACCTCCAGGTGATGTTGGGTTTGAGCAATACTCAACATCCCACTCTGGAAACAAAAGGCAAATCATCAAGTAAATAACAGGATTATTATATTAACAAAATATTCATGTACAAAACGCCTTTGGAAAACAAAAGGAGCCTAAACCATCAACACTATTGTTCTAGTTGTCTGGTCTCCATGTCTGTCTCAGATAGTGACAGAATGAATTTCCCCAGATAAGGATTCAAAGTTCCTTGGGTAGGATAAATAAGCCTTTGGGCTATATATATTATAGACATTAATAAACATTAGCTCATATGCACACCCTTTTGCTTCCTTGTATGTGTGTGAGTTTGCAAGCATCCTCTATAATATTAGACTACGCATAAAATTAAACTATACTGCACTTAAAGCCTTGATCAAGTTAATGAATGAATGATTGTTTCTTTCGTTATTTTGAGCTGTCAAAGCTCAGGACTCAAATGTTGTTGTTTGCTTTCAAGGCACCTAAGTCCTTACCGTGGCTTGAGAGGTCTCTTTGAAAGATTGTAGCATGCAATACAAGCATATACTTGTCTGTGTATTGAGAGTCCAACCATCCACTTGCACAACTCCTCTGTTCTGCTTGCATGCATCCATGCTTGTGTATGTTCGACTAACCATCAAGTTTCAACCCTGTGCACTTGACACCCCTACCCAAACCAATCCTTGAATTATCATGTCAATATTTACTTGCCATTGGTATACTCATGTGTGTTTGTGTGTGATCTATTAATGAAGAAAACATGTTGACACCTCCATCTCCCCATGATTCATGATTCCTCAGATATTTAAGTGGGAACCCATTCCAAACATATAATACCTTGTTAGCGCATATCCTTAAAAAATAAGTAAAAACAAGAACACATCAGTTTGCACAGCTTGAGCAGCTCTACAATTCAGTAGAGGTAGGAACTCTATTGACTAAAATTGCAAAATGAAAAAGACCCTTCCTCTCTCAAACATCAATTTGATTTTTGTTGGCACCCACATATTGAATGCATGTATGTACAAGGTGTTTGATATTGATACATACATACATTACACAATTGTGCAACCACCACTAATCCATCCAATGCATTGATATGATGCTTAAGAACTGTACTGTGGAAAAACTTGACCAAAGGCGTGTTACACATATACACATTAAATTAAAACTAAAAACAAATGAGGTAGGAGATCTATTGGCTAAAACTGCAAAACAAAAAAGACCCTTTCTCAAACCTCAAATTGATTTTTGTTCACACACACAATTTGAATGCATGTATGAGCTGTTTGACATTGATACAATACATACACTACAAAATTGTACATCCACCAACTAATCCATCCAATGCATTGCTATGATGGTTAAGAACTCTATTGTGGCAAATCTTTGCAAAGGCATGTTACACATAGACACATTAAACTAAAAACAAATAACATTCTGCCATATTTTTCCTGTTTAAGGTCAAGGTTGATTAATCAGGGAGATGGCTAGGGTTTCTGCAGAATGGAGACAGGATTTCTATTTTCTTCTAGGGTTTTCAGCTTTTGGAGGCTGCAGTAGCTCAGTATGAAGAAGAATTGGATTATTCAGATGATCCATGGATTGAGAGCCAAACTTTCGTTTCTCCATCCAGTAATCAGATTCATGGATTGGATGGTAGTGTGGAGGAGTTTTAGATTCTTCAGGGTCCTAGGAGAAGCCCCTAATGTTGAGGCTTGAAGTAAAGAATTGGGTTCCAGATCATGTTATAGGTAGTGGGGATGCTCCTCTTCAAGGTTCTAGATTTGTGCAAAATAATAAATAACTCCTACCTCTACTGAAATGTAGAGCTGCTTAAGCAGGTATGGGAGCTATTTTCCCCAAGATACCCTCATCTAGTTCACTTTTCTCATGCAGAAAGGGTATGGTAAACCTCCTCCGAAGGATGAGTCTTTCCATGAAAAGGATCGATTTGGCTATGTTGGTTGTGCTAGCTAGCAAGAGAAGAATTATGTTGGCAATAGTCCTGGTTACACTAGAGGTGGTCCAAGAGCGACAGCTTTAAGAGGTAAATTCCTTTATGCTGAAGTGTTTAGTTTTAAAATTCCAGGCATTTCTTCTGGAAAATTTGTTGATGGACATATTTTACGGGTTGATTTGAATGAACCTCGGCTTGTCGAGGATGGGGGCCATAGATTTGAGGTTGCTTGTCAAACTATACATTATTCCACATGTGAAATTTTGGTCACCGAAAGTTCCTGTCAAAGTAAGTATGGAGATGCCGGAAAGGAAGTGTCGAGGGACTCTAAAGAAAGGTTGGTAGGTTTGACGAAAGGAAAGAAAGGAATGTGTCTAACAATGCGACAATTTTTTACTTTCCGATGAGCTTTTGGCTGGAATTTGGCGATTTTTTTAACCAAATTTTGTGTTGTTCAAATCGTGAGTCTGAATACATAAATGGATTCAGTGCCCTCAAAAACCCCAGGACACCCATATTCTAGGAATTTAAACACTTTTATTTGGAATTTTAAGAATTCCTTCAAAATTTATGTCGAATTTCATCGAAATCACACCGGAAAAAAGTTGTCGAGAATAATTGAAATCAACGCACATTTAGACTACTCAGAAAGAAAGAGGTGCATTTGGGATAAAATGCGGAAGTTAGGGATTGGGAGGAGATTTCTACAAACACAAAGTGTGTAGGGCTAGGAATTCGAATGCGGGTTTGAAGGAGAAAGGTGGAGGCTCCGCAAAGGACTTGAAGTGTATAAATCGTGAAAAATGCATAAAACAGAGGACAACTCATGTTAAACTCATCCTTGGAGAGGATCTATAGATGCATGAGGTAGTTGAGATGGCATAGCAAACTTTAGTAGGTAGATTTCATGGACAAAAAGTTGGGGAGGCATCCTTAAGGGAGTGGATCAAGACAAAATGGGTTTCGAGCATTGTTTATATTCTAAAATTGTCTATGTTGTCAAGAGGTCGGTCAAGCTTCCTTTTCAGGAATTCAAAGGACATGAAAAGATTTTGGAAATGGGGCTCAATCCCTCTGGTTCTTAAGTCTTGGTCTCCATATTTTTCTTCATGCTCTGAAAGGACAAACATTACCTAGATGTGGGTTGAATTTCTAGGGCCTCTATGGGACTTTTGTTCGCAGGAGGTTTTCAAAGAAATTGGTATTACTCCTGGGATAATCATTGAAGTAGACATGAGGTTCATTAGAATCGGAATAATGTCAGTTCCTCACATTCTGGTCAGGATTGACTTAAGGGGTGGGATTGTAGGTGAGATGACTCTATAGAGAGGGACTTATACTTTCTCGCAACAATTGGATTACTCGCATATGCTTTTCAAATGTATGAAATGTCAAAGATATGGGCATATTGCACTAGATTGTGATGTTCCATTTTGAAAAGAAAATTTGGATTTGTAAGGACATGGGGATTGGGAGGGATAAAGACTATGTTGACTCTACATTTCCAAAGTTGAAGTATGATTCTAAATCTCCAGATAGGCAGATGGGATATGGCCTAAAATGAGAAATCTAATTTATTGATTAGGATAAGAGCAAAGGTGCCTAGTATAAGGACGATGGATACATAGCTTGCCAAAGAAGTTCAAGAGGTCACTAATGGATCTTGTTATCCACTAAAGTTGCACTTGAGTGGATTTCCAAAGAGCCTCCAAAGTGATGAACAAGCCAGTTGTTCATTATTAGTGTTCGGAGGTTCAGAAGACCTTCTAGGTCCATTTTGGGGCCCCTTTTTTAATATTTACATGTCCATACCCTACGAGGATATTGTAATAAATGTACTAGCATGGCAAATTGTTTGTAAAGGACTTGGATTCCTAAGACTTAGACGTCGAGTCGATCATTCCAAGGTGTTTTTTTCCTTGTCAATTATACAATATTGAATAAACGATATATAATTTTTGAGTTTTTCACCGCTCCTCCAAAGCTGGAATGGTCGTCTTGGTGGTTAAACCTTGGGAGGTTATTAAAGTTCATGTGTCAATGTATATAAGCATGCTAGACATAGTTTTGAGTCATTATGAACATGTACTAGGTCCCCCTAAGGTTTTTTTTAATTTCCCAAAAAAAAAATTTCCCGCAAAATTAGGCCATTTTTTAATGGTTTAAATGGGGAAATCCAATTGTAATAAAAATGTGGTCTAGAGTCCGATTTTGACATGGGGATGCTTGTTTTCACACTCAAAAGCGTCCTCTTTACCCCAACAACCACTTCTATGTTTCGGGTGATCAATTTGTCCCATAAAGCCGTATTTCTTAACAATGTGACAAAATGCCCAAAAAATGCAACAACAAAAAAGACAAATTTACACAAAAATCAAAAGTCATAAGTCATTGGCATCTTATTCGAATGACATGGTAAGCGTGGTGTTATCACCAACCTTGTAGTTTCTTGTGTGAGGTGGATCCAAGATGGATGGTAGAGGGGCAAGCAACTAAGGGGGTGGAACCAAGACTGCTTAGACTCCCTAATGTATGGTTGTCATGCCAATCAAGGCAACCTTCACTTTATGTTATCTAAGTCCAAGACAACAAAGAGGGAGACCCGAATTTACTCCCGACAAGAGAGATCAGACCTAGACACCAGAACAAATCAAATGTGGCTTTGAGGTACGTAAAGTGTAAGGTAAATGTAAACCCTAGCTCTAGGGTTTAGGTACTAACAGCTGATGGAGATGACCACTGTCTTGGGAAACGTAACTGTGACAGGGTGAGCAAGGACAAAGTTGGGACTGTCTAGTATCAAGGAGATAGACTCAATGAAAGATATGAAAGTATTAGGTAACTTGAGTTATCAAGGAATGTTGGCAAAGAGAATGGGAGTAAGGTCAAGTTAGGGCTAGCAATAGAGATAGGAGATCAGTGCCTTTCCTACATTGGGCAATGGAGTCCGTATCAGCACAACGTTTCAGTGAACCCACCTAGGATATACCCTTATCTATGGACCCAGAAAAGGATTTGGCTCGGAAGATTCAGGTTACAGGAAAATTAGCAGAAGGAGGGCTAGCGCTAGGGTTTGGAGAGGCAAATCTGCAGATCTAGAGCCACCAAGAGACTATCAACTCAGCGTTGGATGGGAAATGAGATCAGGATGGCCCGATCTACAAACCCAAGTCAGAAAACTGCAGGAAAAATCAAATCTAGAAAAGTTAAAATATGATGAGGGGGGCTAGGAGGCTGAAAGTCAGTTTTTTAGATCTAGGGAAACCTGTTAGGAACTAGCTCAGCATTGGGGGTGTTCTAGAGTGCTCAAGCCCTGATCTATCAGCCTAGCCTGTCAGATTTCAGAAAAAGTCCAGTTTTCAGTGAAGGTGCTAGGGCTGTTTTCAGTCTAAAACTCAAATCTAGGTCAAACTGCCATGAATCTGGACAGCGTTGAGGGTGATTTGGACTGTGTGGGATCCAATCTATAAGTCTATGAAGTTAGAAATCAGAGAAAGTCAAAACCCTTGCAGGTCAAATTTCCAGTGGGCGCACTATGCAGTTTTCAAGCTAAAAATCAAATCTAGGTCAACCCAGCAGGAATTTGACCAGCGTTGCAGTCGATTCAGTGAAGGGGAGGCCCGATCTATGAAACCCAGCAATGGTTTGGCCAAAGATCGGACGGTTCCCAGATTTATTACTTTTTAGAGTTTTTTACTATTTTAGGAATTTTCAGAAAAATGGAAGGAAAAGCAAGTATAATGGATTCAGATCTATTAAAGAGAAGAGAGTTACCTGTTGGATCGTACCTGGAAATGCTTGTAGAAGTATTAACAGTGATGATCCTTGCTATCCCGATCAATTCTGGAAGATCCAAGTGATTTCTATGATGGATGTAAGCCCCAAACCACCAATGCACCCCCTACCCTACATGAGCAAACGTCAACAATATCAAATTTGCCAATACAAGATAAAGAAACGAAATGCTACAAGAAAGTAAAACGAAGTAATCATAGATCACAATGAAACTAATGAAAACCCCTTGATCCAAGACGAAGAAAACTAAACGATTTGAGGTCCCCCTGCAAAAACACTCCAGCCAAAACACCCTCCTGTAGACAAGACAATGATAGCAAAAAAATATAGATCTCACATGAATTTCCACAATGCTGTGAAGCAAAAGACTATCCAATCACCATTTGAGAACATTAGATGCAAAGTAGATCCAGAAAATATCCACAGAAAAATCTTTCTATTATTCAGATCCAAGAGCCAAAACCCCCTTACAAATGAGAAACTCTCTCCTTTAAATAGAAATGAGAGAACCACAATCATAACTGAATCCTAACCACTTTCAAAATGAGTGGCTAAGATTAAAAGATAAAATGTTCTAATCAATGGTTGAGATGAGCTCAACATACAAAACATGGATCAATATAACCATAAAGTACCAAAGTGGACTAAATCACCCATAAAGAGGGTACCCCACTCAACAAGAAATAAATGAAGCACATCGTGGGTCCAAGGAGTGTTGACTAACTCCCTCTGGTAGTCCCCATGCCACAATAAAATAATATAATATTTTAATTCTTTGACTTTGTGCCTCCTTGAGGAAATCGTGAGCCTCCCAAAAGCTCCAGAAAATAATATAAAAATGCCCAAAAATAGGTGTGGGCCCAATTAGGTGCTACAACTGCTAGAGAAGGTGTGGAGGACATCACTCTTATCATTATGACTCATCCCATGTCATTTCCTTGCCTCAATAGCCCAAATCGATTTCTTCAGTAGCCATTTAATCCTTTTTTAATCTGCCTCGAGAAATGTGAACCTATTAAAACAGCCTCCTAAAGTGCCTATGTTGTCAAACTGAGCCCACCAAGCTCTCTAGGATAGCGGTACTATGGTACAAACAAGTGGCTGCACCCCTTATGCCCATCCAACGCCCTAGGAGATCCAACTGAAACATCTCCCTGCTCAGACATATCAACCTATGAAGAAAAACTGCAACATAACAGGAGAATGAGCCTGATCATATTTGCAAGTGCCCGAAACTGGAAATAAACTGTCTCATTAGACTCAGAGAGTCCAAATCCATCTAAGGTGTATACTCATACCCCTCACAGGTCTCTATCTGATCATCAACCATATCCAATAAACAATATAACCATCTGTAAATGATCAGACACCAATAATAACTCAGACTATCATCCATCTGCTACAAGTGTTAAAAGGCTAAGACATGCTCTCCAACTCATTCAAGCAACAATCACAAGAAGTAGTGGTCATTTCACTGGCGGTACATCAACCTATACATATATAAGGCTTTATTTATTATTACTCAGACTATACTCATTTCATAGTTGTAGCCAATTCGCTAGTGAAGGGTGAAGGATGAAATTGACAAGGATAAGGCAAATGATGACTTCCTACTTAACATCATGACACTTTGGATATGGAAAGGGAATACTCACTATAACCAATACCAGACAAACAACAACACAAGGAATGGCAATGCCTCAAAAATGGTTGAGTTGTTAAGAGAGTGCTTATTCAACTTAGGCATCATGTCTACATCAAGTTAGATCTAAGCTCATTAGGACCATCAATTTTATTTCCATGGCCTTTTTGGCCTATATGACCCTTTGGGACTTCACCAGTGCTTAAAAGCATAGCTAATCGCAGCTTTCATCCGTGACATATTTATATTTATAAGGTCAGCAATATTTGGATATAGCATATTTTTAACCATTGCGTTTTTGGACCTTTTCTTATACCCTTCAAGGGGTATTTTACCATTTCATTGCTCTTTCCCTTTTTCACATATGCTAAGAAACACAGTTTTAGCATTTTCATTTTCCATGGGCGCATATAAAATATTTCCAATGCAAGTAGTACATGAGCTTTCAATTTTAGCCAACAACATCTCAAGTGACCAAGGGGAGTTCTGCACAGTGCCAAACATCGGGACAACCAACCTGAATGATTTAGGCATACAATCCAACTCACCAAAGGCAAGTTCTATCACCAACTTCGAGCGGAGACACAATATAAACAGGGAGGCTTGTCCAACAAAGGTTCTAGTGGGGGAAAAGGTCCTCCATGCCATAAGTCAAGAAGTCAGTCGGGTTGAAAACAAAACTGGAAGGTAATGGATGGGTGGAGATAGTGAATGATGAAGCCAACACTAGCAAGCCAAAACAATGGTGGGAATGACTACCTCTATTCTCCCTAAGGAGGGTAAAACCAATGAGTATAGGTCAAAAACTTCCAAGTCTAAGTAGGGACATCAATACATAATACAAAATACATTCAAGTCCATATAATTATGACCACCAGATCATGACACCACATGTTAATACATGTCACAAAAATGAGTATAAGAGCAATGATAACCATAACACAATATAAAAAGCTGAGTCATAATCATGCAATATAATCCATCTGAAACATCATCTGTCCAATGAGAAAGCACTAATATAAAACTAGGCATCAATAACTGCTCTATAATGACTAAATGGCTACATCGGTCCTCAAATCTGAGTGTCCTGAGACTCAATCTTGACATGGGAGAGTACAATAGTCCACTAATACAATAATAGTCATCTCAGCATCTCGTATGTAAGAGATCTAGCTGAAAAATGTACTGTGTCTGAAAAATAAAATATGGTATCCTGGTTACTATATATGTGATAACATCTGGCTCCAGCTGGGACAAGTGCTCTGCTGAAAAGTGCGCTTGAAAACCTTAGAATCTCTGGTCCTCGCACTCTTCTTCTTGCATCCTCAATCAATCCATACAGCTCTGCAACCACTACCAAGAATGTACCTGACTACCAGCAACATGTCCAGAGCTATACCACACTCACAGACCGGTCGTCAGAACAATATGTGGATAATATATAAAATACTGACAATAAAGATGCATGAAACTAAAAAGCAGAAAATAAATCTAATTTATAACCATAACTTTCAATAAAAATTTGATTTTTTATTTTGCAGGATAACAAAATTACACTAAGAGCTTCAAAGGTGAGCTTCAGACAACAAAGCGAGATTCTATGCTACTGCTGGGAAAGGCTTATTCAGGTCCTACCTACTCTACTCTGACCAGTTTAGACAAGTGTTAGGTAAAATCATAAATCCAATGTAACCACTTGCTGAACGAATCTATTGAGCTTTCTTTACAACAAATCAACGATGGCTTGTAAGTAATGTGAATGAAAGTTGAAGCCATTATGACTTGTTGTATAAAAATCAAAGAAAGATATGGATAAAGAGAAAGGAAATCATGCCATGGATGAGGTCGACTGTTGCAAACTTCTTTCACCCATAGATCGATAGGATCATGAAAGGTATGCAAGTTTTTTCTTGATGGAAGAAGACAATATGATTCATGACTCGGCCACTCCAAACAGTTCTTTGTTTTCTCCTCTACCCTACTAGGACTTTCAATTCTATTCACTCTAGAAGAAATGGGAGAATCAAAAGGGGACAAGTTGTAATGTGTAATGAAACTGTGAATGAGATCAAGCCCAGTTGTTGTTTAGAAATGGAGAAAAGATGAAATTGATCTTTATACACCTTCCCCAGCCATCCATAATACAGATTTATAAATTGAAAAAATTTATTGATTACGGATGACTGAGAAGAGACATGAAGTGCATTTTCCCCACTTACGTGATAATGCTTAAACTTCTAATTCAAAATTTTGAAAGTAACAACTTGATTAAAAGACAAACCCATACCAAGAAGACCTGAAGAGTTGGGACAGGAGGGTGGATTGAAAATTTTCTCCCAGACTTGGAATAATTGATCTCAGAATTTGATGAGAGGAAAGAGCTTTTAAATTAATTCTAGGAGTGATTTCAAGATTCAAAACAAGGTCAGTATCCACACATTGAATCAACATATTATGATTAAGGATTGGATGAAAAATTCTATCGATGCTATCAGGACAAGGCTCCTCATTGCAATGTTCTTGATCGAGTTTACTTACAATCGTATCATGTGATTGTTCTTCTTTAAGCTCTAGATAAGGGAAAACGTTAATAAGTTCGGTTTTAGTTTCCCTGTCACTCTTACAGGCATGCTCTTCAATCACAATATGGCCACAAGATTGCTCTTCATCGGAAGTTTGATTGATTTCATCAAAGTCTGAATCTAGATTCAGATGGCTTGCATACTGACTCAAATTATCGTCAATTAGGCAATGACTATGGAGTTCCTCTTCTAAAGGCTCTTTAATGGATTCACAAATGGAAGGCTCAACTATGGATGCTTCTTGATGGTGATTAGGTTCCCTTCCACGGATCAGATCCGGGATTTTCTCTATTACTGCTTCAGGTAATAATAACAGAGTATCTCGTATGATTTGATTGATATCCCTCTTAGTTTCAGCATGAGATTTCGAAACATTATTCTCGAGGTACTCTGTAACATTCTTATGGATTGCAGACACGCTCATAATTTGGAACATATCAGGAGAGGAATGGTCCAAATGAGAAAGCACATTGTCAATATATTGATTATCAATGACACAATCATTGCTAGACTAACACTCTAAAATTTTATCCGTGTTCCTACTCCAACTATCAATTAACAAATCTGTGAACATGTCATACCGAGTGATGGATCTTGGTGCTAAATGATCAAATCATAGTTGAACATCCCCTTGCAAGGATTCTCCTAAGGCTCGCATATAAACATCTTCATTGTTTACTCTCTAGATTCCATGTAATCCCACAAAATATCCAAATGACTTTCAATAGATATATCTTTATTTCCATTGAACCGAGGCATCCTCCTAGTGTAATCATTTGGCATAGGATGACGTGCTCCCGGTATTTCAGGAAAGTCAAAACGAGACCGTTTGTCTTGCTTTTTAACAACTCTGATTACTTGGCTATAAGGTTTTGACTGGGACTGACTTCTAGGTTCATGTCGACTTACAAGTCCACTTGGCATGGTCGGGAAATCTTTATTGCATGGGTGAGGAAGTTGGTGGTTATCATAAAGATTGTGATAACTAGATTCATACCCATAATCATGCTCAAGATCATCCTCATACCCATAGTCTGACCTCCATCTATTCCTTTCGTTTATTTGTCTTGTAGTTTCAATCATGTTTTTGGTTACTTCTTTCATGTGCCTCAAAAATACATCCGAATTCATTATAATTTAGGGTATGCTTTAAGAAATTAAGATTTATATGTTGGGTACAATCCTCAGTGGAGTCGCTGGGTGGAGTCGCCAGGTGAACCACACAAGTAATTCACCAATAAAAGATATGTCGTAGGGAAAGGTGAGGTATGTTGAACCAAAGTAGGCCTCTACCTTTCCGGCAACGGCGCCAAAATGTTATCACCAACCTTGTAGTTGCCTGTGTGAGGTGGATCCAAGATGGATGGTAGAGGGACAAGCAACTAAGGGGGTGGAACCAAGACTGCTTAGACTCCCAAATGGATGGTTGTCACGCCAATCAAGGCAGCCTTCACTTTATGTTATCTAAGTCCAAGACAACAACAGGGGAGACCCGAATCTACTACTGACAGGAGAGATCAGACCTAGACACTAGAACAGATCAAATGTGGCTTTGAGGTACGTAAGGTGTAAGGTAAATGGAAACCCTAGCTTTAGGGCTTAGGTACTAGCAACTGATGGAGATGACCACTGTCTTGGGAAACGTAACTGTGACAGGATGAGCAAGGACAGAGTTGGGACTGTCTAGTACCAAGGAGACAAACTCGGTGAAAGATATGAAATTATTAGGTAACTTGAGTTATCAAGGAATGTTGGCAAAGAGAACGGGAGAAAGGTCAATTTAGGGCTAGCGCTAGAGATAGGAGATCAGTGCCTTTCGTGCATTGGGCAATGGAGTCAATATCAGCACAACGTTTCAATGAACCCACCTGGAATATACCCTTATCTATGGACCCAAAAAAGGATTTGGCCCGGAAGATTCAGGTTACAAGAAAATCAGCAGAAGGAGGGCTAGCGCTAGGGTTTGGGGAGGCAGATCTGCAGATCTAGAGCCACCAAGAGACTATCAGCTCAGCGTTGGACGAGAAATGATATCAAGATGGCCTGATCTACAAACCCAAGTCAGAAAACTACAGGAAAAATAAGATCTGGAAAAGTCAAAATCTAATGAGGAGGGCTAGGAGGCTGAAAGTTAGTTTTTCAGATCTAGGGAAACCTGGCAGGAACAAGCTCAATGTTGGGGGTGTTCTGGAGTGCTCAAGCCCTGATCTATTAGCCTAGCTTGTCAGATTTCAAAAAAAAGTAAACTCCGGAAAAGTCTAGTTTTCAGTGAAGGCGATAGGGCTATTTTCAGTCTAAAACTTAGATCTAGGTCAAACTGCCATGAATCTGGACAGCGTTGAGGGTGATTTGGACTGTGTGGGACCCGATCTATTAGTATATTAAGTCAAAAAATAGAAAAAGTCAAAACCCTAGCAGGTCAAATTTTCAGTGGGGGCGCTATGCAGTTTTCAAGCTAAAAATCAGATCTAGGTCAAACCAACAGGAATTTGACCAGCGTTGCAGTAGATTCAGTGAAGGGGAGGCCCGATCTATGAAACCCAGCATTGGTTTGGCCAAAGATCGAACGATTCCCAGATTTAGTACTTTTTAGGGTTTTTTAGTAGTTTAGGAATTTTCAGAAAAATGGAAGGAAAAGCAGGTACAATGGATTCAGATCTGTTAAAGAGAAGAGAGTTACCTGTTGGATCGTACCTGGAAATGCTTGTGGAAGTCTTAACAGTGATGATCCTTGCTATCCCGATCAATTCTGGAAGATCCAAGTGATTTCTATGACGGATGTAAGCCCCAAACCACCAATGCGCCCCCTACCCTGCATGAGCAAACATCAACAATATCAGATTTGCCAATACAAGATAAAGAAACCAAATGCTACAGGAAAGTAAAACGAAGTAATCATAGATCACAATGAAACTAATGAAAACCCCCTGATCCAAGACGAAGAAAACTAAACGAGTTGAGGTCTCCCTCCAAAAACGCTCCAACCAAAACGCCCTCCTGTAGACAAGACAATGATAGCAAAAATATATAGAACTCACATGAATTTCCACAATGCTAAGAAGCAAAAGACTATCCAATCACCATTTGAAAACATCAGATGCAAAGCAGATCCAGAAAATATCCACAGAAAAATCTTTCTATTTTTCAGATCCAAGAGCCAAAGACCCCTTACAAATGAGAAGCTCTCTCCTTTAAATAGAAATGAGAGAACCACAATTATAACTGAATCCTAACCACTTTCAAAACGAGTGGCTAAGATTAAAAGATAAAATGCTATAATCAATGGCTGAGATGGGCTCAACATACAATACATGGATCAATATAACCATAAAGTACCAAAGTGGACTAAATCATCCATAAAGAGGGTACCCCACTCAACAAGAAATAAATAAAGCACATGGTGGGTCCAAGGAGTGTTGACTAACTCCCTCTGGGTGTCCCCATGCCACAATAAAATAATATAATGTTTTAATTCTTTGACTTTGTGCCTCCTTGAGGAAATCGTGAGCCTCCCAAAAGCTCCAAAAAATAATATAAAAATGCCCAAAAATAGGTGTGGGCCCAATTAGGTGGTGCAACTGCTGGAGAAGGTGTGGAGGACATCACTCTCATCATTATGACTCATCCCATGCCATTTCCTTGCCTCAGTAGCCCAAATCGATTTCTTCAATAGCCGTTTAATCATTTTTTAATCTGCCTCGGGAAACGTGAACCTGCCAAAACAGCCTCCTAGGGTGCCTGCGTTGTCAAACTGAGCCCACTGGGCTCTCTGGGATGGGGGTACTATGGTACAAACAAGTGGCTGCACCCCCTATACCCATACAACGCCCTAGGAGATCCAACAGAAACATCTCCCTGCTCAGACATATCAACCTCTGAAGAAAAACTGCATCAGAAAGGCAGAATGAGTCGATCATATCTACAAGTGCCCGGAACTGGAAATAAACTCTCATTAGACTCAGAGAATCCATCTAATGTGTGTACTCATACCCCTCACAGGTCTCTATCTAATCATCAACCATATCCAATAAACAATATAACCATCTATAAATGATCAGACACCAATAATAACTCATACAATCATCCATCTGCTACAAGTGTTAAAAGGCTAAGACATGCTCTACAACTCATTCAAGCAATAATCACAACAAGTAGCGGTCATTTCACTGGCGGTACATCAACCAATACATATACAAGGCTTTATTTATTATTACTCAGACTAGACTTTCAGGACTATACTGTAATATCCCAAATCCCAATATTTTCTAATTCTATGCAAATATACTGAAATAGCCGGGCATGCAAACTGCCATGCAAAATTCCCTATTTTATAGCTAAAATTAGGGTTAGGGTTTATAGGATAGAATGAACACTTACCACTAATAAGCTAGCTGGAATGCTCCTGAAAGAATATGCATGCATCAAGAGCTGAATCGGAGATGACCTGGTATCTTCTGCTTCTGGTGATACCCCAGCAGCACAAACTCCAAATCAGCTAAGGGTGACGTTTTCAGTGAAAGAGGTGTCCGATGAAGCTGAGAATTTGCAGGACTGATAGTCTTACCGTGTCGGAGAGTATGCCTGGCACATGCAGAAATTCTGAGGTCTCTAAGCAAGCTAGTGAATTGTTCTGGAGGTTCAGCTGCTCATGGCCCCCTGATCCCGAAATGGATGATAACTACTCAAGATGAGCAAGACCGGGTCTGATAATCACCAGGTACTGGAGTATGATACCGATGATGAGAATGGTGCCTACGTTTTGAAGGTAAACTAAGATCTGAAGACCCAGCGAATGATTTGGGCTTTCCAGCTAAAAACCCCTTACGACTGCACACGTGCCCCTGCAAACAATCTCTGATGGATACTAGATAACTGTGAATACTTTGAAGAGCGGATGGTGAACCTGGATGGCTTACCCTGGATGAGACTAGGGCAGATATCTCACTGCCGAAACCCCATTAGTTGAAGACGCTGTCTCCAACCCCAACCGTTGTGGCCGACACTGTGCTGCTACTCAAGAGCTCCAAAATCAATAATCATCAAAAGTGAGTCTCCTTTCACTTTATCTTCTTTTTATAACTTTCAACTGCGAAAACCCTAACTTTTGACCTAATTAGGTCACTTTAATTTTTAATTTGCAGTTGACTTGCATGCATGCACATGGAGACTTAAATGGGTGCATGCATCATTAAATAATGCTTAGATGTCATGCATGATGGTGGCCTTTGGCCCCGGTGGCCCTCTTTGACCTAATGGTGATAACATATTGATGCCCTAGATTTTCTGTAGATGGCATCAGTCTTTAGTTGATTCCCTACTGTCAGTAACCGATTCCCTACTGTCAGTAACCGCTCGAACCCACAGGAATCACATAGGTTAGCGGTTTTGGTCCTCAATGCCTAATCAGATGAGGACATTACAGTCCTCCCGGTTTGAGATTGCTTGTCCTCAAGCAACTGCAAACTAGGATGCTGCAATACCTGTTCACCTTCCCATGTGGCATCCTCTGGCGGTAGTTCTTTCCATTGAACCAAGTATTCCTTAATTACCCGATTCTTGAGTTTCCTTTCTCTAGTCTGTATGATCCGTTCAGGAATCAGTATCAGTAGTCCTTCATCATCTAAAAGAGGTAATTCTATTGATGGAGCAATGTGTTGCCCAAGGGTCTTTTTCAGGTTGGACACATGGAATACATTATGAATTTTACTTTCTTGTGGTAGTTCTAGTTCATATGCCACCTCTCCCACCTTCCTGATTATTCTGTAGGGTCCATAGAAGCGAGGTTTTAACTTTTCCGCTCCTTTCTTCTTAAGTGAAGACTGTCTGTAAGGTTGGAGCCTTAAGTATACCAAATCCCCTACCTCAAAGCTCCGCTCAACCCTGTGCTTGTCTGCATATAACTTCTGTTGATTCTGGGTTGTCTGTAAGTTTTCTTTCAAAATTTTAAGAATATCCTAACTGTCCTGTATCCAATACTTTGCCTTAGGAGCCCTACTGTCTCCGAATGCTAAATCTGCATGGTCCAAGGCCTCGTAGCCATATAATGCCTTAAAAAGTGTCATCCTGATAGACATATGATAGGTAGTATTGTAGTAGTACTCCCCTAAGTGTAGTCATTTAATCCAGGTTCGCTGCTAACCTGTTACGTAGTTCCTCAGATATCGTTCAATCCACTTGTTGACAATTTCAGTTTGTCCATCGCTCTGGGGATGATAACTCGTGCTGATAGCCAGTTCGGTCCCCACTAATCTGAATAGTTCCTGCCAGAAGGCACCTGTGAATCTACTATCCCGATCACTGACAATGGTCTTAGGTAACCCGTGTAACTTGAAGACCTCCCTGAAGAATAACTCAGCTACTTGAGCTACAGAGTAATCAAATGATATAGAAAAGAAATGTGCAAACTTGGTCAGTCTATCAACTACAACATATAAACAATCCCGCCCTTGGACCTTGGGCAATCCTGTAATGAAGTCCATGGAGACACTTTCCCACTTTTGTTCTGGAATTGGTAGTGGCTGAAGCAACCCTGCTGGATGGATGTTCTCAATCTTGTTCTGTTGACATATGCTACATTCCCGTATGTGCTACATAACTTCCCCTTTGAGGCCCTTCCATGAGAACCTCTCTCGGATCTGTCTATAGGTTTTCAAGAAACCTTGATGTCCTGATAATGGAGAGTCATGTGTTGCTTGTATGATCTTTTTCCTCAAAGTGGATTCTGGGATGAGGTATATCCTGTTCTTGTAATAGATGATGTCATCAACAATCCTGTACCTGTCATCCTGAATTTGTCCATCCAATAATTCGCAAGCGAATTTATTTTTGGAGTATACTACTAAGAGAAGGGCCCTCCAATCTATGGATATACCCATGAGAGATAGTGAGGCGGGTCGCCTGGATAATGCATCAGCTACTACATTATTCTTACATTTTACATACTCAATCTCGAAATCGTAGGCTTATGCTTTGCTGACCCATTTCTGTTGGTGCTCATTCAATTCCTTTTGCTCCAAGAAACACTTGAGGCTGTTATGATCTGTTTTGATTTTGAACTTACTGCCCACCAGGTACTATCTGAACTTCGTGAGAGCATGTAAGATGGCTAGCATTTCTTTGTCATATATGGAGTAGTGGCGCTCGTAGTTCTTCAGTTTATGGCTCTCAAATGCAATAGGGTGATGATTTTCCATCAACACTGCTCCTAGCCCTTCCCCTGAGGCATCACATTCTACTACAAATGGTTGTGAGAAGTCCGGTAATGCTAAAACTGGACAATAACTCATAATGACTTTCATCTCCTTGAAAGTGTTCTGTGCTAGTTCTGTCCAGGTGAATGCTCCCTTCTTTGTGAGATCTGTGAGGGGTGCTGCAAATTGGGAGAATCCCTTAACATACCTTCGGTAATAAGTGCACAGACCTAAGAAACCTCTCAATTCTGTGACAGTTTTTAGCGCAGGCCAATCTCTGATAGCCCGGATTTTCTCCATGTCAACTTGTACTCCTTTTTCATTAATTATGTGCCCTAGGTACAACATTTCCTTCATGCCAAATTCACACTTCGACATTTTCGCGTAAAGCGAGTGTTCTTCTAGAATGCTCAGTACTTCATCTAGGTGTCTCAGATGCTCCTCCCATGTTTTGCTGTAAATCAAGATGTCATCAAAGAATACTAGCAAAAACTTACGTAGCTGAACTCTGAAGGTATGGTTCATGCACGATTGAAAAGTGGCTGGAGCATTGGTAAGTCCAAAAGGCATGACCAAAAACTCATAGTGACCATAGTGACAACGAAAAGCTGTTTTGGAGATGTCTTGGTCCCTTACTCGGATCTGATGGTACCCCGAGCGAATATCAATCTTGGAAAAGTATTTGGCACCCCGTAGTTCGTCCATGAATTCATCAATTCTAGGGATGGGATACCTGTTCTTAATGGTATTTTTGTTGAGTGCTCGATAGTCGATGCACATTCGTAGTGTACCATCCTTCTTCTTGACCAAGACTAGTAAAGATGCGAAGGGGCTAGAACTGGGCCGAATGTATCCAAGCTCCAGCAATTCTTTGATCGTTTTCTCGATCTCATCCTTGTATCTTTTGGGATGCCAATAAGGAGTGGTGATGACTGCCTGTGTCCCCCCCTCTAGCTCAATAATGTGTTCAAAGCATCGGTCTGGCAGTCTACCTGATGGAAGGTCCCGAAATACCTTTTCGTGCTTCTGTAACAAGGCCTAAATGTCACTTGGGTGTTGTGTGCCAATTTCTAGGGGTTTCCTAAAGGTGACAAAACATTCTGCAGCCCATTCTATATCATCCTGTCTAAGTACTGCCTCCATTCTCTGTGAGGAGACCGGTTTTGGGGGATAAGTGTTCATGCCCCTCAAAACTACCCGTTTGTTGTCTGGCCCCTGGAATTCCATTTCCATTGCCCAGTAGTCTGTAGTGTATTTCCCTATTGAATAAAGCCACTGAACACCCAATACTACATGAGTATCTGATACATCTACTACATAGAACGAATCTATCATCTGATAGTTACCTAATGCCACATTCAATTTTGGAATCTAGTAGTTGTACTCCATGCTGGAGTTCTCGGCTACTGCTACAGTGAATCCTTCGAACTTCTCAATCTAAATACCTCTCTTGGCTACCCAAGCGAAGTCAATGAAGTTGTGGGTTGCTCCCCCATCAATCAATACTCCTACTATGTGACCCTGTACTACTCCTCTGACCCTAAGAGTATGGAATCTTGGTACTCCAGATAATGTAGCAATGACTCCCTCTAGTGTATCACCCTAGAGTATTTCTTCCTCAGCTGCCCGTAGTTCTTCTGTGGCTTCCTGCTCATAGTCCTCCTCATCACTGTCTGAATACACCTCGATGTAGTGAGCCTTCGCCTTCCCTGCACACCTGTGTCCTAGCACCCATGGTTCCTGACAAGTGAAACACAGTTTCTTCCTCCTCAAGTCTTTTCTAGTGTCCTCGTCTAACCATGTTTTCTTGGGAACATCCTGCTGGAAAGGTTTCTTGTCCTTGTCCCTAAAAGAAAAGTTGGTTTTGAGTGGGAACCTGTTCTTTGTGTAATATCCCAGATCCCGATATTTTCTATTTCTAAGCAAATATGCTGATACAACTGGGCATGCAAATTGCCATGCAAAAATCCCTATTTTATAGCAAAAATTAGGGTTAGGGTTTGTGAGATAAAATGAACACTTACCACTGATAAGCCGGCTGGACTGTTCCTGAGAGAGTATGCAAGCATCAAAAACTGAATCGGAGATGGACAGATATCTTTTACATCCGATGAAACCCCAGCAGCAAGAACCCAGATCAGATAAGGGTGACGTTTTCAGTGAAGGAGGTGTCCGATGAAGCTACTAATTTGCAGGACTGATAGCCTTCCCGTGCTGGAGAGAATGCCTGGTACATGCGGAGTTTCTGAGGTCTCTAGGCAGGCTAGCGAATTGTTCCAGAGAGGCAGCTACTCACACCCCATTGATCCCGAAATTCCTGATAACTGCTCCGGATGAGCACGGTCGGATCTAATAATTACCGGATGCCGGAGTAAGATGCTGATGATGAAAATGGTGCCTGAGTTTCGAAGCAAAACTGAGATCTGAAGACCCAGCAACTGATTAGGGCTTTCTGGCTGAAAACCCCCCTTACCGCTGCACACGTGTTCCTGCAACAATCTATACCGTATACTGGATAACTATGAATGAATGTAAGAGCAAATGGTGAACCTGTATGGCTTACCCTGAATGAGACTAGGGCAGATGTTTCACTGCCAAAACCCCGCTAGCTGAAGACTCCGTCTCCAACCCCAACTGTTGTGCGGCACGCTGTGCTACTATCCAAGAGCTCCCAAAATAATAATCATCAAAAGTGAAGTCTCCTTTTGCTTTATCCTCCTTTTATAACTTTCAACTACGAAAACCCTAATCTTTGACCTAATTAGGTCACTTTATCTTCTAATTTGCAGTTGACTTGCATGCATGCGGATGGAGACTTAATGAGTGCATGCATCATTAAATAATGCTTGGATGGCATGCACGAAGGTGGCCTTTGGCCCCGGTGGCCCTTCTTGACCTAATGATGATGCCCTAGATCTTCTATGGATGGCATCAGTCCTTAGCTGATTCCTTAACTGTCAGTAACCGCTCGAACCCACAGGAATCACATAGGTTAGCGGTTTTGGGCCTCAAGGCCTAATCGGAAGTGGACATTACAGTCCTCCGCGCTTGAGATTGCTTGTCCTCAAGCAACTTCAAACTGGGATGTTGCAATACATGTTCACCTTCCCAAGTGGCATCCTCTGGCAGTAGTTCTTTCCATTGAACCAAGTACTCTCTGATTACCCTGTTCCTGAGCTTCCTTTCTCTAGTATGTATGATCCGTTCGGGAATCAGTATCAGCAGTCCTTCATCATCTAAAGGAGGCAATTCTGTAGATGGAGCAATGTGTTGCCCAAGAGTTTTCTTCAGATTAGATACATGGAACACATTGTGAATTTTGCTTTCCTGTGGAAGTTCTAGTTCATATGCCACCTCTCCCACCTTCCTGATTATTCTGTATGGTCCATAGAAGCGGGGTTTTAACTTCTCTGCTCCTTTCTTCTTAAGTGAGGACTATCTGTAAGGTTGGAGCCTTAAGTATACCAAATCCCCTACCTCAAAGCTCCGCTCAATCCTGTGTTTGTCGGCATACAACTTCTGTTGATTCTGGGCTGTTTGTAAATTCTCCTTCGAAATTTTCAGAATGTCTTGACTGTCCTGTATCCAATCCTTAGCCTTAGGAGCACTACTATCTCCAAATGCCAAATCTGCATAGTCCAAGGCCTCGTAACCATATAATGCCTTAAAAGGAGTCATCCTAATAGACATGTGATAGGTAGTATTGTAGCAATACTCCCCTAGGTGTAGCCATTTGATCCAGGTTCATTGCTGCCCTGCTACATAGTTCCTTAAATATCCTTCGATCCACTTGTTGACTATTTCCGTTTGCCCGTCACTCTGGGGATGATAACTCGTACTAATAGCCAGTTCGGTACCCACCAATCTGAACAGTTCCTGCCAGAAGGCACCCATGAATATGCTATCCCGATCACTGACAATGGTCTTAGGTAACCCGTGTAACCTGAAGACCTCCCTGAAGAATAACTCAGCTACTTGAGCTGCCGAGTAGTCTGATGATATCGAAAAGAAATGTGCAAACTTGGTCAGTCTGTCAACTACTACATATAAACAATCTCGCCCTTGGACTTTGGGCAATCCTGAAATAAAGTCCATGGAGATGCTTTCCCACTTCTGTTCTGGAATCGGTAGTGGCTAGAGTAACCCTGCTGGATGGGTGTTCTCAATCTTGTTCTGCTGACAGATGCTACATTCCTCGACATGCTGCATAATTTCCCCCTTGAGGCCTTTCCATGCGAACCTCTCTCGGATATGCCTGTAGGTCTTTAAGAAACCTTGATGCCCTGATAAAGGAGAATCATGGGCTGCCTGAATGATCTTTTTCCTCAATGTGGATTCTGGGACGAGATATATCCTGTTTTTGTAATAGATGATGTCATCAACAATCCTGTACCTGTCATCCTAAATTTGTCCGTCCAATAATTTGGAAGCGAATTTATTTTTGGAGTATTCTACTAAGAGAAGTGCCCTCCAATCTGTGGATATACTACTGAGAGAAAATGAGGTGGGACGCCTGGATGATGCATCAGCTATTACATTATTCTTCCCTTTTACATACTCGATCTCGAAATCATAGGCTTGTACTTTGCTGACCCATTTCTGCTGTCGCTCATTCAGTTCCTTCTGCTCCAGGAAATACTTGAGGCTGTTATGATCGGTTTTGATTTTGAACTTACTGCACACCAGGTACTGTCTGAATTTTGTGAGAGCATGCAAGATGGCTAGCATCTCTTTGTCATATATGGAGTAATGGCGCTCGTAGTTCTTCAGTTTACGGCTCTCAAATGCAATAGGGTGATGATTTTGCATCAACACTGCTCCTAACCCTCCCCTGAGGCATCACATTCTACTACAAAGGATTGTGAGAAGTCTGGTAATGCTAAAACTGGACAGGAACTCATAATAACCTTCATCTCCTCGAAAGTTTTCTGTGCTAAGTCTGTCCAAGTGAACGCTCCCTTCTTTGTGAGATCTGTGAGGGGTGCTGCAAATTGAGAGAATCCCTTAACGTACCGTCGGTAATAAGTGCACAGACCCAAAAACCCTCTCAATTCTGTAACTGTTTTTGGCGCGGGCCAATCTTTGATAGCTCGGATTTTCTCCATATCAACCTGTACTCGTTCTGCATTGATTATGTGTCCTAAGTACAACATTTCCTTCATGCCAAACTCACACTTGGACATTTTCGCATAAAGCGAATGTTCTTCTAAAATACTTAGTACTTCGTCCAGGTGTTTCAGATGCTCTTCCCATGTTTTGTTGTAAATCAGGATGTCATCAAAGAATACTAGCAAAAACTTACGTAGCTGTGCTCTGAATGTGTGGTTCATGCATGACTGAAAGTGGTTGGAGCATTGGTAAGTCCAAAAGGCGTGACCAAAAACTCATAGTGACCATAGTGGTCCCTTACCCTGATCTAATGGTATCCTGAGCGAAGATCAATCTTGGAGAAGTATTTAGCTCCCCGAAGCTCATCCATGAGTTCGTCAATTCTGGGAATGGGATACCTATTTTTAATGGTCTTTTTGTTGAGTGCTCGATAATCGATGCACATTCACAGTGTACCATCCTTCTTTTTGACCAATACTACTGAGGATGCGAAGGGGCTAGAACTGGGCCGAATATATCCAAGCTCCAGTAATTCTTTGATTGTTTTCTCAATCTCATCCTTGTATCTTTTGGGATGCCTGTAAGGAGTGGTGATGACTGCTTGTGTCCCCTCCTCTAGCTCGATGATGTGTTCAAAACCTCGGTCTGGCGGTCTACCTGATGGAAGGTCACTAAAAACCTTTTCATGTTTCTGTAGCAAGGTTTGAATGTCACTTGGGTGTTGTGTGCTGGTCTCTGGGGGCTTCCTAAAGGTGACCAAACATTCTGCAACCCATTCTATATCATCCTGTCGGAGTACTGCCTCCATTCTCTGAGACGAGACTGGTTTTGGGGGATAATTGTTCATGCCCCTCAAAACTACCCGTTTGCCGTCTAGCCCCTAGAATTCCATTTCCATCGCCCTATAGTCTGTAGTGTATTTCCCTATAGAATAAAGCCACTGAACACCCAATACTACATGAGTATCCCATACATCCACTACATAGAAGGAATCTGTCATCTGATAGTTACCTAAGGTGACATTCAATTTTGAAACCCAGTAGTTGCACTCCATGCTGGAGTTCCCGGCTACTGCTACAGTGAATCCTTCGAACTTCTCGGTCTGAATACCTCTCTTGGCTACCCAAGCGGAGTCAATGAAATTGTGGGTTGCTCCCCCATCAATCAATACTCCTACTCTGTGACCCTGTACTACTCCCTTGACCCTGAGAGTATGGAATCTTGGTACTCCAGATAATGTAGCAATGACTCCCTCTGGTGTATCACCCTGGTGTGATTCCTCCTCAGTTGCCCGTAGTTCTTCTGTGGGTTCCTGCTCATAGTCATCCTCATCACTGTCCGAATATACCTCAATGTAGTAAGCCTTCGCCTTCCCTGCACACCTGTGTCCTGGTACCTATGGTTCCTGACAAGTGAAGCATAGTTTCTTCCTTCTCAAATCTTTTCTAGTGTCCTCGTCTAACCATGTTTTCTTGGGAACATCCTGCTGGAAAGGTTTCTTGTCCTTGTCCCTAACAAGAAAATTGGTTTTCAGCGGGAACTTGTTTTTGGGGACAGAATCCTGAAGATCTCTGGCTCTACTAATGGCATCCTACAGAGTGAGGGGTTTGTAGGCTTTCACCCATCCCCGCAGTGGCTCTGTGAGGGCCTCAGTGAATAACATAGTCAATCTGCTCTCTGACACATCTGTTACCATGACTGCTATCCTCTGAAATTCTGAGATGAAGGCTTCTGCACTATCGGTCTGTTTGAGTTGAGCCAACTCCCTGAAATGTATCTCTGGATCCTTCGTGTCGAACCTTTCGATGAACTTCTGAGTGAACTCTCTGTAGGAGTGTATGGTGTTGTGACCCAATGTCACCAATACGTGGTACCACCACTCGTGAGCTTCTCCGTCCAGGTGAAGTGTAGCCAATTTAATGGCATCTGTCTCTGTCATGGGATTGAGTTGGAAATAGGTATCCAACTTTTGAACCCATATCTTCGTTGATCCCCCGCGAGTCCCATCAAAGTTCGGGATGGTCAACCTGCCCAAGGTCTTCTATAACTCATAGTTGTGATTGAAACCCTTGTTAAAATTCCTGGGCCTGTTCCTACTCTTCATGTTGCAGAATTCTGAAAAGGACATCGCAGCATGAAACTCATCCCCTAAGTCTCTATACTCATGTAAATAAGCCCCAAAAGGCTCGCTAGGTTCTACCTGCATGACCGAACCACCTACTATATCTGCCAAGAAGTGAGGCATGGTAGCCATGTTGGAAGGTCTACTATATATGTGCGGAGTATTTTGAATATTAGTGTACGCAATCTTTCCACTGCTGCTTATAGATCCCCGATCTACCGGTGATGGAGGTGTACTGTTGATACCTATTACCGGTTTCGCCGATAATCTGTTGATTGCATTGAGTACATCTTTTTGCCCTTTGGCTAAGTCTTGCAATGCAGAGACTAAGTTGCGAAACTCCATCCTATCCTCCTCGTCTCCCGTTCCTTTTCCCCTATCCGAGTGTATACCTATTTGTTCCATGTCTGAATTGGTATCTTCTAGTTGGATATCGTCAAATTCCCCTGTGTATCTACTCTTTCTCCTCCTATAGGTTACAAAAGGGTCTCCTTCTGTATTTATCTAAGTTTCATTTCTTAAGCCCACAGTTGGGCAAGAAGATAGCTCTGATACCACTATAATATCCCAAATCCCGATATTTTCTATTTCTAAGCAAATATGCTGATACAACTGGGCATGCAAACTGCCATGCAAAAATCCCTATTTTATAGCAAAAATTAGGGTTAGGGTTTGTGAGATAGAATGAACACTTACCACTGATAAGTCGGCTGGACTGCTCCTGAGAGAGTATGCAAGCATCAAGAACTGAATCGGAGATGGACAGATATCTTCTACATTCGATGAAACCCCAGTAGCAAGAACCCAGATCAGATAAGGGTGACGTTTTCAGTGAAGGAGGTGTCCGATGAAGCTACCGATTTGCAGGACTGATAGCCTTCCCGTGCCGGAGAGAATCCCTGGTACATGCGGAGTTTCTGAGGTCTCTAGGCACGCTAGCGAATTGTTCCAGAGAGGCAGCTACTCACGCCCCCTTAATCCCGAAATCGCTGATAACTGCTCCGGATGAGCACAGTCGAATTTGATAATTACCGGATGCCGGAGTAAGATGCTGATGATGAGAATGGTGCCTGAGTTTTGGAGCAAAACTGAGATCTGAAGACCCAGCAACTGATTAGGGCTTTCTGGCTGAAAACCCCCCTTACGGTTGCGCACGTGTTCCTGCAACAATCTATACTGTATACTGGATAACTATGAATGAATGTAAGAGCAAATGGTGAACCTGTATGGCTTACCCTGAATGAGACTAGGGCAAATGTTTTACTGCCGAAACCCCGCTAGCTGAAGACTCCGTCTCCAACCCCAACTGTTGTGCTGCTATCCAAGAGCTCCCAAAATAATGATCATCAAAAGTGAAGTCTCCTTTCGCTTTATCCTCCTTTTATAACTTTCAACTACGAAAACCCTAATCTTTGACCTAATTAGGTCACTTTATCTTCTAATTTGCAGTTGACTTGCATGCATGCGGATGGAGACTTAATGAGTGCATGCATCATTAAATAATGCTTGGATGGCATGCACGAAGGTGGCCTTTGGCCCCGGTGGCCCTTCTTGACCTAATGATGATGCCCTAGATCTTCTACGGGTGGCATCAGTCCTTAGCTGATTCCCTAACTATCAGTAACCACTCGAACCCACAGGAATCACATAGGTTAGCGGTTTTGGGCCCTAAGGCCTAATCGGAAGAGGACATTACACTTTGGGACTGAATCCTGTAGATCTTTGGCTCTACTAATGGCATCCTGCAAAGTGGGGGCTTTGTAGGCTTTCACCCATCCCCGTAGTGGCTCTGTTAGGGCCTCAGTGAATAACATAGTCAACTTGCTCTCTGACACATCTGTTACCATGACTGCTATCCTCTGGAATTCTGAGATGAAGGCTTCTGCACTACCTGTCTGTTTGAGTTGAGCCAACTCCCTAAAATGTATCTCTGGATCCTTCCTGTCAAACCGCTCCATGAGCTTCTGAGTGAACTCACCGTAGGAGTGTATGGTGTTGTGACCCAATGTCACCAATCCGTGGTACCACCACTCGTGAGCCTCTCCGTCCAGGTGGAGTGTAACCAATTTAATGGCATCTGTCTCTATCATGGGATTGAGTTGGAAATAGATATCCAACTTTTGAACCCATATCCTCGCTAAATCTCTGTGAGTCCCATCAAAGATTGGGATGGTCAACCTACCCAACGTCTTCTGCAATTCATAGTTGTGATTGAATCCCTTGTTGAAATTCCTGGGCCTGTTCCTACGCTTCATGTTGCAAAAATCCGAGAAAGACATGGCAGCATAAAACTCATCCCCTAAGTCCCTTTATTCCTGCAAATAAGCCCCAAAAGGTTCGCTAGGCTCTACCTACATGACTGGGCCACCTACTGCATCTGCCAAGAAGTGAGGCATAGTAGGCATGTTGGAAGGTCTGCTATATATGTGCGGTGTATTCTGTATGTTGGTGTACGCAACCTTTCCACTACTGCTTGTTGATCCTCGATCTATTGGTGAGGGAGGTGTACTGTTGTTACCTATTTCTGGTTTTGCAGATAATCTGTTGATTGCATTGAGTACATCTTTTTGCCCTTTGGCTAAGTCTTGCAATGCAGATACTAAGTTGCGAAACTCCATCCTGTCCTCCTCTTCTCCTATTCCCTTTCCCTTGTTAGAGTGTATACCTGTTTGTTCCATGTCTGAGTTGATATCCTCTAGTTGGATATCCTCAAAGTCCCCTGTGTATCTACTCCTTTTCCTATAAGTTACGAAAGGGTCTCCTTCTGTATTCATCTATTTCTCATTTCTTAAGCCCACAGCTAGCCAAGAAGATAGCTCTGATACCACTATAGTATCCCAAATCCCGATATTTTCTAATTCTATGCAAATATACTGAAACAGCCAGGCATGCAAAATTCCCTATTTTATAGCTAAAATTAGGGTTAGGGTTTGTAGGATAGAATGAACACTTACCACTGATAAGCTGGCTGGAATGCTCCTGAGAGAATATGCATGCATCAAGAGCTGAATCGAAGATGACTTGGTATCTTCTGCTTCCGATGATACCCCAGCAGCATGAACCCCAAATCAGCTAAGGGTGGCGTTTTCAGTGAAGGAGGTGTCCGATGAAGCTGAGAATTTGCAGGACTGATAGTCTTACTATGCCGGAGAGAATGCCTGGCACATACGGAAATTATGAGGTCTCTAGGCAGGCTAGCGAATTGTTCTGGAGGTTCAGCTGCTCATGCCCCCCTAATCCCGAAATGGATGATAACTGCTCAGGATGAGCAAGACCGGGTCTGATAATCACCAGGTACTGGAGTATGATACCGATGATGAGAATGGTGCCTGGGTTTCGAAGGTAAACTAAGATCTAAAGACCCAGCGAATGATTTGGGCTTTCCAGCTGAAAACCCCTTACGACTGCACATGTGCCCCTGCAAACAATCTCTGATGGATACTGGATAACTATGAATAATTTGAAGAGCGGATGGTGAACCTGGATGGCTTACCCTGGATGAGACTAGGGCAGATATCTCACTGCCGAAACCCCATTAGTTGAAGACATCGTCTCCAACCCGAACTGTTGTGGCCGCACACTGTGCTGCTACTCAAGAGCTCCAAAATCAATAATCATCAAAAGTGAGTCTCCTTTCACTTTATCTTTCTTTTATAACTTTCAACTGCGAAAACCCTAACTTTTGACCTAATTAGGTCAGTTTAATTTCTAATTTGCAGTTGACCTGCATGCATGCGCATGGAGACTTAAATAGATGCATGCATCATTAAATAATGCTTAGAGGTCATGCATGGCAGTGGCCTTTGGCCCCGATGGCCCTCTTTGACCTAATGGTGATATCATATTGATGCCCTAGATTTTCTGTAGATGGCATCAGTCTTTAGTTGATTCCCGACTGTCAATAACCGCTTGAACCCACAGGAATCACATAGGTTAGCAGTTTTGGTCCTCAATGCCTAATCAGATGACATTACATATACTCATTTCATAGTTGTAGCCAATTTGCTAGTGAAGGGTGAAGGATGAAATTGACAAGGCTAAGGCAAAGGATGACTTCCTACTTAACATCATGACACTTTATCCAAGCTCATTAGGACCATCAATTTTATTTCCATGGCCTTTTTGGCCTATATGACCCCCTTTGGGACTTCACCAGTGCTTAAAAACACAGCTAATCGCAACTTTCATCCGAGACATATTTATATATATATAAGGTCAGCAATATTTGGATATAGCATATTTTTAACCATTGCTTTTTTGGACCTTTTCTTATTACCCTTCAAGGGGTATTTTAGCATTTCATTTCTCTTGCCCTTTTTCACATATGTTAAGAAACACAGTTTTAGCATTTTCATTTTCCATGGGCGCATATAAAATATTTCCAATGCAGGTAGTACATGAGCTTTCAGTTTTAGCCAACAACATCTCAAGTGACCAGGGGGAGTTCTGCACAGTGCCAAGCATCAGGACAACCGACCAGAATGATTTAGGCATACAATCCAACTCACCAAAGGCAAGTTCTGTCACCAACTCATAGCCGAGACACAATATAAACAGGGAGGCTTGTCCAACAAAGGTTCTAGCGGGGGAAAAGGTCCTCCATGCCATAAGTCAAGAAGTCAGTCGTGTTGAAAACAAAACTGGAAGGTAATGGATGGGTGGAGATAGTGAATGATGAAGCCAACACTAGCAAGCCAAAATAATGGTGGGAATGACTACCTCTATTCTCTCTAAGGAGGGTAAAACCAATGAGTATAGATCAAGAACTTCCAAGTCTAAGTAGAGACATCAATACATAATACAAAATACATCCAAGTCCATATAATTATGACCGCTAGATCATGACACCACATGTTAATACATGTCACAAAAATGAGTATAAGAGCAATGATAACCATAACACAATATAAAAAGCTGAGTCATAATCATGCAATATAATCCATCTGAAACATCATCTATCCAATGAGAAAGCACTGATATAAAATTGGGCATCAATAACTGCTCTGTAATGACTAAATGGCTACATCGGTCCTCAAATCTGAGTGTCCTGAGACTCAGTCCTGACATGGGAGAGTACAATAGTCCACTAATACAATAATGATCCGTCAAAACTGCTCATCTCAACATCTCATATGTAAGAGATCTGGCTGAAAAATGTACTATGTCTGAAAAATAGAATATGGTAGCCTGGCTACTATATATGTGATAACACGTGGCTAACTTGTCTCATGTGGTGCGCGAGTTAACCTTAGGATAGAAGCATCACATTTGAAATAAGCTTGGAAACTAGGGAATCTACTATGGAAGGAAGTGCGCCCCCTCATTTGGGTTGACATCATGTGCTATGTGGCAATTCTTGTTAAATTTTCATATGCTTAGCTAAGACATTAGTATTTCATTTCATTTTCATGACAAAAGCATATAAACAGGATCACTAAAAGATAGACAAGCACAACCATAAAAAAGGAACACAAAGATTTATCCTAGGAAAACCCTAAAGGGAAAAACCCGGCAAAAGCTTCCTCAATATAGATGCCCCAAAAAGATAAAAGATAAAACCAGCAAGGAGATCAAAGCTTGATCCTCCTCCTTCTCCAGCTACTTCTCTTTTCCACTAATGCGCTACACAAGTGAGAGTGTGTGTGTCTCAAATGAGGAGCACTACACCTCTATTTATATTCATCCGTTCACTTAAGTTAACTCATTTGACATGTAGGCTCGAGTTAAATCATGTAGGTTCGAGTTACACATGTAGGCTCAAGTAACCAAACTGGGGTGCTGATGACCCACCTTTACAATTAGAGGGGACTACCTCATGACTCTTATTAGTTTTTCCGATTAGGAGCATCGGGATACAATGTAATACAAGTGGTTCTCCCGGTAGGACCATCGGGGACCACAAAAAGATACATATAGAATATTCTTCGAAGTTACAATATTTCAACACTCCCCCTTAACGAGAAGGGTATTCTACAGCAACATCAACAACAACAAAAGTAGAGATAGGGGACATCATCAACATCAGCAGGGTAACACATCTATAAATCATTGGAAGCTTTTCAACATCATGTAGTCTTCATCTTCAGTCTTCAGTCTTCATCATCAGCAACATCTTCAGTCTTTGATCAGCAACATCTTCAGCATTTTGATCTTTCAATTAGCAACGATATCTTCGGCACTTGGACCTTTCGATCAGCAACATCTTCAGCACTTTGACTGTTCGATCAGCAACAACATCTTCAGCATTTTGACCTTTCGATCAGCAACATCTTCAACACTTTGACTTTTCGATCAGCAACAATATCTTCAACATTTTGACCTTTCGATCAGCAACATCTTCAGCACTTTGACTTTTCGATCAGCAGCAACATCTTCAGCACCTTGACCTTTCGATCAGCAGCAACATCTTCAGTACTTTGACCTCTCGATCAGCAATATCATCATCAACACTTTGCCCTTTCGATTAGAAACATCATCATCATACTCTAATCTTTCGATCAGAAACATCATCGACATAAAAACATCATCATCATACTCTGATCTTTCGATCAGAAACATCATAATCATAGTGCGTCGTCATCATACTCTAATCTTTAGATCAGTACGTCATCATCATCATACTCTGATCTTTCGATCAGTACGGCATCATCATCATCAGCAACAACCTGCAATCCACAACTCAAAGACAAAAAGTCTTTGGATCATTTTTGGACTTAAAGTCCAGGGATGATACAATCCCACCACATTCTCGACAACCGAAGTTACCGGATTGATTACGGGAGAATCAGTCCCTATCACTTTAGGACTAAGTCCAAGGACGATACAATCCTACCACATTCTCGAGGACCGAAGCCACCGAATTGATTACGGGAGAACCAGTCCCTATCACTTTAGGACTATCTCCAAGGATGATGCAATCCTACCACATTCTCGAGGACCGAAGCCACCGGATTGATTACGGGAGAATCAGTCCCTATCACTTTAGAACTATGTCCAAGGATGATGCAATCCTACCCCATT
>LPNX010971716.1:0-32937 GCA_001517045.1 Pseudotsuga menziesii | reverse complement strand
CTACCTCATGACTCTTATTAGTTCTTCCGATTAGGAGCATCGGGGTATAATGTAATACAAGTGGTTCTCCTGGTAGGACCATCGAGGACCACAAAAAGATACATATAGAATATTCTTCGAAGTTACAATATTTCAACAATTCTTAAATGGGTTGGTGAAACATATGGATGGGGGCGCATCTCTCTTATGAGAGGAGGCGCATCCCCTTAAGGTTGCATTCCACTTCAAATCCAATCAACTCCACAATCTTCTCGTGAAACTCAAGCTTGTACACCACCCTTCACGTCAAGACTCGCGCTTGGTTAATGTGACAATCAAGGAATGGTTCGGTGATAAGTTAGGTGAGGGCGCATATCCTTATGGGGATGTGGCTCCTCCTCGTTCCAATCAAATCAAACACGATCAATCGTTATCTCAAGTTAATGCCTCTCCTCTGGCAATTGGATAAGCCCCCCCCTCCCCGAGGCTTGGGTTTTCTATTTAAGCAAGTCCTTCTTCCTCATTCCAACGGAAGCAAGGAACATCTGCTCATGTACCATTTTTGTTTTTGCTATCTGAATAAAGTTGAAGGCTTTGGAGGCTTATGAAGTATGACATTTTCGGTGCATTTGCTTTGTGAATGAGGTGATACTGCTGCAATTTCACGCTTTTTTTTAATTATATCACTAGTCTGGTTTAGACGGCTCGCTAAAGCACATAGGGTAAATATTTGCAGTTGTCAATTTGTTTACTTACTGATTTACTCTTAAAGATTCAAGAAGACATTGTCTTATTAAGTTATATTTCATGATTTTTTGGTTTTCATTAGTAAAAGGTACCAGATCTATTATCTTTTGTTTCAAGTATGATATGTTTTTTTGCAAATCATCTTCCCAAGTAAAAGGTTGAGCTCTATTATCACATATATAGTAGTCGGGCTACCATACTCTATTTTTCAGATTCTAGTACATTTTTCAGCTAGTTCCCCTACATATGAGATGCTAAGATGAGCGTCTATGATGGATCATGATTTGATTTTGGACTATAGTACTCTCCCATGCCATGACTGAGTCTCAGGACACTCATATTTGAGGACTGATGTAGTCATTTTAGCCATTTGCAGAGCAGTTATTAATGCCCAGAGTTGTATCAGTGTTTTCTCATTTGACTGATGTTGGTTCAGATAGATTATTTATGACTCAGCTTATATATCTTGTGTTATGGTTATCATTGCTCTTATACTCATTCTTGTGACATGTATTAGCATTTAGTGTCATGATCTGGCGATCATATAAATATGTGGACTTGGTTGTATTGTTATTATGTATCGATGTCCTTACTCAGACCTAGAAGTTCATAATCTATACTCATTGGTTTTATCCTCCTTAGGGAGAATAGAGGTAGTCATTCCCATCATACTTTGGCTTGCTAGTGTTGGTTTCATTATTCATTGTCTCCACCCATCCATTACCTTCCAGTTATGTTCTCAACCCGACCTACTACTTGACTTATGGCATAGAGGATCTTTTCCCCACTGGAGCATTTGTTGGACAAGCCTCCCTGTTATTTGAGTCTTGGCTCTAAGTTGCCTAGGTTGTGTTGGCTAACCTGAAACAAGTAGCACTGCCATCAATACAATGTATTTGGAAATGAAATGAATATCTTATGAAAAAATCCCATTCATGAAAAGTATCGTTTTTAAACATGCGTGAATGCAAGGCTATCCTAATGAAATTGCCTTTGAAGTACAATGAAAAGAATATCTTAAAACATTCATGAAAAGTAGTGTTTTTCAACATACATGAATGCATCAAGCCTAAATAATAAAAAAACCATGTAATAAAAACATGGGCAGAGGCTATGGAAAATCAAAGGCCCAAAAGAGCAATGGCTCCTAAAGTTATATCTAAGGATTGTTGGCCCTACTTGTATTGAGTTGAATTGTGAGCATTTGTCAAGGTGAATAAGCACCTCTGAAGTAACTCACCCATTTGTGAGACTGTAATGTCCTCTTCCGATTAGGCCTTGAGGCCCAAAACCGCTAACCTATGTGATTCCTGTGGGTTCGAGCGGTTACTGACAGTTAGGGAATCAGCTAAGGACTGATGCCATCCATAGAAGATCTAGGGCCAAGAAGGGCCACCGAGGCCAAAGGCCACCTTCATGCATGCCATCCAAGCATTATTTAATGATGCATGCACTCATTAAGTCTCCATCCGCATGCATGCAAGTCAACTGCAAATTAGAAGATAAAGTGACCTAATTATGTCAAAGATTAGGGTTTTCGCAGTTGAAAGTTATAAAAGGAGGATAAAGCGAAAGGAGACTTCACTTTTGATGATCATTATTTTGGGAGCTCTTGGATAGCAGCACAGCGTGCCGCACAGCAGTTGGGGTTGGAGACGAAGTCTTCAGCTAGCGGGGTTTCAACAGTGAAACATCTGCCCTAGTCTCATTCAGGGTAAGCAATACAGGTTCACCATTTGCTCTTACATTCATTCATAGTTATCCAATATACGGTATAGATTGTTGCAGGAACACGTGTGCAGCCGTAAGGGGGGTTTTCAGCCAGAAAGCCCTAATCAGTTGCTGGGTCTTCAGATCTCAGTTTTGCTTCGAAACTCAGGCACCATTCTCATCATCAACATCTTACTCCGGCATTCGGTAATTATCAGATCCGACCATACTTATCCGGAGCAGTTATCAGCGATTTCGGGATCAAGGGGGCGTGAGCAGCTGCCTCTCTGGAACAATTTGCTAGCCTGCCTAGAGACCTCAGAAACTCCGCATGTACCAGGCATTCTCTCCGGCACGGGAAGGCTATCAGTCCTGCAAATCGGTAGCTTCATCGGACACCTCCTTCACTGAAAACGTCACCCTTATCTGATCTGGGTTCTTACTGTTGGGGTTTCGTCGGATATAGAAGATATCTATCCATCTCCGATTCAGTTCTTGATGTTTGCATACTCTCTCAGGAGCAGTCCAGCCGGCTTATCAGTGGTAAGTGTTCATTCTATCTCACAAACCCTAACCCTATTTTTTGCTATAAAATAGGGATTTGTGCATGGCAGTTTGCATGCACAGTTGTATCAGCATATTCGCTTAGAAATAGAAAATATCGGGATTTGGGATATTACAGAGACACTACCATCCCCTTTGTTGTTGCTTGTCTGTCATATGCTAGAGTGAGTATCCCCTTTCCGTATCCGAAGTGCCACAATGTCAAGTTGGTAGTCACCCTTTTCCCTAGCCATGTGAATTTGAGGAACTTTTTGAAGAATTTTCTGAGACATCTCATTTACGAGATAAGCTATTAATGTTTTTGGGGGTTTTGTCCTTTGAAGGTTTCCCCAATGAAAAATATTGTGTCCATGTGTGTTGATGTGATGAATGTGTTTTTACTGCACTGTTGATTTGTTCATGTTTATCTGTAAATTTTTTAAAGTTTATGCTCATACTAAAAATTCAACATGGTATCAGAGCTTAGCATGTGAAAACAATAACATAGTAAAGGGACACTGTTGTTGTTTTTTCACTAGATCTTGGAATAAGATTTGCAGATCTAACTTTTTGGACAAGTGACAGAGATGGCCACTAATGGTCTAAAACCGGAAGAGAAGCTTTCCGGTGCAGCAAACTTCAACTCCTGGAAAGCCAGGTTGACAGCCATTCTAGATGAGAATGACTTGGATGACCTTGTTTTTAATGCCATAGAAGAGCCTACAACAAATGCTGGTAGACTTGCCTACAAGAAAAAGCAAGGTAAGGCTAGAAGACTATTTATGATTCCATCAGAGAAGAGTTGATGCCCAACATCTCAATCTCTGAAGACTGCTAAAGAATGCTATGATACATTGGTAAACCTCTATGAAAAGAAGGCTCCCAGTCAAAAGAGAGTCTTGAAGAAGAGGCTACAAACTTTGAAGCTGAACAAAGATGAAAGTGTTGGTTCCTTCTTCACCAAGATCAAACAGGGAAGAGATCAACTCTTTGTTATTGGTGTTACTTTTGATGATGATGATCTTGTACAAACAGTGATTGATGGTCTCCCAAGCTCTTGGAAAACCTTCATGGCATCCGTCTGTAGATGAGAAAATCAGCCAACCTTTGAAAGGCTTTGGCATGATTGCATACAAGAAGAAGCAAGGAACAATGACAAGGTAATCAAGCAGGATAACCTTGCACTTGCAGCAAAGACCAAGAAGTTCAAGAAGCCTTTCCATCAACAAAAGAAAGGGAGGAAACCTCAAGGTAAGTTTTCTGACATGTCTAAGATTGAATGTTATACTTGTCACAAGTTTGAACATTATGCTAAAGACTGCAGACAGAACAAGAAGAAACCCAAGAGAAGGTTTCGGGCATCTGCTGCAGAAGCAGAGGAAGAAGAAGAAAAAAGCCAAGGCTAATAAAACCGATGAGCGTAGAAGAGAGTACTATTTGATTTCTTCTCTAACTGGTTCTTTCTCAGCTTGCTCTACTTCTTGGTTGGTTGACAGTGGTGCCTCTAGACACATGACAAGTAACCGTAGTACCCTCACCAATTACAGAAAGAAGTAGAACTTGGGGATGATTCCACTTACAAGATTGAAGGAGTTGGCTCAACTTCACTTCAACTTGACTCAGGTACGATTCTTCATGTTGATGATATTCTTTATGTTCCTGGTGTTGTCCGCCGAATGCACACCAACAGCAGAAATCTAATGAAAGCTGTCTCCTCACTTGAGAAAGTGGGAGAGGTGTGGCCTTGGAGGCAAGTACAGAGCCAGGTACTGTCACCTACTCCTAGCTCCTCCGTTTAGGCTAACTCCTAACGAAGCCAAGGGGGGTCGTCCCTAACAAAGAGTTTTCTATGGCTCAATGTGTTTTAAGTGTTTTTGATGTTATGATGCGGATGGGTGTTTTTTAGGAGTTTTTGAATGATTACAACTTTATAATAAAATGAGCAATCCATGTTGCAATTACAAAACACAAGATTTGAGACAAACAATACAAAGATGACTTGGAAATTAAAGGCATCCACAGATGGATAATGATTTAAGCAAACATTAGGGACAAATGGTCCAGATCAAGGCGATGCATGGAAGTTTAAAACCAGTGCCAATATGGAGTCAAAACATGCTTGTGAATGCTGGAATACAAGTCTCAATAGTAGTGTTTGTGAGATCGTTTTGCAATTGTTCTTGGTTTATTTTATTGTAAATTTTAAAGATGGTCTTGCTTAAAGTGTCTAGGGAACCTAACCCGGAAATACTTTCAGTGGCTCCGTTTGAAGACATAACGGACCTGTCTAGAATCACAAGCTAGGTGTTCAGAGAATTTAACCAGTGAGTGTCCAGATTGGGTTTCCCGGCGTCCACACTTGGAATTTGCCCACTACCTGAGTATTTATCGAGATAACGTCAATGCATTGGTTATGGAGTGAAAGTTTTATTATGTTATCACTTGCAAGATTAACAAATCCGATCACCGTTTTGAGTAGGAGTCCAACTTTTCAGGGTTGGCAGAGCATACTAGGTGAGGGATAGCAACGAGGTAAATTTTAAGTGGGGAAATGTGAGTTGGAAAGATTTTATTATTATGAGCACACAGTTCAACTCTCCGACAGAGAGTGCTCTTGACTTTGTCTTATGACAAAAGTTCAAGAGACTTTAATTAATCTATAGGCTTGATGCAAGGATAATGCAATGGGAATGCTCTCCGACAGAGAGTGCTCTTGACTTGGGTTATTACAAGTTCAAGAGACTTTGGTTCTTTTTATAAGACAATCAGCTTGTAAATTGAAACCACATGATAGCTCAACAAATTGTAAAACAACGAAACAATGTCATAGCAAAAAAATGATAAACCACTTGCAAATGAAATAAATGAGAAACTAGTGTTCTACAACAAGAAGAAACTAATCTAACAAAGAGAAGTCAAAAATGACTTCAAGACACACTATCCCCGAAATTTCCAGCTAGCTGGTCATACGCAGGAAGACAATGGGGAAAGAGAGGTAGCACGCAATGTCAATGCGGCACTTGGGATGAAATCCCAAGGTACTTCTCAGGTCAAGACTGAAACAAATAAAAAGTTCTAAGTACAGAATTAAACTACTCTAAGCATGCAAAGTAAATTTGAGCTAAGGGCACAAGACACTCTTCCCCAAATGGGGAAGAAGAAACCAAAAGATGGGAGGCCTTATCCCACTTTGCCCTTTTATTAAGAGAGTACAATATTTAGGATTTTCAACCTTAGAGAAATAAAAAGAACCTGGAAAGACAAATGGAACAAGCCTCAATGGTTGTTTTACAAAAGGAGAGTAATTTGGAAAATTTTGTCTTCTTTAGTTCAAATCCCAAGTATTTGGATCTTCTTGTTTTTGGTACTCAGTTTCTACTCTTCTATTTGGTTTTTATTCTTCTTTGGCTCAATCTTCAAGTCCTTCTCTTAGGATTGTTTCTTTTCGTACCTACACACAACACAAATCAACTCAAAGCACCCATCAACTGTTAATTAAAACAAAATTTAAAAAAAGAAACTACTTCTAAGAAAGAGATATACAAAAATAAAACTAAGTGCGAAATCTAATCTATGATATGAAAACAACAATATAGTTGGCTGCAAAAAAGTGAGAAATGGGGCAGCAAACAACAGTATAGAGGGCAGCGAAAGAGGGCTGCTAAAAAGACAACAAAAAAAAGACAACGAAAGAGGGCTGAGAGGGCAGCGAAGGAGGGCTGCAAAAAGGAGGAAAAGAGGGCAAAAAAGGGGGGCAGGGAAAGAGAGGAACGAATGCAAGAGACCAAGACAAGCCAAAAAAACAAGATGGAAAGCTTGGTGGGAGAAAAAGATGAGGTAGGGCAAGAGCAAGGAGGAGAAGGCTAGAAAGCAATAAATCGAGAAGATCAAGGAGCAAACAAGAGAACTGGAAGAGGGAAGTTCGTAGATCCAGGTAACCAAATGTGTTTTTTGAAACTTTGTTGATGGAGGGAAGGAGCAGCTCTGATTGCTATGTCTCTTTCTTGGATTGGGAAGTGCTTAGAAAAACCTACAAAATGAAAGAGTTAGATGGAAAAAACCACTAGTACATGAAGAAGAGCTTGATCTCAAGCTTGTTCTTCACCCCTAATGATCCCTGCAAAACCCTTACAAACAATATCAAATCCGAACAAAATACTCATAAACTAGATTGTTAGCCTTTCTAGAGTATATAATGAAGAATGATTTAATGATTGAAAAGCAAGGTGAGAGAATATCACCAAAGACAATGTGAATCCACAACTCCAATAACTCGTGCACGGACCTCCAAAGTCACAACTTTATTCCAACTTCAAACAAATATTACAATAATTTTGGCAGAGTGTTCATGCCCAAAATCTCCATCCGAAAGAGAGTGCCAAGCACCTCTATTTATACAAAAAACAAAGCCCCAGGGGGGCATTTAAGAACTGAGGATGACAAAGCCTGAGCTAGAGTTCATGGAGATAGACATGGGATTTTCTTCAAAGAGGATGCGCCACCTCTCACAAGAGAGATGCGCTCTCATCCTTAAGCTCAACCAATCTGCCACATCGTGCCACATATCTTCATAAACTCTCGATGACTATGAGTGAGGGTGAGGGAATCATGGGGATTCGCCTTCGCTAAAAGGTGGTGTATTGGAGTTAGGCGCTGCCCCACCAAACCAAACCTGTCACGCCACATCACGAGTTGCCAAGCCGTATGAAGGGGCGCACTCAACCTTAGATACATATGATACTTCTCAAACTACCAAAAATCACGCCCTGATTTTAGGAAGAGATCGCCACGACTTCAATGTTAACTCCACGCTAATGGATAAACACCACATCACTATCCTCTTTGCGTGGGCCATAGGACGTGAGCCGGAGTGGGAAAATGCTTGGTTTAAATCGTAACTATAGCTAACGTCACCCTCTCCATTAAACAATTCACAAGCATTGGAAATATGTGCCATGGTTATATACTTACCATATTATAATTGCGGGTGGGTCCACACGCTCCCACTCACACCACCACTCACGCTAGTGTGAGTCTTCACGTCAAACCAACGTCACACTCCACTTCAAACAAATCGCAACCAAGGAATAATCTGTTTGAACCATGGTTTAAAAAAAAAATAATGCTTGAGTGATGTGTCATATAGTGTCCACCTCATGCTTATCACACTCATCACTACACTCTAATGGTGATAGCGTGAGCCTTCCTCACGTTACCTCCTTTTATGAAATAATTTATAACCAAACTTTAAACCAAAGCTTATGCCATGTCACCTTGAAGAGGATCGTAACCCACGTGGCCACATGCCAAGTCACCATTTACCCTTTAAAAAATTCAAATTTGACTTTGAATTTGACTTTTCTAAATTTGGATTTTAGTGCATTCTGTCCAATTTTAGCATTTAAATGGTATTCTAGTGCTCAATTAGCCGATTGATGACTTTTGGGATGCTTCGGCTGGCTGACTGATGGTGAAAGTGACCCTTGGAGTGAAGATGCTACTCTGGGCTTGAAAATGAGCCCAACCATGCTAAAAACGGACTCCGGATCACACTTTTTTTACTTTCTGAAATTTTCCATTTAAACCATTAAAAAATGGCTTAAAAAACAGAAAAATTTAATTTTTCTCGGAATCCAACGAAACCTTAGGGGGGCCTAGTACATGTTCATACGACTCAATCAGAATGCCTAGCATGATAAAAAATACTGACACGAAAGCTCTAATAACCTCCCAAGGCCGAAACACCAAGACAACTACCCCAGCTTTGGAGGAGCGAGTGAAAAACTCAGAAATTATTGGTCATTTATTCAACAACCAATAATAACTAAGGGAAAAAACACTCTGGGCTAGTCGGCTTGATGCCCAAGTCCGGGAAGCCAAGCCTTTAATAAAAATTTAAATGCTAGGACATTTTTTACATTTTTCCGAAGGGGGTATGAACATGTATTTTACAAAAATAAAAAGTTCATCCAAAAACTGGCTAACTTTGGAACACACTGGACTTCTGAACTCTGGAGATGAGCATTCATCATGCTTGATAACTGGCAACTCAATAGGAAGTTCAACTATAGTACAAAATAGCTGGTAATACCTGGTTTAAAGAAGAATCTTTTATCTGTTCCTGGTTTAGAAGACAAGGGCCACAGAGTCCTCTTTATGGACAAGAAGGTCTTTTTATGGGCAAAAGACACAGATCTAGACTCAACAATACAGAATGGGGTTCGAGAGGGAGATCTCTACAAAGCTTCAAAAGTTTCCACTCATGCTTTGGTACATCACTCAGTTGATCCCTGTGAACTTTGGCATAGAAGAATTGGACACCTTCACTACACAACTCTCTCAGAATTGCAGAAGATGGTTACAGGTATGCTAGAAGTTTCTTTAAAGCATGAAGGAATTTGCAAAGGATGTGCTCTAGGTAAGAACACTAAAAAATCATTTCCCAGAAGCAAGAGTAGATCTAAAGGCATTTTGGATTTGATTCATTCTGATATTTGTGGGCCCATGTCTTCACCCTCGTTGAGTGGGTGTTTATATTATGTCTTGTTTATTAATGACTACTCTCAGAAGTCTTGGATTTACTTCCTCAAGGCCAAGAGTGAAACCTTTGACAAGTTCAAAGAGTTCAAGACACTGACTGAAAATCAGACTAGCAGGCACATCTGTGAGATCAGATGATAGAGGTGAGTATGAATCTAATGAGTTTGATGATTTTTGCCGAGAAACAGGAATCAAGAAAAATTGACAGTGCCTTACAACCCTCGGCAGAATGGGGTTGCAGAAAGGAAGAATAGAACGATCTGAGGCTGCTAAAGCCATGATCACTGATCTAGATCTTCCTTTGTCTTTGTGGGCTAAAGCTATAGGAATTGTTGTGTACATCTAGAATAGAAGCCCTCATGCTATCTTGGGTGAGAAGACTCTAGAAGAAGTCTTCGCCAAGAAGAAACCTGCAGTTACTCACATGAGGATATTTGGCACTCTTGTGTATGTTCATGTGCCAAAAGAAAAGAGGGCCAAACTAGAGCCTTCTGGTAAGAAAGGCTTATTTGTTGGGTACAATGATTGCTCGAAGGCTTATCGAGTATATATACCTGGACAGAGGTACATTGAGGTCAGCAGAGATGTGATCTTCCATGAGGAAGCAGTGTTTCGTAAAACACTAGAGCTTTCACCAGAAGATGCAGTTGCTCCACTTGAGTTTCCAGATTCAGAAATTCAGAGGGAGAAAGAATTTGATGATCAAACTCCAGATGTTCCTGAAAGCTTTGAAAGTCCACTAGAAGAACTACTTGAAGCTCCTCCTTCCAAAAGGAGACCTGCTTGGTACCGAGTAACGGTACAAGAAGCCGAGAAACACAAAGCTCCTTCAAGAACTTTCAGAGAAAGCATAAGACCACAGAAGTACTCTGGTCTTATGAGTCAGCTTATCAGTTCAAAACCTTCATCGTACAAAGAAGCAACAAGTAAACAGGTATGGGTTGATGCCATGATTGAAGAGTATAAGTCAATAATGAAAAATGATGTTTGGGAAGTTGTTCCCAGACCTACAAGAAAGTCAGTAGTGACTTCCAAGATGGCTTTATAAGATCAAGCATGCTGCATATGGCAGTGTGGAAAAGTATAAATCTAGGTTTGTAGCTCGTGGCTTTACTCAGAAAGAAGGCATTGACTATCACGAGACATTTGCACCTATTGCCAGGTACACTACCATCAGAACCATCATTTCACTTGCTGCAGTATTCAGATGGAAGTTACATCAAATGGATGTAAAGACAGCCTTTCTCAATGTAAGATTGAGGAAGAAGTTTATATTGAACAACCTGAAGGCTTTGTTACTCATGGGAAGAAGACCCATGTATGTAAACCGAAGGAAGCCTTGTATGGACTGAAACAGGCTCCGAGAGTCTGGTATGCCAGGATGGATGGATTTCTCCATAGCTTGGGGTTTTCCAAAAGTACAGTTGATTCTAACTTATACTTTAAAGTTGTTCATAATCATGTCTTGATATTTGTTCTATATGTAGATGACTTGTTTCGTACAGGTGATGAACAGTTGATAGACCAGTGTAAGAGGGAGCTTACCTCTGAATTCGAGATGAAAGATCTCGGATTGATGCATTACTTCCTTGGCTTAGAAGTTTGGCAAAATCCAGGTGAGATCTTCCTGACACAAGGAAAGTATGCAGTGGATATCTTGCAGAGATTTGGGATGCAGGACTGCAAGTCCATGAGCGTACCAATGACTACCAACTTGAAAAAGTTGCGAGACTCAGCCTCTAGTTCACAGAGTAAGGACTCCACACTATACAGATAGCTCATTGGTTCCCTAATGTATCTCGTGCATACGAGACCAGACATCTGCTACACAATGAATGCACTGAGCCAGTTCATGTCAGATCCGAAGCACATACACTTGGTAGCCGCCAAACATGTACTCATATATGTGCGAGGGACTATCACTTATGGGCTCAGGTATACTTCCAGCAGTGGAGTATTGTTATCTGGATATTCAGATTCAGATTGGACCGGCAATGCAGTTGACCGGAAAAGTGCCTCTAGTTATTGCTTCAATATGGGATCAGCAATGATCTCTTGGTCCAGTAGGAAGCAGGGTTCCATAGCTCAGAGTACAGTTGAGGCAGAGTATATTGCTACAAGTGATGCCTGCAAAGAAGCAGTTTGGCTCAGAAAGTTATCTGATCTGTTCGAGGGAAAGCTTGACTCAACGATCATCCATTGCGATAATCAGAGTTGCATAAAGCTTTCAGAGAATCCAGTGTTTCATGACAGATCGAAACACATTGAAATGAGGTATCATTTCATCAGAGACCTAGTGCAGAGAGGTACTCTGAAGTTGCAGTACATTCGTACAGATGAACAACTTGCAGATATCTTGACCAAGCCTCTGACATCATCAAAGTTCGTGTACTTTCGTGACAAGCTTGGTATGGCAAAGAATGCCTCTCTCACTAAGAAGGAGTGTTGATTTTTCTGAGCAGCATCGAGAGCCCTTCTCTTCGCAGAAAGGGACCATGGTGAAGACTCAACCCAGTGTTGACTGACCATTCTGTTGAATGGTAGATATCTGGTCTAGGACTATGATATAGACCCAGATCTGCCCTGGGTAGACTCAACCTAGTGTTGAGTAGACATCTGGTCCGGGACCACGGTGTAGACCAGTCTGGGACTGGTAGACTCAACCTAGTTCTGAGTAGCCATTCTCTGGGAGAATGAAAACACTATAAGCCCTAGACTGGGTCTGGGCATGTGTGTTGCACTTTGACCCTTAATCTATGGGCTTGGTGTGCTTCTCCAAGGATTAGCTACCCTTGGTTAAGTTACCCTAGTACCAGATCTAGGTGTCACACAGTGTGTGAGATAAAAGCATTAATAACTCTCTTGGTTTATGATGATGTACTTTTGAAATAAAAAAAGGACCACAGGTAATGACCACAGGGTCACTTGGAAAATGACCAAAGTCAAAAGTCAAAATAAAGAAAGACTTTGTGACCATTGGAAAATGACCAAAGTCAAAAGTCAAAATAAATAGACTTTGTGACCATAGGAAAATTACCAAAGTCAAAAATCAAAATAAATAAGGACTTCTTATAAAAGTCAAAGGAAAAATAAAAGTACCGTTTTTGGTAAATGTGAAAGTGAAATTAGGAAAAGATTAAAAAAATTATTATTTTAATCTTTCCTAATTTGTTGTACACCTACAGGTGAATGAAGGCTATAAAAGAAGATCAAGCCTTCTCATTTGATACACACACTTTTGCTCTCACAAGTGAAGAAGACTATCTTATGTTCAAACCCGCAACTAAGGTTTTATCAGCAAAGTCCATCTTCAGCATTTTTGCACAGCCATCTTTAGCATTCCATTTTTTGGGGGAAGCCTTCTTCATTTTTTGGGCAGCTGAGATTTTTCTTTGTGGGTATCCTTTTCTATTTTCGGGCAGTTTTCAAACAGTCTGATATTTTTGGGCAATTTTCAGACAGTATGATATTTTCGGGCAGTTTTCAGACAGTTTGATATTTTCGGGCAGTTTTCAGTAGTCTTATATTTTCGAGCAGTTTTCAGCAGTCTGATATTTTGGGGCAGTTTTCAGCAGTCTAATATTTTTGGGCAGTTTTCAACAATCTGATATTTTTGGGTAGGAGAGAGAAAATCTCAGTTTTTTCTAAGAAAGCCCTAAATTGGTAATTTTCTGTAATTCTGGAAATTGTGAGTAAAATTATCAATCTAATTTTTACTGATGAATTTTACAGTTACTGTGGGTAAAATCCCGATCTAGATTTGAGGAACTTTTTGAATAATTTTCTGAGTCATCTTATTTACGAGATGAGCTATTAATGCTTTTGGGGTTTTTGTCCTTTAAAGGTTTCCCCAATGAAAAATATTGTGTTCATGTGTGTTGATGTGATGAATGTGTTTTTACTGCACTGCTGATTTGTTCATGTTTATTTGCAAATTTTTTAAAGTTTATGCTAATGCTAAAAATTCAACACATTCTTAGTTTGTTGTGTATTTGGAATCTCAAGCAAAGTTTTTTTTATTTGAGAATAGTATTGTAATAGTTTTATTGCATGTTATGTGGGTTGTTTGTTTAGAATTTGGGAAATTAAAGTATTTCTAGCTTAAATTTTTTGTCTCTCAAGTTTTTGTGGATTTCTCACTCCATTTGCGATGTTGAGCTAATTTTGTTATAAGTTTCCCAAGTTTGGAGAGTGGGATTGCCGGGGGGATACCCCATTGTCCAACAAATTTCGAAAAGGACTTGACATCTTTACTAACATTCTTATTCTTATTGCAGCTCTTAAATACTTCATTTTGCACTCAAATATTATCATTTTTCAAGTTTATACATTCTAGTTTTGTCTTAGAAAAATTTATGATTTTTGCATGAAAAAATTTGAGCTTATTTAAAACTCATTTCATCACTTTTGTGCTATAATAGTTTGTTTTTTTGTGCAATTTTATGATCTCACAGGGGGAGGGAATGCTCAAGTTCAGCCACTAGCAAGCACCAACAACACCCAAGAGAGTCTACTTCAAGTCCCTTGCAAAAAACAATTAAAAAATCACTCTTTCTCTCTCATTTCTTAAAAAATATTAGTGTTGAAATCTACATCTTTGTAACAAGCCCAAGAGAGTCTCTTGGACTTGATTTTGTTGTGCTTCATTTCGATTTTTCAGTACTTGGTGGATTTGGTTTCGGTTGCATGTAATTGAAGTGGCTCTGTCCATCCTTGCATGACCTTGTAAGTTGTTTGGATTTATATTAGTTTACTTCATTGTTTGTTTTCTTTTTGCCTGCACCTCACAAGTGAAGTGGCTCTGCCCATCCATGTGAAATCGTGTTGGCTAGCATTATTATTTCAAGTATTTGCTTATTTCTTTTTTCCCGCACCTCACAAGTGAAGTGGCTCTGCCCATCCATGTGAAATCACGTTGGCTAGCATTTTTATTTTGCTTATTTTCTTTTGCCCGCACCTCACAATTGAATAGTATCTGCCTCCGTTGTGATATCGCGCTTGGATTGTTTTGTTTAATTTTTTGTTTAAGGATAAAGTTTACCATAAGCCCAGTTTTTGCTCCATATCCTCTTCCCCCGCTGATTCGACCGATCTAGGGTGACGAGAAAGGGCAAAGATTTGTGTTGGCTAGTTTAATAGGCACCCAGATAAGTATCTTCATTATAAAGGAGAAAAAGAGGCTTTCCCTGTAAAGCTAGTTGGGTAGAGGCTGTAGGGTCTTCATGGCACTTTGTGTTCTCTAGTTGAGCACCCAGCAAGTTTCAAGTTTGACCCGTGGAGCTAGGTGGGAACCTTGTGTTTCCATGTTGAGCGCCCGACATTCTCTCTCTAATCGAAAGATTTAGTCTCTTGGCGTAGACATCCAGAATAGTTCGTTTTTTTGCAACAAACACCTTAATTCCCTAAGTCAAAGAGAGACATAAAATTTACTAAAATTTACAGGACCACTTGCATAACTTTGTTACAATCATTTACGTTTCTCTACTTTGGAAGCACTTTATTTAAACTTGTTCATTTACTAGAAGTCATCGTGTTCTTCTATATTTGTTAAAGTAAATGAGTTGATGCTTTAGGAAAATTATTTGAAGTTGATTATTGTGACTCCATAGCCCAAGTAGAGACGGCACTGATCATTTTGATTATTTGATTGTTTCTCTCTTTCATACATTACTGGTTGATTGTTAAAGGGTTTGTTTGACATTGAAATATTTGCATCAGTGCACATTGATTGTCATTTTTGTAATTTACAACTCCCAGAAAAAATTCTTCAAAAAAGAACTTAGTAAGTAGGGACTATTCCCCTTGGCCTTTAGGAGTTGTGGTCTAAACGAAGGAGTTTAGAACTAAGGTGACGGTGGGTTCTCAACTCATAAGTTGCCCTCAGGAACACACACAGTGGTTGGGAGACTTACCCGTGTCCAAGTGTGTTTTAGACGACAACAAGGTTTAGAATTAATTCTGAGTTTGGCACACTTTTCAATATGAAAACTTGAGATAAGTATTGTTGTTCTAAATTTGTAAATTGTCTCTGAAAATAAAAATCTTTCTCTTATCAGGTTTTCCCTTCAAGGTTTTATTGTGGACCAAGTTTGGTCAAAAATCTCTGAGTCAAAAGTTATAATGTGGCTGTCATTTATTTTCTGAGTTTTATAGTAGAGAAAACCAAATTTCCATGTGTTTCCAGATAGTTTGTTATATTTGCATGAGAAGCTAATTTGCAGATACAGGGTTTGGGCACTAAACTCTATGTGCTAAAAAAAACTTGAAACCAGGTTGGGGATTGGAAAAAATTTCAATTTCTGTCATACGGACATGTACAAATTTTTCACCAATGGTGATTGTATAAATGGGGGTGGATGTAGTGACTACAGTTGTATGGGCGAAGGCAGTTGCATGGACGAAGGTTGTATGGAAGTTTAACCAGGTTTAGTAAAAAAATTATCAGGCCTGGTAAAAAAAATTTACTGGGTTTAGTAAAAAAGCTTTTACAGGTCAATTGGGTCTAGCTCAGGGGGTTGAAAGGAATGATTGTTATCATTTATCTTCCCCACCCAAATTCAAATCTCGTAAGTGATATGTTGAGCTATTAATGAGCATATTGTTGTAACAACCTTAAGTCCTATGTTGACAAAGCCTTGACATTCTACAAAATCTGGGTTAACCTAAGTACCAACCTTGAAATGAGGGGAAGTACCCAATGGGTTTTCCCAAGATATGTATTCCAAAGAAAAAAAACTTTTACGGGTTGGTCAATTTTTTTACCAGGTTTGGTAAAAACATATTTGCCGGGTCTAGTAAGTTTTTTTTACTGTGTAGTAAAAGTTTTTACCAGGTATGGTAAATTTTAACAAGGTTGGCTTTGATACCAATGGTGCAAGTACACAACCAACCAATAGAATAGTAATCCAGAAAAAAGATATAAGGTATAAAAATTTAACAATTGAATAATAGATGATTCCTTTACATGAACAGCCCTCCGTGTAAATATCTTCCAAGGAGGAATTATGTGCCTTTTCAAGAGGTTGTGATTTTATATGTTTTTTACTTAATGTTAATATATTTATTTTTTAACATTTATTTTTATTTCTTTATTTCTTTTTATATTTTACTTCACTATACTTGTATTATATTTATTATTTATTCATATCTTTTGTGTTTATAACATCATACAACGAAGGCAGCCATGCTAGCTCTTTATATTATATAGATTTTTCCCTGGTGTTTTGATGATCAAATAAAACAAGACAGTCTGAAAAATGATATGGGCATAGAGTGGAATGTCCATAAGTGTCATGTTGAAATCTGGAGGAGTGTCGTGAGCAAAACCAAGAACACCAAACCCATGCTAGCCATGATATGAATTCATACCAGAAGACTATTCATTGATAGATAGGACTGATATATATTTCTTGGGACAAGGCAAATCAACATACCTTGGCAACACATCCTTCTTATCCTCCAGAGAAAACAACTTAGGGTCCTCCACATCAAAAGTGCATGAAGAGAAAATACAAAATACTTGTTCAAATCTGGAAATAGATTTATCCTTGTTTATTGTAACTTGCTGGCCCGAATTAGAAGAATGAATATTTCTGTAAACCATTTCAGATTGGGTCCCTTTCTGCCCCATACAATTTCCAGCAAATAAATATTCATTTCCAGCCAATATTTTGCATGAAATTTCACCAAAAACTGAATATGGAAGTGGCTAGAAATGGCCATTCATTTCATGTAAATTTTCTGAAATTTTAAGTGACATATATGGCTGAAAATTATGCACAATTTTTTTTGAAGATGGCCTTATTAACTGTGCTGTGTTATATATAGAAAATGAAGGCCAAAAAATTTTGTAATTTTTACCCACATCTTCAACCAACTCATCAACACAACAAGGCTTCCCAAAGACTAAAAATCAACAATTATATCTTCAAAAAATTCACTACTAGTATCATAGATGGGGACTCCATCTAAACCCCAATGATCCCCAATGAGACTTTTATTAGTTGATTTTCCATCCCCAAACAGATTTATAATTAGATTTTGCTCTAGAACTGTCTTTAAATGCATCCTCTACAAACCCATGAACACACACATCATCAAAACCAGAAATTTGCAAAGGAGTGTACGCTACCAAACTTTTCCCTTTCATGGGAGTTTAAGGGCCTTCATTAAGCTCTTCACTTTCTTCATCTGGGGCTGCAATACAATTTTTGATGTCTTCATTTTCAAAATCTGAAATGAAATGTGTTCTTCTAAATCTGAATATTCATTTTCAAAATGCTCATTGGGAATGGAGAGCTTATCATCAATGATATTATGGGAGATGGGTAGATATTCAAGGGGGGGTTCTCCAATCTCCCATCTTTTATAATAGGCTTTGTTACCCTCCAAGTTGCACTAGGATGGACTTGCAGTTGAGCCACCAAAGATTGAACAATCACTTGTTCAAATTCAGAGTTCAGAAGTCCAGCCGACCACTATGGCCTTTTTTTCTCTTTGCGCATTTTCCATACCCCCATGGGCAAATTGTAATAAAATGGTTTAGCATGATGAATTTTGTAGAAGGATTAGCCTCCTAAGACTTGGTCACTAGTACATTACTCTAGAGTGGCTTTTTTACTTGTTAATTATATCTCTCTTTTCAGCGACTTATAATTTTCTGAGTTTTTTCACTGAATATCCTCCAAAGCTGGAATATTGTCCTGGTGGTTAAGCCTAGGTGGGTTGTTTAAGCCTAGTGTCTAATGTATATTACTATATTACCATGCTAATCATTTTCCTAGAGTCTTATGGAAATGAGTTAAGTCCCCCTTATGATTTTTTAATGTTATCAATCAATAAAAATTTCTCGCAAAACAAGATATTTTAATTGTAATTTTTCTACAACTTAAATAAGTGGTACTAGGAGGCATCATATGCCTTGGGGGTGCCCATTTTCTTGTTTAGAGTACCCATTGTACCAACGTACCCCCTTTGTGAGTAAAAATGGTGATTTTAAATCACCTAAAATCATTTTCTCTCAAAAAGAGCAAATAAAAGACAAAATAAAGGAGAAAAATCAACATCCCTATTGTCAAGGAAACATGTCAGGGACATGTTTTGGCTTGTCTCCAGCCTTTGGCATGTGTGGCAACTTGATGAGGAGTTGAGGGGACCTTAGCTTGAGTAAACTCATGACTTGGCATTTGATGGAGATCCCATGAGGGCAGGCGCATATCTTCATGAGGGGGGTGCATTTCTTCTTGAAGAGGTGGCACATATGGAGAGGGGGTGAGACCTACCTCTTGAGAGGTGTCACCCACCTCTCCTACTTATCTCTCACTCTCACCCACTCTCATCACACTTGGAAATTCGCCCTCTTTTGAGACTCATTCCCTCTCTCCTATATAACCCAAGCAACCCCTCCTCTTGACTGGTGGTTGGAGCTTGGAACTTTTGGCTTGAGTATTGTGCTACAGTTGTAACATTTTTCTATTAGAATAAAGAGACTTTGGAGGTCAATGATGTATTGCATGAATGGTGTGGATGCTCAGTCTTGTGCTAAATGTATGAGGTAACAGTAGTTTAGTTCTTTACTTCTTCATTTGTCGATTTGGCCTTGGTAAGATTGTTGTCAATCAGTAGTATAGAATTGATTAAGTTTGGTTACATTTGTGATCATGTTATCCATTAATGCTTAGAGATTCAAGATTTACATGTTTTATTATGCTTATATTCATGTTATCTAAGTCTCTTGTGTAGGTGATACCAAATGTTTGATAAGTTAGTTGCAAGTGTTTCTAAGATTTACAAGTTCGTTTGCTTGAAGAGGTGGTTGATCTAGCTTGTTTCTTCCACAAGTTTCAAGTTTCTCAGAATGACATAATCTCTCCACTCTCCACCAGAAGACTCCATACTTCAGAAATTCCAAGTCCTCAAGTTAAGCTCTCCCTTTCTCCTTTACTGAAAAAATCAAAATATTCTTCTTGGTTACTTTTTTATGCGTGAAGGATCTAAGTTGGTCATTGAAATTACAAGCAGCCTATCGTTGCATGCTAATCGAAAGTTATATCTAGTTGTGCATTTAAAGTTTCATTCATTTGAAGTAGATCTAGCTTCTAAGATCCAAATCATCTAATCTTTAGCTAGTTTTAAGAGAAAGTTTTAAAGATAAAGGTTAAGTAGGATTTCAAGAGCTTTCATTTGCTTATCTGGCATTTCTAGTGTCGCTTATGTTGGTTGTTTTTTCAAGTCTGACGAATAGGTAGGAGGAGACTCTGCCTGATTTTTGAACATTTGGACCATCTAGGACCCCCCAAAAGCCTCTTACCTCTCATCATAATAAAAATTCTAAAACTTTGTAAGTTTGTTCGTCCTTATTCTATAAAAGGACCACAAACATTCCCAAATGGAAACTCTAAATATTAATAAAATCAGTGGGTTACCCAGCACCCAACTTCAATCTCCCCAGGGGGGAACCATGCCACTTGTGTAGATGTTTTCCTTTTCCTTTGTTTCTGCTTCGTTTTACTAACCTAAAGATAAAATGAACATTGCACCACAAAACATTTCAATTTCTAGATTAGTTAAATTACTTTTCATTTTCTGTTATTTCATTCTTACAAGAGTAACAAACATACACTATTTGTCCACCAGTATGCTCTTGTGACCATTGCGGGCTTGCTTGAACTATGGTTACTATAGAATTTTCAGCACTCTCTCAACCCGGTTTCCAACTCCGTTTAAAACATTGTTTAATGCCCAATCAAATTTAACATACTACTGCAAATTAAATTTTTCTCATAAACTATATAGGACTGAAACACAAGAAGAATTTCTACAACTTTTTATGAGCAACAAATAAAACACATTCACACATAAATTTTCAAACATAGAAATTTTGGTCCAATGACTCAATAAAACCCCAACCTCCGGGGTAAACCTGTGAGAGAGAAAAAATTTATTTATCTTGAAAAATTACAGCAGTAGACAGAAAATATCAGTCACAACTTATCTCAACCGGAAGGAAAAATTCTGCCTCAAATTTTGTGCCAAACCCAGAAATTGCAAACTCGGAAATTTCTGTTTTTCACCCTCGGTTTCCGTGTTGCTGTACGAGATGTACAGCAGCCGTACGGACGGGCTGTACAGCATGTCAGTACAGACCTGTCTTGAAAATCGTGTCTGAAAAGATGCCTTGGGATTCATGCCCAGATTTTTGCCTCAAAATCCGTACCCATTTTTTTGCCTCAAAAATTGAGCCTCATGAAATGTGCCATGTACAGAATCCATACAATACGGCCTGTACGGAACAACAATAAATGCTCACTGCTATTTGCCTCGATTTTCATGCCAAACTGCCTGTTGTTTTCTCCTCCTCGATTTGTATGCCAAAGGAAAAATGCTTCTGCTGTTATTTCTCCCTCTTTCTTAGAAATGGCTCTCTCTCTCAAAAAATGCAAAAGTGCCTCTTCACTTGGAAAACTTTCTTTTAGGTAAAAAGTTAGGGTGAATGAAAAGCCATCTAATTCAAGGGCTCAGATTAGATTAGATGAGTGGTTGTGATTAAAATCACTTTTCTCCACAAAATAAAATTTAATTCACTCACTTTTTAAATTTTTACTTAAAGTGCACTTTATTATCTAAAGTGCATTTAATGCTTATCTCAAGTCATTAATATAAATCCCAAGTGACTTAACCCCCTTTTCCTAGTGACTTAGGAAAATGTCACTTAGGGGAACAACTCCAAGGTATAAAAATCAACACTCCCTCTTATCGAGGAAGTTGTTCTTCACCACACCCAACTTGTCTCTGAAATGAATAAACTTGCCTCTTCCAAGAGACTTCATCAGGATATCTACAACCTCCTCATCAATGGAAATGTACTGCAATGCCACAGCTCCTCTCTGAACATAATCACGAATGAAATGGTATCTGATCTCAATATGCTTTGACATGTCGTGAAATATAGGATTCTCAGAGAGATGGATGCAACTTTGATTGTCACAGTAAATCATCATACGCCTCAGCTCCTAATCAAATAAATCTACCAATAACTTGCGAAGCCACAACGCCTCGCAACTGGCCTGACTAGCTGCCATATACTCGGCCTCTGCGAAACTCAAAGCAACAGACTTTTGCTTCCGACTGAACCACGACACTGCTGTCGAGCCCAAACTGAAACAACATCTGAAAGTGATCTTCCGATCTGCCACACTGCCTGCCCAATCTGAATCTGTGAAGCCAATCAATCTAATCCCATCTTATCTCCTATAATCGAAACCATAATCCACTGTCCCTGCAAGGTATCTCAACATATCTTTTGCGGCAACCCAGTGCACCCTCCTAGGCTCCACCATGAACTGACTGAGTGTGTTCACCGCAAAACACAAATCTGGCCTAGAGTTGACCAGATACATCAATGAACCTATGAGCTGATGATATAATGTAGGATCCACCAACTCTCCCTCAGAAGCATGAAGCTTCTTCCAGTTGGTGACCATAGGTGTAGACATCGGCCTGCAATCCTCCACATCCGAAATCTCCTCAGAATATCAACTGCATACTTTCCCTGCCCCAGGAAAATATGACTAGGCTCCTTCCAAACCTCCAATCCCAAAAAAAAGTCCATCAACCCAATGTCCGTCATCTCATACTCTGAAGCAAGATCTCTCTTGCAAATTGCAATAGGTCTCTCTCCTCCTGTGATAAACAAATCATCAACATATAACAGAAGAATAAGCGGATCATCTCCAACCATGATGAAGTAGAGACTTGGATCAGCCTCACTCTTCTGAAAACCCATCCGCAGTAAGTGAGAGTCTATCCTGGAATACCAAGCTTGAGAAGCTTGCTTCAGCCCATACAAGGTTTTCTTCAGCCTGCACACATGAGACTCTCTCCCATGAATCTCAAAGCCCTAAGGCTACTCCACATAAACCTCCTCCTGTATGATTCCATTGAGAAATGAGGTCTTCACATCCATCTAATGGATCTTCCAACCCATTTCCGCAGCAATGGAAATCAACGCCCTAATAGAAGTGTAATGAACAACAGGTGCAAAGGTCTCATCATAATCAACTCCCTCTACCTGTGAGAACCCCCGCGCCACAAATCGAGCCTTGTACTTCTCCACACTACCATCTACAGCATGTTTTAGCTTGTAAAGCCAACAAAAAGTCACCATTGACTTCCCCTCAGGTCTCGGAACAATCTCCCAAACATTGTTCTTCGTGATGGAATGCTACTCTTCCATCATGGCATCTCTCCAAACATGATGTTGAGAGGCCTCCTCAAAAGTAGATGGCTCTGAATCACGAAGACTAGCAACCAATGCCATACCCAATCTGTCTAGCATCACTATAGCCCTCACTGGCTCCTTGGGCATTCCAAACTCCTTTACTTCCTTCAAGGTCTCCCGAAGCCACTTAGGCTTCTTCTTCCCTAAAGGTTGCTCCCACACTGGTATGTCCTCATCTGAAAAACTCCCAGAGGTAGAAGGCCTAGTAACCTGTGAACCAACAACTGGTGAACCCTGTGATCTTGTAGCTCTATATGGTGAACCTGTGACCTGAGACCCAAAACTTGTCCCCAAACCTGCTAGTTGAACCACTGAAACTGGAGAACCTGTGCCTATACTCTATGGTCCAATAACCCCAGAAACCTGTGAACCTGTCATCTGCAATGAAGGTACCTGTGAAGCTACCTGAGGTGTGGGAACCTGCTGCTCTCCCTGCTCCAACTCTCTAGACTTCCTAAATGCCTGCTCCTCCTCAAATCTCACTTCCCTCCTCACAACAACCTTCCTCTTGGAAGGAAGATAAATGCAGAAGGCCTTCGAAGTCTCATCATACCCCACAAAGATGCCTCTCTCTGTTGTGGGCTCAAACTTTGTCCTCTTCTCATAAGGGACATGTGAATAAGTCAGGTAACCAAATATCCGAAAATGACTCACCTCAGGCTTCTTGCCTATGAAACTCTGCTCAGGTGTCTTGTTCCCCATTGCACGATGGGGACTCCTGTTCTGAAGGTATACAGCTGTACTACATGCCTCCGCCCAAAGGAAGAAAGGAAGTGACTGATCATGTAACATGGCTCTCGCAGCTCCAACTATAGATTTGTTCTTCCTCTCTGCCACTCCATTCTGCTCAGGAGTGTATGGTACCGTCAACTGTCTCTGAATGCCCTTCTGTCTGCAATACTCATCAAACTCCTTGGAGGTATACTCACCCCCGTTATCTGATCTGAGCGTCCGTATCTTCCTCCCAGTCTGGTTCTCCACAAGGAACTCTAGGAACCTCTACAAGATCTCCTCAGACTTCTTGCTCTTCAGGAAGTAGATCCAGGTCTTCCTGGAATGGTCATCGATGAATGTCACATAATACTCGAACCCTCTCAGAGAAACAACTAACATAGGACCACACAAGTCGGAATGTATCAAATCAAGAACTCTTGCTTACCTACGATCACTGCTCCTAAAAGCAGTCTTGGTGTACTTTCCCAAAGCACACCCCCTGCATACATCACTGTGCTCTGTGCTGAACTCTGGTAAACCTGTAACCATAGTTACATATATCGGCGATATATTGCCGATATTGCGATATATCGTGAGTTATTCCCCTTGGCGATATATCGCCCCACTAAAAAATTGCCATATTTTCGACATTTTGAATATGTCGCGATATATTCAATGTGTCACGATATATTGGGAATATATCGCGATTGTTTGGAAAATATCACCTTGCTAAAAAAATTGCATGGAATTTGAGAAAGAAATCCATGGGTTAATTTTTTGTCAGTGTTATTAAAACTAAATATATTAAATTCTTAAAGTAATAAATAGTAATATTAAATTCTTAAAGTAAAAGTGACATTCTCCTTAACTTTCATTTTCTATCATTTTACTTAAATTTTTAACATTGCCATTAATTGTTTCAGGATGTTTGAGAGTGGTTCCAACCTCATCGGACTTCATATGCAAAAAGTAGAATTTTAGATCCCATTTAGAATTTAACAGACTTAATAGTTTTCAGAATTTCAAGATTTCAACAATTCCACTGGATTTTATCAAGTATGAGGGTATAGGATTGGCATTTCATCAAGCACATCAGCCCCTCTCTGTACCTTAATATTGGTGGCATTGACTCTTGAAATCTTTTATCATGATCTTAATAAAAATGTACCCTTCACTCATTAAACATGGGAAGTTTCATCAAAATTGTAGAGTAGTTGGACCTTCCACCGTAGCCTGAGTAGTTGGATCTTCCAATTTGACGCCTAACTCATCCAAAGCACCTACAGGACCCCCTATTGTTTCCAGAGGAAGAGTGGTGCCCCTTGCCTATAAAAGGGGTAGAGGGGATCGATGATTCCAACTATTTATCATTGTATTATGTAGTATCTAGATGCCTCATGAGCCATGATGATTCATCTCTTGAGAGACATTTATTTTGATCATTTGATGTGATTTTCTATCATTCCATCTGGAACATATTTCAGTATTTTTAGTTTATAGTCGATATGTGATCATGATCCACCATTTGACATCTTATGTATCTTATATATTAGTTGTATTTTCATATTTATGTAGCAATGTCTTTATTTGATGTTGTTGCTTTAGATGTTAAAAAAATTGACAAAAATGGTTACGACATTTGTCGATATTTTCCGATACTTTCGTCATTGCTGCCGATAAGTTACATTCCGGACCCTCGGCAATATATTCGTCGACACGATATATGTAACTATGCCAGTAACCATATACCTCAACATCATCAAAGCTGGATGATGCAGATGAGCCATCCTCTTGTACCACAACTCACAAAGCTCGCTGCCGCTGCTATGTGCCAAAGCATGTTGGGGCTAAAACAAGAGCTTCTACAGTTTCCCACATCTGACTCCAATGGTGTATGAAGCAGATGGTCCTGCAGTCTTGGGAAAACCACGCACATGTCCATCCAGGAAGGACACCCCGAGACCCCTATTCTCGATCATGGAAACTGAGATCAAGTTCTTCTTCAGCCCAGGTACAAATAGTACATCTCTAAAAATCATGGGACTCATGGACTCTCTCTAAAAAGTAATGGTCCCACGCTCAACTGCTCTGATAAGTGTGTCATCCCCCAACACTACCTCCACATCAATCCTTGCCTGTGAAAGCTTGGAGAACATCTCTCGAGCACCTGTCATGTGGCTCGAAGCTCCACTATCAATATATCACGTGTTGGTGGTGGATGCACTCAAACAACGGCCAATCAATAAGGAATATTCCCTCTCAATATCAATATCTACACTGGTGATGATGGATGCTCTCTCTCTATCAACATGCCCAGTACAAAGAGAAAACTCTCTCTCGAATCTAGCTATAAACTCCTCCACCTCTGTCGAAGCTGATGTCTGTTGCTGTTTCTTCTTCTTCTGTGGACACTGCTCAACATAGTGCCCAAACTTCTGACAATCGAAGCACCTCACAGTGATCAAATCCTTCTTTTGTCCCTCTTGCTGCTTAGACCCAGCCTTCTTAGGGCCCTTCTTGAACTTCTTCTTCCCCTTTGCAGTCAACGCCACATTCTCCTCATCCTCCCTGCTAGTAGAAGAGATGCCCTGCACAAGACCTCTCCAGGTCTCCTCCTGAACAAAGTCATCCCAAGTCCTATCCCATGTAGGTAAGTTCTCCCTGGCTACTATGGCCTCCACAAAAAAAGCCCAAGGCTTTGAAACCCCATTCAAAGTTGTCTGCACTAGCTCCGAACCAAGAACAACCTCCCCCACTGCTACAAGCTCATCTCTCGCCTGAGAGATCCTAGTAAGGTAGGAAATCACACCCTCAGCTTCGGCCATCTTGATACTTTTCAACTTCTCTCTCAAAACCATCTTCCTATTCTCATTTGAGCTTTGAAACAAGTTGGTCAAAGCATCCCACATCTAATATGCACGGGTCTCACTCGAAATGTGTGGGATCACATGGTCTTTAACTGCATCTAGGATTATTCTTCTAGCCTTTATGTCCTTCTTGTTGAAGGCAGAAAGTGTTGTTGCATCGGTGGAAGCAGGTACTACAATAGGATTTGTTGTAGTGTTGTACACTACCTCATCCCACAACTCATTTTCCTCCAATATCAGCACTAGCCTAGCTTTCCATGGGACAAAATTCCCAGCTCCATCAAGCCTATCCTCCAACCTAAGTCTTGTTGTCATTTTCTCTGCAAAGTTCAAGCTTCAACAAGGTGTTGCCCACTAACAAAAGAAATCACTTAAGTCTGAAATTTTTAACTGTGTAAAATTTTTCCCTCCTTTTAACAAAGCTCCGATACCATGTAGAATTTGCAGCACTCTCCCAACCCGGTTTTCAACTCCGTTTAAAACATTGTTTAATGCCCAACCCAATTTAACATACTGCTGCAAATTAGATTTTTCTCATAAACAATATAGGATTGAAAGACAAGAAAAATTTCTACAACTTTTTATGAGCAGCAAGTAAAATACATTCACACATAAATTTTCAGACACAGAAATTTTGGTCCAATGACCCGGGAAAAACCCTAACCTCCAGGGAAAACCTGTGAGAAAGAAAAAAATTATTTATCTTGAAAAATTACAGCAGTAGACAGAAAATATCAGTCACAACTTATCTCAACCGGAAGGAAAAATTCTGCCTCGAATTTTGTGCCAAACCTAGAAATTGTAAACTCTGAAATTTAAGTTTTTCACCCTCCTCGATTTTCGTGTTGATGTACAGACTGTACGGCAGCCGTAAGGACGGGCTGTACAAACCTGTCTCGAAAATCATGCCTGAAAAGCTGCCTCAAGATTTGTGCCCAGATTTTTGCCTCGAAATTTGTGCCTGACTTTCTACCTTGAAAACTGAGCCCATACTTCTGCCTCAAGATATGTGCCCTATACGGAATCCATACAGTACGGCCTGTACGGAACACAATAAATGCTCACTACTGTTTGCCTCGATTTTCATGCCAAGCTGCCTACTATTTTCTCCTCCTCAATTTGTGTGCCAAAGGAAAAATGCTTTTGTTGTTATTTCTCCCTCTTTCTCAGAAATGGCTCTCTCTCTCTCAAAAATGCAAAAGTGCCTCTTCACTTGGAAAACTTTCCTTTTAGGTAAAAAGTTAGGGTGAATGAAAAGCCATCTAATCCAAGGGCTCAGATTAGATTAGATGAGTGGTTGTGATTAAAATCACTTTTCTCCACAAAATAAAATTTAATTCACTCACTTTTTAAATTTTTACTTAAAATGCATTGTATTCTCTAAAGTGTATTTAATGCTCATCTCAAGTCATTAATATAAAGTCCAAGTGACATAACCCCCTTTTCCTAGTGACTTAGGCAAATGTCACTTAGGGGAACAACTCCAAGGTATAAAAATCAACAATTACAATCTGAAAAGAGATATTTAGTGGTTAGTTTAATAGGGAAATCCAAAAGCGATTATTATTCACTTGGGATCCTACATTGAACTTGTGTGTGAAATCAGGGGGATACTTATTAAGCAAATTTGTTCTCTCCTTGTTGGACCTCCGGCATTGTTCTCTGTACTCATGCGGATGATAACCTTTAAAAGAGCCAAACAAGTTAGGTTAGATTTTCTTTTTCCTTTTTTCAACTGCATGCATAGGTGTTTTCACGAATAAATCCTCTAAAAGATCACCTTGATAATTAAAATTGTCAAGAGCACTCCATCACATCTTTCATCTCAACAACATTTACCTCACTTTCGCACTGGTCTATAATATTTCCAAACTTTATTTCACCATGGTTCAATGTATTTCATTTTTCTTATGCTATCAATGAATGTGCCATGATATGTTGATGAATTATATGTTGCTAGAATAGATTTACTTGTATTGCTCTTGCTTCACTAAAACCCCTAGATTCATTTCATGTTATAAATTATTTAGCCATGGTTCTTTTCTTAGGGGCCACCCCCCTTGGCTTCTATAGGAGTTGGCCTAGACAGAGGATTCGAGTGTTGCGTGATAGTAACTCGACTCGAGGCTTGCCCCCAAGGACACACCTAGTGGATTGAAGATTTATTCCACTTTTACCTGAGCTGTGTATAAAGGCAGCAACAGGCTTGAATACAATCTGAAAATGAGGAAATTGCCCATCTACCTAAGCTTTAGAACCGATCTCTTGTATTACCTCTCAAGCTATAAAAAAGTAATACCATTATTTTATCTTCATATTCAACATTTATTTCTGAATCATATTACAATAAAGATACAAAGGGTTGTACATCAAGAGAATCATCCCCACAAACTTTGGAGAATTCGTAATCCATGCCCTTAAGGCGCTTTATTTGGATACCCTTGAATGTTAGAAAAATCAAAAGTTGGGTATAGACTAGCCTTCCAACTCATATTTACTTCTTTAATTCTAAAAATTAGTAGAGCAAATTTCTGCATACCCATAATCTGAAAATGAAATATGAAATATAGTTCATGCAATATATCTTCAACGAAGTCACCAAGGTGAGGCTAAGAGGTGCCTTCAATGCTTGTGGGATGTGCTCACCTGAAACACCCAACAAAGTCTTCAAAGTATCAAAAAGAACAAAGGAATTTTGTCCCTGATGGATTCTCCATAAAGAGCTTTAGATCTTCAAAATCTGCACTCATCAAAATGTCATATGTAGCCAATCTACAAATCTGGGAAATGGGATTTATCCCCAACAACAACGCCAAAATGTTATCTCTTCAACATACATCTGAGTAGAAAAAGTTTGAATCCGTGGATGAAACCCAAGGGTAACTAAGAGGGGCTACACACTATCACCTTAATAACTCTCCCTCTACACTTTAGGTTGTCTCTCCTCCAACTCAAGGGTGGCATCCCTACATAACATTGCTCAGGCTATGGCATTGAGGCTCAAGGTGATACAAAGAAAGTAAGCTTTGACAAAATGAGTATAGTATAGAAAATAAAAGCGATGGAATTATTACAGCTGTCATAAGTAATGATTATTATTACAGCTGTCATAATTTATCACTAGTATTCATGTCATACTATTGTATCTGAATGCCAATGTTGAGTGAATAATTGCTTACATGCACTTAGTACTACTGTTCATTGTTTTCACACAATCAAGACTGCCGTCATTTATGACTGATATTACTACTATATTGCTAATACTTCAATGTTGTTATGAATTTATGGTTTAATTGACTGCAAAATAATACTAACGCTGCCATAATTTTGTCATCAAATTTCATATGGTGATTCGACATAATTGACTGAAACATACATACTGTTTGCACACCTTGTATGAAGTTTGGTGGCACATGGTTGGTTTTGCTAGTTCTTGTCATCACTAATCTCAACCATAATCAACATCACATTCCCACTCTTATGATTTGACTCCAATGGGCACTGGTCTCTAATAACCTTGGAAGGGGTATTCTTTGGTGTTTAGTGTCTTTTCTTGAGTCGAATTAGGGTTCTCCCCTAGGAGGTTTCAACTTCCGAAGTAGTTAGGAATAAGTGACTAAGGTGACAGTGGTCACTTTTCCCACATATGCTTACCGGTGGCTAGACCTGCCATTTCAACCGGTAACAGGGCTTCTCAAAATGATCCTCAAATCAATGGGGCTGGAAGTGTCTTATTTTTTAGGGAGGCTCATGTTTTCAAGTTCAAAGTTGGTCTTGGTAGGGGTTCCAATAACTTTGCAAAACTTATGGATTTGAAGCTTATTCTCATGCTCGCATATGAAAAAGGTGTGAGGATCATACAAATCTTTTGGGATCATACAAATCTTGTGATAAATTGGAGGCAGGGGTTGTATGCATTAGAAAAATTTTGTGTTCAGGCACATCTTCGAGGAGATCTTTCACTTCAAGATTTAATAAAATATCTTTCCATCATTTTACATGGAAAGGAAAGTTGTGGCGGTTCAATTGTCAAAAGCTATGAAACCGAACATGTCCAAAAGGGCCTACATGTCCCGTGTCCGACACGGACACGCTGACAGAGCGTGCCGAACACGACTTTTCAGCGTGTCCCTATTTAGGACACGCATGTCCCACGTTGGTAAGTGTCTTCATTCTAGGACACGTTTTCCACTGAAAAACGCCCAGAATTGCTTTAAATCGAAATTTTCACTTTCTTTTTATCCTTTGCAAGTGTGGAGAGAGCTCTAAAGTGTGTTTGTTGTGCACGTGAAGAAGATTTGAAGGATTTAAATGTGTATTTACTAATGTTAAATGTGCATTGATTTTGATTTCTATTGAATATTTGTAAAAATTTGGATCTTTATGTCTATATTTTTAATATATATAATTTTTAAAATATATATATAACGTGTCCTACGTGTCTTGATTCCCGGGTCACCGAGTCCGTGTCGGACACTCGAATCCCTGTGTCCTTGTGTCAGGTTGTTGAATTATTGTAACTTCGAAGTGTATTCACTTATTGTACCTCGATGTTCCTATCGGGAGATCATTTGTATTTCATTGTACCCCGATGTTCCTATTGAGAGAATCGTTAATATTGTATTAGGTCAGTAAAGAGTCATGAGGAAAACCCTCCATTGTAAGTCGGGTCATTAGTACCCTCCGGAATATAATAATAAATTGTTGAGTCCTCCTAGAGAAGTCGGCCCTGTTACCAACTTTTTTGTACCATAGTTGGGTTACCTAAGGAGCCGCCGGTTGACAAACATGTCCAATGTTTGATTCCAGTGTATCAGTTGATCCGTCTTCATGTCTAGCCAATATTGGCTAACCAGTTTTTCATTTGAATAATTTTGACCATGGCCCTGCAGGGTTTGTAATAAAATGTGCTAGTAGGGTATTTTGAGTGGTTCGGTCTCCTAAGACGTAGAATCTCAACTAAGGTATTCCAGGGAGTTTTTTGCCCTTGACAATTATCTTTGCCTATAGCCGAGTATAATTGACGAGGTTTTCTCCCGCTTCCTCCAAAGCTAGAATGCCCGATTTTGAATTCTGGGCCTTGGGGGGTTATTAGAGCCCAACTAAGTGTTTATAAACCTACTAGACATTGTTAGAATAGAGCATGGTCATGTCCTAAGTCAATAGGACCTTTAAAAATTTTCCGAAAAAAAAAATTATCGGACGGGTTAAAAATTATTTTTTTATTTTTTTATTTTTTAATTATTTCCCTAAGTTTTTTAATTAATTTTTCCATAAATTAAATGGAAAAATCCCGTTTGTAATAAGTTGGTCATCCGGACCCCGTTTTTGGTGATTGAACGCTCTAACCTTAAGCCAAAAATCATTCTTGATCAACCAGCCAGTCAGATACAACTTTCAGATCATCAATCGGGCACATAATGCACATTTTCTCAAAAAAGTCATTTTTGGGGAAAAAATGGAGTTTTTATTAAAAAATGATTATTTTGGAGAAAATTAAAACTCTCCAAATTAATCCAAATTCAGCGAAATAAAAGGCTAAATGACATCTCAATGGGCATTTATGATGATTGGAGTTATCATAACTCAGCTTCAGTCAGCATTCGATGAGCAATAAAGTTATATTCAGTTAACAGATTTGTCATCTCCAGCTAAACTCCCGAATTTGATGAGATGGAGAGCACTGATTGGTTTGATGATTTGATCGAGGTAGAGACTGAAGATTACACCGGTAGTGGCTCCTCCAGACCTAGCAGCAGCTCTCCTTACCTAGCCCACGCCTCTCATCAGATGGTTCACGCCCCTCTTCATCCTCACGCCCCTCTTCCTCATGAGGGCGTCATCCACACGTGTGGGCTCTGTAGAGGCTTGTTTACAGTGGTTAGGGTTGGAGTGGGGGCACCTTGCCTAGGTGGATGCCTCCCCTCACTCCCAGCTCATCTTCTTTAGGCCTGCTCTCTTAGTGGTGGTCGGTCCGGTTAGGTCTAGTTTTCTGGTTTTAGAGTTTTGGGTTCTTCTTTCATTGTATAAATAGAGGCTTCTTTAGCTCTATTCGGATGGATCTTTGATTGTAAACTTACTCTGTAAGAATTTGTAATGGCTTATGCTCATCTTTGGAAATAAAATCAAGACTTTGGAGGTCCATGCAGCTCAGTACTTGTGGTGAAGGAATTTGTGAGGTGATTTCAGTCCATCTATTTATTTTCAATGCTCATATATGATCTAATCAATTAGTTTTAGAAATCCACTGTTTAGAACGTAAAATCTTCCATTTACAGTTGTTAAGTTGGTTGATTGTGCTATTTCATAAAAGATTTCATGAACAAGACATATTCAGTTATATTAATGTTGATGAGTCTTTATATTTATTAGCATGCTAATTGATTGATCTCTGAAATATCCCAAATACTGATATTTTCTATTTCTGAACAATTATGCGGATATAACTGGGCTTACAAACTGCTAGCCAAAAATCCCTATTTTATAGGAAAAATTAGGGTTAGGGTTTGTGAGACAGAATACACACTTACCACTGATAACCGGCTGAACTGCTACAGA
>LPNX010971676.1:1377755-1449032 GCA_001517045.1 Pseudotsuga menziesii | reverse complement strand
ATGATATATAGTATGCTTGTATTGTTTACTTGTTGTTGAGGAAGTATTATATCAATTCAAGCTGAATATTGGAAAGCTCAACGAGGATCTACTTCAACCATCTAGAATAAGGTACGAGGTCTGATCCTTTAGTGTTAGACATTTTACTTCTATTGCATATTGGGAAAGATTGATTTCTAGAGTCAAATCTGTCTGTTGTGGTACCCCAAGCCATAGGAATTTCTCTCCATAACACCTGTAGGATTGGGTTGATAATTAATGTTTCCTATAGGTACTTGATTTGCTGTGTAACCATACCCCCAAGAGGTTTTATTGGTTACAGGTTTTTCCCCCAAGGGCTGACTGAACTGGACGGGGGGTTAACCACATTTGTGTGGGTAGGAGAGACATAAACTGTATATTGTTCTATACTAGAGGTCTTTCCATGACTAGGTACAATTCCAGTGATAGATAATGTAGGTCATATCGAGGGTTGCCCCCCGACACTAGAAGGTATTTATGAAACAAGAATTGAATGTTGAGCCCCAGGTTTGGAAGACCCGGGAGGATTGGGAACATACATAATATGGGAGGTGGTGGGGTTGGGAGTGTGACCTGGATTATGTGGAGTCATAGTGTGATCTAGAATTGGTTCAATGGGTCTCATAGAATCGGCAAGTGAATGATATCCCACAGGAACAACTATGGAACAAGGTGGTGGTGTGCCCAATATGTTATCTATTTTCTTCTCAATTTCTTGTGCATGGAGAATAGCTACTTGTTATTTTCTATGTTCTTCTTCATTTGGTGAAACATGTTCAGAAAATTTTAAATAGGTGCCAAATGAGGAAATGGCCTGTCCTATAGTGGTATCCCAAAATGGAGCATTGGGACCATAATCTAGATGAGTAGTATCATCAACATGACCTTCTATAGGAGAATGGAATGAAGTATTACCTCGAGAAGGTTTTTCGACCAAGGGAGGCCAGTGCGAAGGCTATGGATCTCCACTTTCTGCAACCACATTTTCTCCTGCTTGGGAGTTGGTAGCAGCTCCTTGGTTGATAGCTACATAGGTTTTTCTCTTGAAAAAGGAATAAAATCAGGTGGCAAGCCCTGTACTCTTCTGTATTGTCTTAGCTCAGCTAGTTTGTATAGTTCCTATCTAACCTAGGGTCTCAAAGCTAGAAAACACACCAAAAATTTCCCTACTCAAGCTATAGGCCAAACAAGCAAACTTAAATGACAAGAGGAGTTCAGATAGTCAGGTCTCTCACCAGGATTGTCAAGAAGGTGCCACTCACGATATACCTCAAGGGTACGTGTGTAGTAATCTCTCTGAATGTTGTTTTTAGTGTATGGATCCAAGCAAGATGGCCAAAGGGATTTTCTTAGATAGATAAGGTATCGTAGTGGGGTCTCTCGATATACGCAAGGTACGTGGGAGCTCAAATTGGTAGTAGTGTTGTCTAATGTATAACCATTCACAATGGGCCTTCCTATATATAATCGAGTACATGAAGTACCTTTCTATATACCTCAAGGGTACGTGAAAGGTTGTTCGATATACCGATGGTACATGGAAGAACCGTGCCAGTCTCAGAATGTAATGCGGGCAAGTAACGACAGCTCCTACGCTTAACGACGCTTGAACATGTCTCTAGCCTATCATTCAAATTACTATGTAAATTTTAGTCTATAACTACCATTAATTTTAAAGTGGACAATTAAGTGAATGCATGGAATTTTGACAGAAAAAGTAAAACCATGTAGAATGTAGATGCAAATATTTCACTTTATCGTTTGTGGAATGCCTACCTACGGGAGGGAAAGAGAGTATTTTCTTTTCGTTTTAAAAACCAAAAATTCCCAAACAACTACTTTGAACAAATCAAAATCAAAGACAAGCAACACATTCCAAACTCATTTTTCTTTTTGAAAGAAATCAAAAGGGTAAGAGTCTCTTTTCCTAAAAGAAAAACAACAAGCACTCTACATGCATATGCATTCTATTTTTTCGATTTTTCTTAAAACATAGATAGATCTAACTTAAAACTACACAGTTTTTTTCTTTTGGTGAGATAGTACTAATGCAAGAGAGACAAAAGAATACATAGAACCTGAAAGCTTGTGAGGTTAATTAGAGATCCAATGCCTTATTCTCAATAATGATAATGACCTAATCTTAATAATAATAAAATTCTTTTTTAAAAGAAAAAATAATTCCTCTATGGAAGAAAATGAAATCAAGATGTTAATCAAATGGTTTTTCTTTCAGTCTTTATAAAAGAAATGAAAAGAGAACTAACTGAAACCTAAGCTTTCAAAAAATTCCTTTCATAATAACAACCAACAAGCATGGAAGCAAATGAATAATCAACAAGCCTAATCTAGCTTTTGAATTCTTCAATCAAACCAATGTTTTACCACAGAATTTCCAACCATGAGCATACAGATTCTAACACACAAGCCTGACAGTGCAAGGATGAAAGCAAACAAACTCAATTTTTTGCAAAAAATGATTAAAAACTAGTTCTGGAACAAGGCCTACCTGGCACCGCGCTGGAGGGGTCTTGACAGAGCGGTTCTGGATGAGCACCACTTCTAGATAATGGGATTCAGGAAGTTGCACCGCTTATGGCTAACAGAGTTCAGGCAATGGCACCGCTTGTTGCCAACATCACATGTGCGGTTCCATGAATAGATCCAAAACACAAGGAGAATGAAAAATCAAGTTATAAATTGATTAGATCAAGGAAAAAAATTGATGAATTGACAATAAAAAAGAGCATTTAAAGTCGAAATAGTTCAGATCTGAACAGATCTGGAAGTTTCAAACCAAAATTCACTAAGTCAGATGGCAGATCTAACTGAAGAGAATTGGAGATGGAGCCTGGATTCAGATAAGAGTTCAAGGACTGAGGAAGATCAGATCAACTGAGATTTTCACTATTCCCCAGTGGAGTCGCCAGATTTGTTATCAGGAATATTTCACCTTCTGCAGATAGAAGTTGTTCCTCTAGTCTGAATGGTTCATATCCATAACAAATGAGTGAACAACAAAGGATGAAGACCTTCCCTGAATGTTGTAGACACCTAGAATACTGCTTCGATTATGAACCTATGTACCTGCAAACATATCAAACATACAAGCACATCAAAGCTACCATAAAATCATCTACTTATCCATGTTAGTGACTAAGGAATCTAGCAACATATACATGTGAAATCAAAACAACAAGACTGTGGGACGGAAATCATCTTTGCATTAAGAATGTATGGAGAAGCTTACAACCATTGCCTTAGTGTCGACAAGCCCCTCCACAAGACAAACACTTCATCCCCATAATCTCCAACTTTACTTTCTATGCTCTCCAATGATTTGGACTAGGTAGTCAATCCAACAGCATAACAATACCTCTATATTTCTCCCTCTCAACTATGGATATGAGCTTGCATTTATAAGGCTCAATGGATAGGGATAGTTGAGAGAATGATGGGTGAGGTGGATCTAAGATCCTATCAAGGGGTATCTCAAGCTCAAAATAACCCATAATGATAGGGATAAGGGAGGACATGAGGCTCATGATCTAGAAGCCTCGAGAAACTTCTCTTTTTCCCATTTTACCCAGGGTACTGCTTGTGTTCCCTTATGACATAGCAGTTTAGATGAGAACCGCTTTAAGAACAAAGACTATAGGAGGTGGCACCACTTTTCTATAATAGGATATAGGCAGTTTTGAGCAAGGTACAGCTCATCATCCATAGGGTAAATACGGTGCCAGGTTTTTTCAAGTAGAATTGACAAACAGAGAAAGTTTCCACTCCAAGTGGTTGGATTAAGGGAAAACATGGAATTTAAGGGTCTCATCACATGATGGTGATAGGATTTAGGTATAACATTTGCCTCTACAACTTGACACCTTTTACCTTGAGTAGATGTTCCCCGAGTGTCCTTATCTTGCTCGCTTTCCTTGCATTATACAGAGGTTTTTTCCTTGCTCTTGGAACTAGTTTCACTGGCCTATGACACTCGTCTCCTCACATTTAGGGCATTCTTTCTGCTCTCCTTCGAGCTCGTTGAAAACAGTAAGGAGGCCGCGAGTTGATTTTTTCAGACTCATTAAAACTTCACGAGAAATATATTGAGTTTCTTTAATCCTAGGTCTGACTCCTCAAAATAGACTTGACTGTCGAGTAAACTTGTCCATTCAAGATCGTTAATAATATGTGAATGGGAATCCACATTGGTGGTAGGTTATCAATTTCTCGAACCATGTGGAATAATATGAGAAAGTAACACTCTCTTTTCTATGAAATTGAGAAGAGTATTCTCAGGTATAGGTTTATCACTTTTCCAGGCCTGAGGGACTAAACTTATGGAAAAAGAGCCCCCGGTATGAGCATAGTTTTCTCCTTTTCGTGCTCTGGACCAAAACATGAAAAATATTATGAGTGTACTTTATGTCTTTGTCATGCTCGTTAAACACTAAAGAACAAATCATTGAGTTTATTGTTGTAAACCCCATTTCTCGTAATCAAAAGGATCTTTTCGAGTGATCTTGCCTTCCTTCACACTCGTAAAACTCAGGCTATCTGCCACTTTTGAAGGTGCGTTGGGTAAGTGGTAATTTAAACTTTTTCGGACCTCCCTGAGTAAGTACAAAAAAGGTGCACCTTACTTCTTTGGAAGCTAAGAGAGTTCTTCTGCGGTTTGTTTTATACTTTTCTGGTCTCGAGAGACTAAATTGGACGAAAATGACCCCCCCAAGAGGTTTGATCCCCTTAGAGAAACTTTATGATCAAAATGATGTTTCTAGAGATCCAAAGGTGAAACCTGCTTATAATGCGATTGAAGATAGAAATATTGGTACTAAAGAGAATCCAAAGAATGTGAAGTTGTCTAAAAACTTGCCTGCCAAAGAAAAAGAAGAATATGTCAACTTGATGAAAAAGTATATAGATGTGTTTTCCTGGAGTTATGACGACCTCAAGGAATATGATACTTCAATAATACAACATACTATTCCAATCAAACCTGGAGCATAACTGTTCAGACAGAAACTCAGAAGAATAAATCCAAAGCTGTTGCTAGTTATTGAGAAGGAAATCAAAAAATTGTTTGATGCCAAAATTATTGTGACTTTAAGATTCTCAAGGTGGATTGCTAATTTGGTTCCTGTCAGAAAGAAAAATGGAGAAATAAGGCTTTGTATAGATTTCAGGAATTTGAATAAAGTCTCAATGAAACATAATTATCCTTTGCCAAAGAAGGATCATATTTTGCAGAAAGTGGTTGGAGCATAAAGAATTTCAACTATGGATGGTTTTTCAGGGTACAATCAGATGAAGGTGTTACCTAAAGATCAAGAAAAGACTGCTTTTACCACACCATGGAGCACTTTTATGTATGCAAAGATGCCCTTCGGTTTGATGAATGCAGGGGCTACCTTCCAGTGTGCGATGGATATTGCATTTGTAGGGGAAATAGGTAAATTTGTGGTAATTTATATGTATGACATCACTGTATATTCAAAATCTGATAGAGAGCATATTCACCATTTGGAATTTTTTTTTATAAAACGCAAGAAATTTGGTATATCATTGAATCCAAAAAAATCAAATTTCGCATTAGAAGAAGGAAAGTTGTTGGGTCACATAATTTCAAAGGATGGAATAAAGATTGATCCTGATAGAGTCAGTGCAATTTTGAAGGTGGGAGAACCAAGAAGCAAAAAATAAATACAATCATTCCTGGAACAGGTAAATTTCTTGAGAAGGTTTATTCCCAATTTTGTTGAAATATTAATCAATATCACAAATATGCTGAAAAAGGGTCATGAAATAAAATGGACAGCAGAGGCTAAGAAATCTTTTAAAGAAATAAAACAAGCCATTTCAGAATCTCTGATGCTGGTGAGTCCATACTTCACTAAATATTTCTTAATATTTTCATATGCTTCAGAACATACTATCGCTACAGTTTTGTTACAGAAGAATAATGAGAACATGGAGCAACCTATAGCCTTTTTCAGTAGGATGTTGAGAGCTGGGGAATTAAAATATGATATTATGGAGAAGTAGACATATGCTTTGGTTAAATCCTTGAAATATTTCAGGGTGTATATTCTTCATTCACATATAATTTCTCATGTTCCAACTAGTGCAGTAAAAGGGAATCTTACACATCCTGATCTAGAAGGAAGAAGAGCGAAATGGATAGCAACATTATTGGAGTATGATATAGAAATTAGACCCTACCAAGTTGATTAAAAGGCAAGGACTTGCAAAAATGTTGACAGATTCAAATTATGAATATTTACAGCTTAATTTCTTATCTAGTCAATCTCATCAGTTGGACATAGGGGTGGAGGTAATAATCGATTTCACTACATCTCCATGGTATTATGATATTGTTCATGTTCTTCAAAATTTACAAGCTCCTGCAGGATTAAGTAAAAAGAGAGTAACATCTGTGAAGTTGAAAGCTACTAAATTTTGTATTTTAAATTAGTATTTTTATTGGAAGGATCCTAGAGGTGTGTTACTTAATTGCCTTTTAGAAAATGAAGCCCAACACATAGTGAAAGAATTTCATAAAGGAGATTGTGGAGGACATCATTCTTGGAAAGTGACAGCAAACAAAATTTTGAGATCAGGTTTTTATCGGCCATCATTGTTTTCAGACGTGTACAAATAAACTAGGACATGTGATCAATGCCATATTTTTTATGGTAAGAGAAAGGTAATTCCACTCCCTCTTAATCCAATAATAGTAGAAGCTCCTTTTTAGCAGTGGCATTTGGATTTCATTGGATAAATAAACCCAAATTCTTCAGGACAACATAAATGGATTCTAACAGCCATAGACTATTTCACGAAGTGGATTGAAGCAATACCTACCAGGAGAGCTACTGAGACAGTAATTATGGATTTTCTTGAAGAAAATATATTGGCTAGGTTTGGGTGTCGTAGAAGAATAGTGACTGATAATGCAACAGCTTTTTAATCCAAAAAGATGATTAATTTTTGTCACAAGTATCATATCAGTTTAAATCATTCAACTGCTTAATACCCACTGGGAAACGGATTGGCAGAGTCTTCTAATAAGATTCTGGTAAGAATTATTAAGAAGTTGTTAGAAGATAACAAAAGAGCTTGGAACACCAAGATTAATTATTCTTTGTGGGCTGATAGAATTAGCACTAAAAGGGAAATTGGAATGTCTCCTTTTCAATTGGTATATGAAACTGAAGTCATGTTTCCAGCATCATTGGGTGTACCAGTTATGAAATATTTTCAGGAACAACAGGATGAGACAAACCACATGCATAGAAGGATAAACCAAATTATTGAATTAGAGGAGCAAAGGAATAAAGCTTATGATAAAGTGCAGATACACCAAGAAAAAATTAAAAATACTTTTGATAGAAGGGTGAAAGAAGAACAGTTCCAAATTGATGACCTGGTATTAAAATGGGGTGCTCCTAGGGAAGACGAGCATGGAAAATTTGACCACATGTAGGTAGGTCCTTATGTTATTGCAGGTCACAGTGGCGAAAATGCATTTATTCTGGAATATCTAAATGGGGTTTTGTTGGAGAGTAACCCTGTTAATGGAATATTTTTGAAGCATTACTTGTACTAAGGTGGAGGGTAAAATTTGTACCATAGTTTGTAAATATTTATTTTCTTGAAAGTAGTACATATGGTGAACCGAATATTTTTTAAGCCCGGAGTGAAGGCCCTAAGATTTTGGAGGATAGCCATTTTTCTTTATTTAGAAAATATATATTAGAGAAAAAGTAAAGAGTTTGGAGGTTTGGATACAAAAGTTATAAACAAGCACCTGGTCTACAAGTTCTTTGATACCTCACAGGGAGGATATCATCCCCAGTTGGAGCCAGTTGTTAATACCCTCTATGTTGAACAATTGAGGAAGAATGTGGTCGAGAAATGATAAAGGCATACATAAAAATTGGTAGAAGGTTGGTATTCATGAGTCTCTTATTAAAAATGTGCACTTTCATTAATTCATTGCACAATTCAAAGGTGTAGATTTATGAGGGTGAAAATCTACGATTGCAAATTGATCCGCTGGGAAAAGTTGCACAAGAGAGAATTTTTGATGGAGAAGCATAATGGCTAACAAGAAAGAAAAATAAACGACCAAGAAATAAAGTAAATAAAATCTAAGATCATGAGGTAGTCCATGATGTGAAGATGCACGCTTGAAAAAATGAGAAATGTTGGCGGATTACGTAGAACAGATTTTGATCCGATGGTTCAGACAAAAGATGAAATATTATCAACGGTCATAGTATATTTCGGAGTGCTGAGCTGTGGGATAATTAAAAAGGATGTGTGGTAGCAGAATTTAAACCACTTTCCACGTGGTGACGTTTACTGAGTTCAGCTGAGGAAAGCAATAAAGGAAAAACAACTTGGTGAGGGTCCCGGAATAATCCGTTGTATAAAAATTGAGTTGACCTAGGTAAAGTAATTTTGTTTGCACGCTGCGGGTGAGAAGAGGAAGGGACAGTGCACCATATTTTCCAAAAGTCAACTTCTATGTATCCAATAGTTACCAGGTAAGCCTTAAAACACTGAGACTTTGTTGAAGACTTGTCGCCATCATTTTATTATGGAGAAGGAGCAGGGTTCAGGAATATTGTGCAAAGTTCTAGATGAGAGAGAAGAGGTTGTTGTTGATAGGGAGAGGAATGTATTTGAAACTATTCTATCATTTTGTAGTGTATCATTTTCAAAGGAGAGTTTGTGGAAACATAATTCACAAGGGAACGATATTCTAAATGTCTGTATTTCTTTCTTATATTATTTTGCTATTGAACAAACCATACCTTTCCCTGAATTCATTGAATGCTGTGCAAATAGTTACTCATCCTCTGAAAGAGTTATTATGAGTCATACAATGTCAAAAATCCTCTGTAGAGTTGACACGAAAACTGTTAGCGAGATATTGAGTCTTCCTGATTGTTTCCCTGATAGCTATGAGTCTTTAAATGAGCAAGTCTTAATTGAATTGTATAAAAATTGTAGAACCGAAGTCAGATGTCAGTTTTTATCCAGTATTATGAAATATGGTCAATAGTTAGAGGGTTTATTTCTGCCATACAATGTTAATATTTTCAAGGAGGAAGTACAGTTGGTCATGTCACTTGTCAGTCAAATTTTGTGTTTGGATGATGGTACGCATATTAATGAAGTCATCTTAGGTTTTTTGCTAAGTATAGGTTTGACTGACCATGAATCCCATTCAGCCCATTGTTTTAATCTTGATGAGTATTTAGCCGAAGCTATCCATACCCAATTGGTTGAATTTCCTAAATTCAGGTTCTTTACATATTAGTCATATTTGTTGAACATGTTTTTGTGAACTAATGTGTCAAAGTTGCAGTTATTATCTACCATGTTCTCTCCGAGCCTCCCGAAACATATTAACATGTTCGAGTTCGTAATTAAAATCATGGCAGATATTTACAAATTCCTTTTCGATGATGTCTTGCCAAGGGTGTTGGAAGACATGAGACTTATGTCACAGTATTCTTCAGAAGACAAAATAGGAGATTGGTTCTTGAATAAAGAATTTATTGTTCTCGGAGTGTATGGGTTCACTGGAGAACCATACAGGTTACCCGCTTTTTTGACCCCAATAATATTCGCATTAGAGTTTATGAGACAAAGGTTATATGCAGAAGAGGAACATTTTGAGGCATTTAAAAAATCTTCCAATATTAAATTTCCTGTCAAGGTTGGTTCTTTCAATTTTAAGAATAAAAGCGCCTTGTTAGTCATAGAGAAATTGTTAGAAGTTATGGATTTTCAAAAAGAAAAAAAAGTGAATTATGACCCACATCATATTATTTCTCAGAGGAAGCAACTGAACAAAAATAATCCATTTGATCATCAAATTGTTGAAGGATTAGACAAAATAGCAAATTTGGCTAATTTTGAAGAAGATATAGAAGTTGATGAAGATAGGAGGAACTGTTAGGATTATTAATCCTCCCTTGTCCAAATTTCATCATATGTCTAAATCGGGAGTCATGTCTAAATTGGGAGTCCATCCATTCTATTTATAGTCATTAACACCATTGGGTCCACTTGACCTAATTGGGGCACATGTTTCAGTTACTAAAGTGTGTGGAACACTAATTAAGGCTCACTGCCACTGATTGCACTTGATTGCATCAGTATAGGAGCCTCCTAGACCAATCCCTACAATTTAGGAAGTCAATGGGAGTGCTGAAACCAACCAAGGTCAGTTCACTTCAGTTGATGACTAGTCAAGCTAAGTTAGGAGTCAGTTACATTCAGTTCTAGTCCTCTACATTCAATTAGCACTAGGTTTACTTGGTTGCACTCATGTGGGGCGCATTTCTCACCTACCACTATCAGTTAACCTTAGTCAACACTGAATGTAACACTTGAGTTGTGTTTTAGAGCTTCGATGAACTCCGGTTATGGTTTAGACAAGGTCAGTTAACTATTGAGTCCTCCGATAGTGATTTAGACAAGGTCTTGGTTACCTACAGTCAAGTAGATTCTAATCAATTTGAACTTCCTCATGTGGATTCGAATTGCTTATGGATATTAAATCCATTGTATTTCATTGTAATTATCGATTTAATTACTCTTTGATTAATGAAAAGCATTCACAGTTGCAAGCCATTTTTGCACTGTTTCATTCTTCAATAACTGAGTAAATTGTGTGATCTATCATGTGAGTTGTGTCTTTGTCCACATATCTATGTGCTCAATTTAATAGGAACAAATTGACTGTAGTGGCTCAAAATCCTGTTAATTCCAGCATTCTAAATAAAAGGATCCTTTCTGAAGCAGATGGCATGGATGTAGATGAAGATATTTCTCATAAAAAGATCAAAACACACCCTCAAGATGAGCAAACTATTTCAAAAGAAATATTTTCATAAGATTTAAAGAAGATGGTCCTGTTCCAGAAAAAGTCTGTACAGATGCATCAATATTCCTTCGGAGAAGAAAGTAAGACAGAGTCCAGTTCCCGTTACAAATATAGGACAGAGTTAATGTCAAGTTAAGCTGATAAAGAAATGTAATCATCAGAGGAAACTAAGAATCTGCTTCCCGGAGTTAGAAATTTAATCAATCAAAAGACTTCATTGATTTCTACTCGAAACGTAGAGAAGAATACCCTAAAATTTGTTGTGGTAAGTGACAAGAAAGTGTCTGAAATGGAGTTGAAGCTGGACAAAATCAGTGTTCCTGATAAAATAGAACTCCATAAACAAACTGCAGATGTTATTTATTCTAATTTGTTACATGAAATTATGAGAATTACTAAATTACAGCCTCTTGTAGATAAGATTGAAGTTCAATTGAAGCATGAAAAGGTTTAAAATAAAGCAAATTTGATTCAAATTAAAAAGTTGCAGGGAAATGTTGTAAGCCTAGGGACTGAACCAGGTAATATGTAGGCGACCAAAAAGCTTCTAGAGGAGAAGTACAATACCATTCAAGTGTTGAAGAAGAAGCTTAAATTCTCTAATGTTGATCATGTTCAATCTTCATAATTATTCACACTTCAACAAGAAAAAGAGAAAGTATATCAGGAAATGATGGATTATAAAGGAAAATCATTGAAGCTGCAGGAGGAGAAAAACAAGTGAGAAGTAGAAAGAGACGAATTGATGGCTTAGATTGTAAAGTTGAAAAAAGATCAAAATGATGAAAAAGAAGTTATGGAAGAACTGATGAGTCAACCCTTTGTTTACATTGATTTACCCCTTGTTAATGTTGAAAGACCATTAAATGAATTTTCTACAGATGCCTTATTAATTCCTATGTCTCAGGTGAGCTTCAAAGAAGTGGAGTTTAAAGAATTGAAAGATGAGAATGAAAAGATCAAATCAGAATTGGCTAATAGCATTGAAGAGAAGAATAAAGCATGGAATGATGAAAGCCAATTACAGAAAAAGTTCAATGAATTAAAAGAAAGAAATATAGGAAAAGCTCCTTTACAGGGAGCTAAACATTTGATTTGGGATACTTTGTGTGTGGAGATCACCAAGTTCAGGCATTATTTAAATTTTATTGTTGATGAAAGTGCAGTGGTAAATTTAACTACTCAAAGATTGAAATTGGCCAATGAAACTATGGAAAAGAAGCCTTTGAATACTGTTCACAATGCTTTGAATTTCTTGAATTCTTTAACATATCAAAATTTGTAGGACAATGGGATCAAAGACAGGGTAGCAATTGTGTTATGGGAAAAGAAGTTTATCAATAAACATCAACTCATGAAAGTGGTGCAGGATAAGGCGAATAAAATGTCTTCTCAAATAAAGGATTTCAGGATTGCTTTTAAAGATTTATTTGATGATGGTCTCCCTTCTTTTTGGGATGACAAAGGAAGGTTGTTTTCCTAGGAACAATATCACATCTTATTGGTACAGAATCACATGGATCATTCCAAATTTGAAGATTTAGTCAAAGGGTTAATAGGAAAGGTTATTGTGGAAAAATTGACAGAAGACTTTAAGATATTGGATAGGTTTTTAATTATTAAGAAAGGATTGACAGCCGTGTCTTATGAAGCTTATGTGGATTTGGAGGTGTCAATAAGAGAGATGACAGAATACGACACTCCAAATGTGGAACAATGGAAGATCATGGAGAAATTTGGGAAGACCAAGTATGTACTACATTCATGAAGACAGGTGCTATAGTTCGTGACATTCTTTGTTTGGGATACCTTGCAGATTACTAAGTTTGCTAAAATCAAGCAATCTGTTATTTCAATCAAAGCATGTAATTATTATTCCTAGTTATTAGGGATATGGTTACAAAAAATCTTATGATTAGCAGATTAGTTGGTTATTGATATTCTTGGGAAGAAACTTTTTTGTATATAGTTGAATTTATTTGATGTATTGGGGGTTGGAACCCATAAGTTTGGACCAATGTTTTTGAGAACATATTATTTTTCAATGAAATTACAGAGCCGAATACTAGTTGCTCTTCAGAGATTCATGTGTTGTTTATGTTACAGTCCGTGCCTTCTTTCCCTGTGATTGTTTTCTAAGTGTTTACCTTCCATTCTATTTCTTTCATTTCTGAACGTAGTGTTTAATAGTTTCAGAATTCATACATGTTATGCTCTAGCTATTGTTTCAGATATTCACAAATATTTCCTCTAAAGTTGATATCGAATTTAGCTTGTGATGCTCTATTGATGGATTTTTCATGTTTCTCTCCTATCACCTGAAAATCAATGAATGAATATAACTGAATGATTATCTTACCTTTGTTGAAATTCTGTGTATGAATATTTATCTTTTTTGACTCCATTGCCCAATGGTTATATGTGTTTTTTCAACCATCTGCATAACTTAAATTATTGACCCCAATATCTGGCCCTGTTAAATTTATATCTGAGAGATCCCTCTCCAGAAAGAAAATCCAGTTTCTTTCTAAAGTGGTTTTTACCGTTACCTTAAGATTACCTCTCACAACCTTGGGTATATTTTGAGTGCTAACAAATTGGAACCATTGCAGGGGAACGAAGGTGCAAATCAGCCCTGGGAGGAACGGCAAAAGTTTATAAAAGATCAAGAAAATATTTCTATGGGCAAACAAGAATTTTTGTCAGTAAAGAAGGTTGTACATTTTCCCTCGTGATTCCATTTTTAATTATTTCAATATTTCAAAAGACATCTTGGCTTTGAAAAGACACACACGAGGTAATTCTGATACTGAAGTTCTACGAAGTTTGGAAGATCCAGAAATTTTTTGTTAAGAAAAAAGACAAAGAAAAAATATATATTTCTCTATTTGGTGCATCATCCTCTCAATATTTTCATAGCATCCTTGATCAAGAATGGGGAATTAATGTTGAAAAGGGTTTGTTGAAATATAAATCTGAATCTGATCTTAAAAATGTTGAATTCAACCCTTGTAGATTAGAATCCTACTTACGTGATTCCCTTTGGAGAGATCTTCAATAGTCTGCGAAGGTTGAAGAAATACGTATTGTTCAAATCATTCAAAATTCCTCAGTCCCTCCAAATACACCTAGACCAATGGTAGCCATATTTTACCCTTTACGTTTTCCTGCTGTATTGCATGATCTTCCCCAAAATTATTCTCAGATAATTTCTCTATTTGACGGAGAAAGAGGTATAACAACAAAGCAGCATGTGGCAAAATTTGAATATTTTGTTGACTTGGAGGAAGTTGATTATGGACGTTAAAATGAAGTTGTTTTCTCAATACAATAGTCTTAAAAAAGGAAATTTTGAATCTGTTCATGAATTTTCAAGCAGATTTATGAGAGTTTATAATTCCATTCCAGAATATATAAAACCTTCTGCAGCTACTGCTAAACTTCATTATGCTGAGGCCTTTGATAATGACTTTGCATTTTCATTAAGGGAGAGAAAGTCAGTGAGTTTCACTACCATGTTCACAAATGCTTTAGAATTGGAAGCAAATATGATGGCCAGTGGAAGATGAAACAAAGAAACATTGATAGGAGGAAAATTAGAGAAGAAAATATGCCTTCTTCCTCTTCTTCTGCTATTGAAATTAAATTTGAAATGATGTTGAAAGCAATGGAAAATTTAATGGATAGATTGACTATGGATAATAGATCATTTAATAGAGAACAAGCTAATCCTCAAATCAGAAATATGAATTTTAGAAGGCCAAATCCTCCTATGCCTCCACAAAACATGAAAAGAGATATGAGAAACCCAAGGAATCAAGAAGAACAATAGATTCAACCACCTTTCCCTGAGAATTATGTTGCAGATGAAGAAGAGCCCACTAAGAATGAAATTCATCTTTTTTGGGAATTAGATTCAGAGATATACCTCACTGAAGAAGAACATCACATGTTTGCATAGGAAGGTGGAAATGATGATTTTGAAAAGGAATCAGAGCAGTATCAGAGGGGTTATTTGCATGCTATGGATGATGTACAAAGGAAGATCAGGTTGACAAATAGAGATGTTGTTGTAAATAAAGGGAGGCCAAATTCAAACCAGCCTTCTACCAGTTCATTAAATACATAAAAAGGAAAGGTAATAAAAAAAGATCTTGTTGCGAATAAAGAAGTTAAGAGTAAAATAGAAAAAACAAAAGGAACAAAACAAATGGCACCAGTAGATGTCGAGAAAGTTACTTCTATCTTCAATCTACAGAATGAACTTTTCAAGTTGAAAATTTATGTTTCTTTTAATGAGTTGTTGAGGAATAATGAGTACAGGGATATGATAACAAGGATGGTTAAAGGTCAAGGAGAGTTTCAATCAGACATTTTAGAATTGACAGATGACAATCCTACTATTTCATTTGGGCCAAAGGTTGAAAGTATAGATGATGAAGAGGTTCCTCCATTTTATTTGAGTTTGAATGTGCATGATATGGTTGTACATAATGCCATGTTAGACTCAGGTGCATCACATAATTTAATGCCTACAGGAGTAGTTGAAAGTTTGGGACTGGAAGTTACGAGACCATATAAAGATTTGTATTCCTTTGATTCTAAGAGGGTGAAGTGTCTTGGTCTAATTAAAGATATGGTAGTGACTTTAAATAAATTTCTAGCTAAAAAAATAGTGATGGATGTTGTAGTAGCAAAAACTCCACTAAAATTTGGAATATTGTTATAAAGGTCTTGGACTTCAAAGTTAAAAGGTATTTTACAAATGGACATGTCATACGCCACTATTCCTATCCAAGATGGAAGTAGGAGGTTGTACAGTGAGAAAAGAACTCCTTATGTAGTAAGCAGTCAAGATAGACCTGATATTCATCATATAGATGCCGTCGATAATGATTTGGGCTCTTCTATTTTCTTTAATGATACTGTCCCATGCGATTTGGAATCTATATTGCAAACTAAATCTGAAAAGAATGAAATTGGAGTAAGGGAACAAGATGTTTTGGAAAAGAAATAGAAAAGAGATGGATTGTGGACCATGTATTTTGATGGGTCTATGGAAAAGGTTGGTGCTAGTGCTGGTGTATATATAATTTCTCCTATCAGGGATTTTAAAGATTTATCATATAAATTAACATTTGAATGCACAAATAATGTGGTTGAGTATGAATCTTTATTACTTGGGTTGCATGCATTGAAAGATCTGAGATCACAAAGGATAAGAGTTTTGGGAGATTTAGAACTTGTAATAAACCAGGTGAATGATGGTTATCAAATTGGACATCCCCGAATGAGAGCTTATAGAAATGAAGTATGGGATATGTTTGGTAACTATTTTACAGAACATAAAATTAAGGTGGTTCCTAGATATGAGAATACAATAGCTGATTCTTTGGCAGTCGCTGCTGGTAAATTTAAAACTCCAAGTGATGGTCAAAGGGAATATCAAGTGGATATTGTAAATAGACCATCCATACCTGATAATTCTAAATATTGGCAGGTATTTGAAGATGATATGCAGATAAAAATATTTTTAGAATTGTCTGGGGAGTTTGTGAACACTCATATTGATGGTGAAAATTATAATTGTGAAAATTTCCAAGATGCTGAAGAAAGTGAAGAAGAAAAGATTAGTACTGAAAATTTGAAGGGAACTTTAGGATGAAAGGATATCATTCAATTAAAAAGTAATTTTATACCAAGAGGTTCAGTCCCCTTAGAGAAATTTTTTGATCAAAATGATGTTGCTAAAGATCCAAAGGTGAAACCTGTCGATAATGATATTGAAGATAGAAATATTGGTACTAAAGAGAATCCAAAGATTGTGAAGCTGTCTAAAAACTTTCCTGCCAAAGAAAAAGAAGAATATGTGAGCTTGATGAAAAAGTATACAGATGTGTTTTCCTGGAGTTATGAAGACCTCAAGGAATATGATACTTCAATAATACAACATAGTATTCCAATCAAACCTGTAGAAAAACCTTTCAGATAGAAACTCAAAAGAATAAATCCAAAGTTGTTGCCAGTTAATGAGAAGGAAATCAAAAAATTGTTTGATGCCCAAATTATTGTGACTTTAAGATTCTCAAGGTGGGTTGCTAATTTGGTTCCTGTCAGAAATAAAAATGGAGAAATAAGGCTTTGTATAGATTTCAGGAATTTGAATAAAGTCTCAATGAAAGATAATTATCCTTTGCCAAATATGGATCATATTTTGCAGAAAGTGGTCGGAGCAGAAATAATTTCAACTATGGATGGTTTTTTAGGGTACAATCAGATGAAGGTGTTACCTGAAGATCAAGAAATGACTGCTTTTACCACACCATGGGGCACTTTTATGTATGCAAAGATTCCTTTCGGTTTGATGAATGTAGGGGCTACCTTCTAGTGTGCCATGGATATTGCTTTTGCAGGGAAAATAGGTAAATTTGTGGTGATTTATATAGATGAAATCATGGTATATTCAAAATCTGATAGAGAGCATACTCAACTTTTGGAAATTTTTTTTATAAAATGCAGAAATTTTGGTATATCATTTTATCCAAAAAAATCAAATTTCGCATTAGAAAAAGGAAAGTTGTTGGATCACATAATTTCAAAGGATGGAATAAAGATTGATCTTGATAGAGTCAGTGCAATTTTGAAGGTCAGAGAACCAAGAAGCAAAAAATAAATACAATCATTCCTGGGACAAGTAAATTTCTTGAGAAGGTTTATTCCCAGTTTTGCTGAAATATTAATCAATATCACAAATATGCTGAAAAAGGGTCATGAAATAAAATGGATAGCAGAGGCTAAGAAATCTTTTAAAGAATTAAAACAAGCCATTTTAGAATCTCCTGTGATGGTGAGTCCAGACTTCACGAAATATTTCTTAATATTTTCATATGCTTCAGAACATACTATCGCTGCAGTTTTGTTATAGAAGAATAATGAGAACATGGAGCAACCTATAGCCTTTTTCAGTAAGATGTTGAGAGATGGGGAATTAAAATATGATATTATGGAGAAGCAATAATATGCTTTGGTTAAAGCCTTGAAATATTTCAGGGTGTATATTCTTCTTTCACATATAATTGCTCATGTTCCAACCAGTGCAATAAAAAGGGATTCTTACACATCCTGATCCAGAAGGAAGAAGAACGAAATGGATAGCAACATTATTGGAGTATGATATAGAAATTAGACCTACCAAGTTGATTAAAGGGCAAGGACTTGCTAAAATGTTGACAGATTCAAATTATGAATCTTTAGAGCTTAATTTCTTATCTAGTCAATCTCATTAGTTGGACACAGGGGTGGAGGTAATAATCGATTTCACTACATCTCCATGGTATTCTAATATTGTTCATGTTCTTTAAAATTTACAAGCTCCTGCAAGATTAAGTAAAACGAGAGCAAGATTTGTGAAGTTGAAAGCTGCTAAATTTTGTATTTTAAATCAGTATCTTTATTGGAAGGATCTTGGAGGTGTGTTACTTAATTGCCTTTTAGAAAATGAAGCCCAACACATAGTGAAAGAATTTCATAAAGGAGATTGTGGAGGACATCATTCTTGAAAGTGACGGCAAACAAAATTTTGAGAGTAGGTTTTTATTGGCCATCATTATTTTCGGACGTGTACAAAGAAACTAGCACATGTCATCAATGCTAGATTTTTTATGTTAAGAGAAAGGTAATTCCACTCCCTCTTAATCCAATAATAGTAGAAGCTCCTTTTCAGCAGTGGGGTTTGGATTTCATTGGAGAAATAAAACCAAATTCTTCAGGACAATATAAATGGATTTTGACAGCCACAGACTATTTCACGAAGTGGATTAAAGCAATACCTACCAGGAGAGCTACTGAGATAGTAATTATGGATTTTCTTGAAGAAAATATATTGGCTAGGTTTGGGTGTCCTAGAAGAATAGTGACTGATAATGCAGCAGCTTTTAAATCCAAAAAGATGATTAATTTTTGTCATAAGTATCATATCAGTTTAAATCATTCAACTACTTACTACCCACAGGGAAACGGATTGGCAGAGTGTTCTAATAAGAGTCTGGTAAGAATTATTAAGAAGTTGTTAGAAGATAACAAAAGAGCTTGGCACACCAAGCTTAAGTATGCTTTGTGGGCTGATAGAATTAGCACTAAAAGGGCGATTGGAATGTCTCCTTTTCAATTGGTATATGGAACTGAAGTCATTTTTCCAGCATTGTTGGGTGTACCAGTTATGAAATATTTTCAGGAAGAACAGGATGAGCCAAACCACATGCAGAGAAGGATAAACCAAATTATCGAATTGGAGGAGCAAAGGAATAAAGTTTATGATAAAGTGCATATACACCAAGAAAAAATGAAAAATACTTTTGATAGAAAGGTGAAAGAAGAGCAGTTCCAAATTGATGACCTGGTATTAAAATGGGATGCTCCTAGGAAAGATGAGCATGGAAAATTTGACCACATGTGGGTAGGTCCTTATGTTATTGCAGGTCATAGAGGGGAAAATGCATTTATTCTGGAATATCCAAATGGGGTTTCGTTGGAGGGTAACCCTGTTAATGGAAGATTTTTGAAGCATTACATGTCCTAAGGTGGAGGGTAAAATTTGTACCATAGTTTGTAAATATTTATTTTCTTGAAAGCAATACATATGGTAAACTGAATATTTTTGAATCTCGGAGTGAAGGCCCTAAGATTTTGGAGGATAGCCATTTTTCTTTATTTAGAAAATATATATCAAAGAAAAAGTAAAGATTTTGGAGATTTGGATACAAAATTTAGAAACAGGCACCTGGTCTACGAGTTCTTTGATACCTCACAGGGAGGATATCATCTCTAGTTGGAGCCAGTTGTTAACACCCTCTATGTTGAACAATTGAGGAAGAATGTGGTTGAGAAATGATAAAGGCATACATAAAAATTGGTAAAAGGTTGGTAGTCATGAGTCTCTTATTAAAAATGTGCACTTTCGTTAATTCATTGCACAATTCAAAGGTGTAGATTTATGAGGGTGAAAATCTACGGTTGCAAATTGATCTGCTGGGAAAAGTTGCCCAAGATAAAATTTTTGATGGAGAAGCGAAATTGATTAATAAGATAGCAAGATCAATGACTAAGAAATAAAGTAAATAAAATATATGATCATGAGGTAGTCTGCGATGTGAAGATGCACGCTTGAAAAAATGAGAAATGCTGGCGGATTACGTAGAACAAATTTTGATTCGACGGTTCAGACAAAAGATGAAATCTTATCAATGGATATAGTCTATTCCAGAGTGTGAAGCTATGAGATAATTGAAAAGGATGAGTGGTAGTGGAATTTAAACCACTTTCCATGTGGTGAATTTTAGTGAGTTCCGCTGAGGAAAGCGGTAAAGGAAAAGCAACTTGGTGAGGGTCCCAGAATGATCCATTGTATAAAACGTGAGTTGACCTAGGTAAAGTCATTTCGTTTGCACACTGTAGGTGAGAAGAAAAAGGGACAGTGCACGATCTTTTCCAAAAGTCAACTTCGATGAATCTAACAGTTACCAGGTAAGCCTTAAAACACTGAGACTTTGTTGAAGACTTGTCGCCATCATTTTATTATGGAGAAGGAGCAAGGTTTAGGAATATTGTGCAAAGTTCTAGATGAAATAGAAGAGGTTGTTGTTGATAGGGAGAGGAATGTATTTGACCCTATTCTGTCAATTTGTAGTTTATTAGTTTCAAATGAGCATTTGTGGAAGCATTATTCACAAGGGAATGATATTCTGAATGTATGCAGTTGTTACGGAGAGAAATTCCTATGGCTTGGGGTACCACAACAGACAGCTAGACTCCAGAAATCAATCTTCTCCAATATGCAATAGAAATAAACAATCTAACACTAAAGGATCGAACCTCGTACCTTATTCCGGACGGTTGAAGTAGATCCCCGTTGAGCTTTCCAATCTTCAGCTTGAATTGTTATAGCACGTCCTCAACAACAAGTAAACAATACAAGCATACTATATTTCATGGTGTTAGATCTATTCTAGCATATATAATCAATAATGTAAAAGCATTTGACATATTCCAATGGAAACAATATTCATTCAAATACACATTACTGGACAGGAAAAGATATTTCTATTAATAAGAATCAGAGATTACAAGTGACAACCTCTGACGGCACGTCTGCGAACCGGAGAAACTGAATCCCCCACTTGGGCCTCCACCACCTCAATCCTCCATCACTTCGATAGCAAGCTTACTAACAATGGGCAAGCTTGGGAAGAACACAACAGTGCTCCAAGGGACAAAGGGATGCAGACTCAAGCATAAAGTTCTGGCAACAATGGACTATAGTTTCGATGCTCTCAACTTTCTCTTATCTCCCCCCCCCCCCTCCTTTAATGTACCAAGGGGTAATGTACCAAGGGGTTCCTTATATAGCTTCACAAGGGACAATGAAGGGTCGAATCCGAGCGATCTCAAGGCATATGGAAGGCCAGGAGTCATATGAGTCGGATCCAAGTCAAGGAACGCTCCAAAAGGATTTGGACTATGCACACATCCCGATGTACGCGACTATAGGGGTCAAACCCGCGTATGTACGCGGTTATCGGGGAAAAATCCGCGTATATCAATATTATAATGTTTTAGGGATGATAAAGGTAACATCAAAGGATAAAATGTGGTCCATTGGGTCTAATGAGTCTGCAGCGGGACAGGGGAAGGCCATACAAAGTGTGATTCACCTAGTGGGGTGAAAATCTCTATAACAGCAGTTCTTTCTTATATTATTTTTCTATTGAGCAAACCCTACCTTTCCTTGAATTCATCGAATGTTGTGTGAATAGTTACTCATCCTAAAAAAGAGTTATTATGAGTCATACAACATAAAAAATCCTTTTTAGAGTTGACGCGAAAACTGTTCACGGGATATTGAGTCTGCCTGATAGTTTCCCTGATAGGTGTGAGTCTTTAAATGAGCAAGTCTTAATTGAATTGTATAAAAATTTTAGAACCAAAGTCAGATGTCAGTTTTTATCCAGTATTATGAAATATGGTTAGTCGTTAGAGGGTTTATTTTTGCCATACAATGTTAATATTTTCAAGGAGGAAGTACAGTTGGTCATGTCACTTGTTAGTCAAATTTTGGGTTTGTATTATGATACACATATTAATGAAGTCATCTTAGGTTTTTTGCTAAGTATAGGTTCGACTGACCATGAATCCCATTCATCCCATTGTTTTAATCTTGATGAGTATTTAGCCGAAGTTATCCATACCCAATTGGTTGAATTTCCTAAAGTCAAGTTCTTCAGATATCAGTCATATTTGCTGAACATGCTTTTGTGTTCTAATGTGTAGGAGTTGCAGTTCTTGTCTACCATGTTCTCTTCGGACCTCCTGAAATAGATTAACATGTTTGAGTTTGTAAATACAATCATGGAATATATTTACGAATTTATTTTCAATGATGTCTTGCCAAGGATGTTGGAATACATGCTACTTATGTTACAATCTTCATCAAAAGACAAAACAGGAGATTGGTTCTTACATAAAGAATTTACTGTTCTCAGAGTGTATGGGTTCACTGGAGAACCATACAAGTAACCTGCTTTTTTGACCCCAAGAATATTCACATTAGAGTTTATGAGACAGAGGTTATATGCAGAAGAGGAACATTTTGGGGCATTTAAAAATTCTTCCAATGTTAAATTTCATCTCAAAGTTGGTGCTTTCATTTTTAAGAATAAAAGCGCCTTGTTAGTCATAGAGAAATTGTTAGAAGTTATGGATTTTCAAAAAGAGAAAAAAGTGAATTATGACCCACATCATATTATTTCTCAAAGGAAGCAACTGAACAAAAATAAGCCATTTGATCATTAAATTGTTGAAGGATTAGACAAAATAGCAAATCTGGCTAATTTTGAAGCAGATATAGAAGCTGATGAAGATAGGAGGAACAAATTGACTGTAGTGGCTCAAACACCTATTAATTCCAACATTATGAATAAAAGGAGTCTTTTTGAAGCATATGGGATGGATGTATATGAAGATATTTCTCATAAAAATATCAAAACACACCCTCAAGATGAGAAAACTATTTCAGAAGAAATATTTTCAGAATATTTAAAGAACATGGTCCTATTCCAGAAAAAGTCTGTACATATGCATCAATACTCCTTTGGAGAAGAAAGTAAGACAAAGTCTAGTTCCCATTACAAATCCAGGGTAGTGTTAATGTTGAGTTATGCAGATAAAGAAATGAAATCATCGGAGGAAACTAAGAATCTGCTTCCTCAAGTTAGAAATTTAATCAATAAAAAGAATTCATTGATTTCTACTCGATACGCAGTGAAGAATACCCTAAAATTCACTGTGGTAAGGGACAAGAAAGTGTTTGAATGGAGGTGAAGCTGGACAAAATCAGTGTTCCTAATAAAATACAACTCCATAAGCAAACTGGAGATGTTATTTATTCTGATTTATTACATGCAATTATGAGAATTACTAAATTACAGTCTCTTATAGATAAGATGGAAGTTCAATTGAAGCATGAAAAGGTTGAAAATAAAGCAAATTTGATTCAAATTAAAAAGTTGCAGGGAAATGTTGTAAGCCTAAGGACCAAACCAGGTAATATGCAGGCGACCAAAAATCCGCTAGAGGAGAAGGACAATACCATTCAAATGTAGAAGAAGAAACTTAAAGTCCCAAATGGTGAACATGTTCAATATTCAGAATTATTCACACTTCAAGAAGAAAAGGAGAAAGTCTATTAGGGAATGATGGATTATAAAGGAAAATCATTGAAGCTGTAGGAGGAGAAAAACAAGTGGGAAGTAGAAAGAGCTGAATTGTTGGCTCAAATTGTAAAGTTGAAAAAAGATCAAAATGATGAAAAAGAAGTTATGGAAGAACTGATGATTCAACCCTTTGTTGACACTGATTTACCCCTTGTTAATGTTGAAAGACCATTAAATGAATTTTCTGCATATTCCTTATTAGTTCCTATGTCTCAGATGAGATTCAAAGAAGTGGAGATTAAAGAATTGAAAGATGAGAATGAAAAGATCAAATCAGAATTGGCTAAGATGATTGAAGAGAAGAATAAAGCATGGAATGATAAAAGCCAATTACAGAAAAAGTTCAATGAATTAAAAGAAAGAAATACAGGAAAAGATCCCTTTACAGGGAGCTAAAAATTTGATTCGGGATGCTTTGTTTGTGGAGATCACCAAGTTCAGGCATTATTTAAATTTTATTGATGATGAAAGTGCACTGGTAAATTTAGCTACTCAAAGATTGAAATTGGCCAATGAAACTATGGAAAAGAAGCCTTTGAATACTACTCACAATGCTTTTAATTTCTTGAATTCTTTAACATATCAAAATTTACAGCACATTGGGATCAAAGACAGGGTAGCAATTGTGTTATGGGAAAATAAGTTTATCAATAAACATCAACTCATGAAAGTGGTGCAGGATAAGGTGAATAAAATGTCTTCTCAAATAAAGGATTTTAGGATTGCTTTTAAAGATTTATTTGATGATGGTCTCCCTTATTTTTGGGATGACGAAGGACAGTTGTTTTCCCAGGAACAATATCACAGCTTATTGGTACAGAATCGCATAGATCATTCCAAATTTGAATATTTAGTCAAAGGTTTAACAGGAAAGGTTATTGTGGAAAAATTGATAGAAGACTTTGAGATATTGGATAGGTTTTTAATTATTAAGAAAGGATTTCCAGCCGTGTCTTATGAAGCTTATGTGGATTTGGAGGTGTGAATAAGAGAGATGACAAAATACAACACTCCAAATGTGGAACAATGGAAGATCGTGGAGAAATTTTGGAAGACCAAGTATATACTAAATTCATGAAGATAGGTGTTGCAGTTCGTGAAGCTGTTTGTTCGGGATACCTTGCAGATTACTAAGTTTGCTATAATCAAGCAATCTATTATTTCAATCAAAGCATGTAATTATCATTCCTAGTTATTAGGGATATGGTTACAAAAAAACTTATGATTAGGAGATTAGTTGATTATTGATCTTCTTGGGAGGAAACTATTTTTGTATATATTTGAATTTATTTGATGTATTGGGGGTTGGAACCCATAAGTTTGGACCAATTGTTTTGAGAACCTATTATTTTTCAATGAAATTACAGAGCCGAATGCTAGTTGATTTTCAAAGATTCATGTGCTGTTTATGTTACATTTTGTGCCTTCTTTCCCTGTGATTGTTTTCTAAGTGTTTACCTTCCATTCTGTTTTCTTTCATATTTGAACGTAGTGTTTAGTAGTTTCAAAATTCATACATGTTATGCTCTGGCTATTGTTTCAGATTTTCACAAATATTTCCTCTAAAGTTGATATGGAATTCATCTTGTGATGCTCTATATTGATGGACTGTTCATGTTTCTCTCCTATCACCTTAAAATCAATGAATGACTGTAACTGAATGATTATCTTTCCTTTGTTGGAATTCTATGTATGAATCTTTGTATTATCTTTATCTGTTTTGACTCCATTGCCCAATGATTATATGTGTTTTTTCAACCATCTGCATAAATTGAATTATTGTTCCTAATATATGGCCCTGTTAAATTTATATCTGAGAGATCCTTCTCCGGAAAGAAAAGCGAGTTTCTTTCTAAAGTGGTTTTTGTTTTTACCTTAATATTACCTTTCACAACCTTGGGTATATTTTGAGTGCTAACATCTCCTACATTGCAAATTTTTGTCGTTGGTCTTTTTGTGTCAAAAGCTACCTAAGTTAGTTTTGTGCCATGCTCACTGTTCAAGGATTAAACCTTTGTCGGCCATTCTGTAGTTTCCTTGACCTTTTTTGTTAGCCATTCCCTGGTATCAGTTCATTACATCATGTCTTCAGTGGTCCTTGTTGTGAAATTCAGTACCAATTCTAGATCCAAATAGTCTTTGAATTACCTCGTGTTGGATGATGAAGGATGACTTAATGCATTCCTTCCAATAGATCTCTTCCTATCAAATGCAACACCTCTTGCTCTGGGAATGATATTTAGAGTTTTATGACAGTACCTTGGGGATTGCAGTCATCGGTGGAAATTTCCCTTTCTATTGGGTAGTGGGAATACCTTATTGTCTCCTACTTGATGGATTCTTAAAGTGTTGGACTTCAAGTCCTTGTAATCACACTTCAATAGAATGTACTAGGTACCTTGGGGACCATTTTCATTAATGGTGATTTCCCTCGCATTTGTTAATGGTTCTCATTATTGACCAGTAATCAAACAGTTTCCTCCATGTTCGACTTCAAATCCTTTATTCGCATGGTTAGGATTCATACCTTTTGGGCGGTCTGGATTGAAGACCTTGGGTCGACAGTAGAATCGTCATTTTTCTATTGCCTAAGTTGTGCAAGACCTTGTTACATTTTATATGACATTTTTTTGAGACATAGATCCACCTTGTATTCTTGTGGCTATGATCGATTGTTGAGAATGGATCCACCTTGTTCATTTGTGGCCATGAATCGTTTAGATTTGATATGGCACCTTTTTGCATATTGAGCGATCATGATAATATAATCAGTTATACATATGTTTTACCTTCCTGTATCTTTATGGTGAAGTTTTGTATATGAACTTATATGTCCCAGAGATCAGTCTTGTCTGACATTTATCTCTCTTTCAGGTACCTTTGTTTGAGCCTTTTGATCTTGGATTCTCTGCTCTCTCCATACTCAGTTGTTTCCTTTATAATGTATTTCAGAATATCATCTTCCCCTCTAAACTCACACATTAGGGGGCATCTGTTATAGCTCAAAATGACACATCTCTTCCTGTTACCACTTTCACATGATTATGTTGCATGTTGACACTTCCATGACGACACTTCATGAAAGTCACTGAAAAAAAACCTATGTTGTAGGAACCATATCTTGAGTTCTGTAACTCTATGTGACCTCATCTATACACCGTTGGAAAGGTATCTGAGTCAGTTAAAACTTTTAAGAAGACACCAAAGTCTGAAAATGCCCAAAAGTACCCTTAAAATGATAATTTTTTATGTATATGTGAGTTTCCTTAATACTTGCGTATGCCCTAAATACGCGACTATTTTCATTGCAACCCGCGTATACCTACTGTATACATGAATGATGTATCTGAAATCCATGTATTCATGTCAAAAATACATTTTTCAAAGTTTAGTTAATTTGGGTGGTTATGAAACTGACTCCTTCAGTTGTAACTACTTTGTCTTCGACCCTATCTCTTCATAAAGCATATAAATAGAGGTATGGAGGTCCATGAGAGGAGACTTGAATATTTGTATTGTTATGCTGGAGAAATTGGAGCTCTCTTTCCCCCACCTTTTCCCTAGCGATCATCCCCTTGTGTTGCAAAGCTTAGAGGCTGAGTTCCTTGGAGAAGAGAAGCAGTAGAACCATATCAAGTTTTTATGAAGTGCCCAAATGTTATAGCTGATTTCACCACTCCAGGTGAATCACACTTTGTATGGTCTTCCCTGTCCCGCTGCAGACTCCTTAGAACCCTTGGACCAATTTTTGTCCTTTTATGTTTTCCTGACCATCTCTAAAAACATGTGAAAAATGATACATGTGACTTTTAAACCTATAATGGCGTATATACGTGGGTTTGACCACTAAAACCGCGTACATCGAGATGCGTACAAAATCGAAATCCTTTTGGAGTTTTCCTTGACATGGATCTGACTCACTTGACTCCTGGCCTTCCATATGCCTTGAGATTGCTTGTATTCGACCCTTCATTACCCCTTTGAAAAGCTATATAAGGAACTCCTTGGTACATTGAAGGCATAAAAGAGAATTGAGAGCAAAGAAACTATAGTCCATTGTTGCTAGAACTTATGCTTGAGTCTGCATCCCTTTGTCCCTTGGAGCACTTTTGTGTTCTTCCCAAGATTGCCTTTTGCTTGTGAGCTTGCTATCTAGAGATGGAGGATTGAAGTGGTGGAGGCTCAAGTGGGGGATTCAGTTTCTCTGATTCGCAGACATGCCAACAGAGGTTGTATCTTGTAATCTTTGATTTATATTAATAGAAATATCGTTTCCTGTCCAATAATGTGTGTTTGAATGAATATTTTATCCATGGGATTATGTCAAATGCTTATACATTATTGATTATATATGCTAGAATAGATATAACACCATGATATATAGAATGCGTGTATTGTTTACTTGTTGTTGAGGAAGTAATCTATCAATTCAAGCTAAAGTTGGAAAGCTCAATGGGGATCTACTTCAACCGTCCGGAATAAGGTACGAGGTTTGATCCTTTAGTGTTAGACATTTAATTTCTATTACATATTGGAAAGGATTGATTTCTGGAGTCAAGCTATTTGTTGTGGTACCCCAAGCCATAGGAATTTCTCTCCATAATAGAATTGGTGACTCTGCTGGGGAGTTCCTAGTAGTTGTCCTTTGGGGGTTGTTCCATTAGCATTCAATGAATTTGAATTGCTCTTTCTATCTTGTTTCTATGTCAGGTCTGGTGGAATGTTTTCCTGGTAGTGTCTGATTGGTGTGAAGTTTGTCTCAGCCTATTTGTTTTCCTTGATTGTATGCACCTTTCTTCCTGTATGCAAGTTTTTAACTCACAGTCGCATAGACACGTGGGTTTCTCTATGATTTCCGTGTATACACGTGAGTTTACTGCGAACAGTCACGTATGCCCTTAGTTTTTCATTTTTGTGGAAGTTAAATGGTTGCTGGGTGAATTTTGATGTTTGCTGAGTCTCCTTTGGCACTGGCTGAGTCTGTTTATACCTCTGTTCCTGACTAGAGACATTTTTTTTAGGCTAATTTTTTTTTTAAGAAGGTTCTTGTCATGGCATTTTCTATTTTTTGTTTGGGATTATTGCATTAGATTTATTTTACCCTAGTGCTTTGCTAGAGTGTTGTTTGAGTGTGCTTGCAGAGTTTGGGGGTTGTAGAATCATTCTTTTTCTTTTTGTATCTCATTTTATTTCAAAAAATCCAAAAACATTTGCTTATCATCATGCATTGCATTTTGCATTTTGCATTGTAATTGCACTAGATTTGCTTTGGAGTATTAGTTAGGACTTCATATAGGAAAGCTTGCATTCATCATTTGAAGAAAAATTGTGCATTTCATGTAGTAGCATACCCTGTTTTCATGGACACAATGCATTTGCATTGATTGTTAGGTGTGCATTTTACTTCATGTTGTGTCATAACACCATTAGTTGCACGGCCATATCCCTCTTTTGAGTAATAAAGCCAATTAAAATCAACACTTAAATTAAAATGAACTACACTCCTTTCTTTTATAGGGTGCACCAACAAGCTTAGGTTTTAGGATCTTGGAATAGTTCAATGTAAGTAAATTCTCCAAGATCACTGAACAACAACATGTATGTGTCTGTCCAGGTGAGTGTGTGAAATCCTTGGTATAAACAGTGTTTCTCAGGATCCTCCTCTCAAAAGGGAGGTAAGCACGAGGCAATGTGAGTGGTTATTGATTGGGATGACCCCTAGTCATAACTGAGTAGCACCGAAGATATTTCCAGGATTGTATTCGTATCTGGGGACTCTTTTGAGAGTTTCGGGCTTTGCTACCCTGCCCATATGATCAATCCCACCTGCAACTATCCGCTTGAGCATTGATTAAATTTAGGTGACCTTAGTGGCCTTACCTAGGATATCGAGGGGGTACTTTGCAGGGGTTATTCTGCGGGTGTCTCGACCAGGTTGGGGTTGAACATCATAGTCTCTTTATGCGTTGAAGCTGAGGACCACAATAATTGGTTACGTACCTCTGCTTGTTGTGTATGGGATTCTCAAGCCTCTCCTAAGCAAGACATACCTGCTTCATTTAGGAGCTCACTTATCCTGCCCTTGATTGCTTGCATTTGTCTTTAGATTTTATTAGTGATTTCTCTGTGCACGATAGCTTGCCTAGGGTTTACATAAATAGAGAGTCTTTTCTATTTTTTTGATTCATTGTGGATTCAGGTACGGTTCCTCGCCGTTCTTGTCGGTTAGCAGGACTTTTGCCTTCTACTTCTCCTCCTCCTTTGGGAGAGAGACCTAGACAGTCCAGGAGGACTATTTCGCACATTGATTCACACACCATGGGAGACCATATAGAAGGTATTCCTGAACCACATTCTCCCATTCGTGTAAACGATGGGGATTTTAATCCTACTTACGATACTTCACCCGACTTGGCTGAGTTAGGTCCTGTGATTTCTGAGATAGGAACCTTGCATGATAGACCTACTCACTCTAGGGTTGATTCCCCATTAATGTGTTACCGGTATGGAATGCTGAAGGATGTCGAGAATCATTTTGAACCCACCAGCACTAGCTATGGTAGTTATAGTATGTCTGGTTTTCCTACACATGATTTGGCATTTCATGTCAAATCTGAATTCGAGCCTAACACTATGCCTAGGGGCACTCTCATTCCTTACCATGCGGAGAGGTTTGGGAGCACTAGTCACATTGCACCTTCCATCCCGGTGGTGGAAGTTACATCACATATCCCTCCTAGGTCTAGGGTTAGTGGTCCTATTAGGATACCAGATCCAAGATGGGTGACTATAGGGAATAGTATGTACTTGATCACTTAGATCCCTTCATCCTATATCCCTAGTTCTTCAAATGTTCACCCTCCACCTCATTCACGTGGTCCTTCGGGCCGAAACGTTGCTACGAGTTATGTCTGTACTGCGGTTACTAGACCAGTTGTGTCTTATGTTTACATACTGCCCGTTGCTTCGAGAGGTTATGTTCATACTTCTAGAGGTCATGTTACTAATTCCGGGGTGTATATCCCTACTTTCGGTATGTATATTCCTACTTCTGGAGCATATCTTCCTACCTACAGAGTGTCTCATGGGACATCGCATGCGATGACTTATGGACCCTATTATGGGATGCAGTATGGACAGGGTTCTTCACCTTATGGAGGTGGGTATAAACAACCTGCTTACTCTCCAAATTATGGCTTTGTAGCTCCTAATAGTCAAGGTCCACCACACTATGGTGCTTCCACGCCACCCTATACGGGTCAAACAGGAGGAGGGCACTATGGCCAAATCTATGGTGCTAATCAGGCCTATATGAATCAGGGAGCGGTCCATCAACCTTATCATCCTAGGCTCCCTTTACTCGCGATGTTGAATCTTCCTGACTTGTCGAGATTGATGAACGATCCTGTAGCTCATGACCTGGCTTGGACGGCTGTCCCTACTAAGCTTCCCTTAGACATACCTAAGTTCGAGGGAAAACCGGGAGAGGATCCAAGCAAACACGTTACTACGTTTCACCTATGGTGCTCTTCAAATTCCTTACATCAGGACTCAATCCGTTTGAGACTATTTCAACACACCCTTACAGGGCCTGTCACAAAATGGTATATAGAGTTACCTAGGGAAAAATTCGCTTTGTTCGATGACCTTGCAATGACTTTTCTTAATTACTTCGAGCTACCAGTGCACTATGACGTTGGTACTGAACTCTTGTCGACATTTCAGTAGGATAAAGCCGCACATATCTCATATCATATTCAAGAGTGGCGTAGATGGAAGAGGTTAATTAAATCCTTTATACCACTGAAATCCCTCCTCGAATGGTTCCTTAAGTCGTTATTTCCATATATAGCGAAGGATGTTTCTACATCCGAAGTGCAGAATGAGGAACAAGCAATTTTTAGGGCACAGGAACTGAACTTTATTTATGCTTAGTCTGGTTTGTTATATGAGATTATTCCCAATGCTCCATGTTCTAGTTTTGACCCCAAAGTCAAACCTGGACCACATGCCGATGGAATCGTGGGTTGTGCAAGTGAGAAACCTGTGGATTTGGTTGCAAAACAAGTGAGTCAATTGTCAATCAACCAATCTGCTTCAGGACAAGCTTTGACTTCGTCTCAACCCGCCCAAACGGCGAGTGTACTTTTTATGCAATCGTTAGACCAGAAGGGTAACCAGCAGCCCAGACAGAATAGAAAAAAGGGTAAGAATAATCATAAGGGTGGGAATACGAATGAGAATGCTAATAATAATGACAAGAACGGTCGTAATGTTGGGGGGAACAAGCAAGCTAAACATAAGGTTAAGTTCCCTTGCAATTTGTGTAAGGACGATCACCTCACTTACTTGTGCCCTCCTATTGAAGAAGCTTTGAGGTTCTTGGCACAAGGCCCAGCTGTGCTAACTAACCCTTTACCACACAATAAAAATATGAACTTGAAGTCCCATGACCAGTCTGGTGGTGATCAAGATCCACTGGAGGGTAGTGGTCGTGGTTGCATTAATATGGTCCGTGCTGCGAAAGTTGTGACTCATGCGAAAGATTATGGTTCATCACAACCCAGCCCAGGAAAAGAGCCTAATCCACCAAGGTCTCCTTTGCGTATTGAGAAACCTGTGGATAAACCTAAAGCTATAGCTCACATTCCTAAGGGAGTCCTTAAGCGTTCAGGGCACAATACAAATGCCCGAGTCACCCAGAACTATTCAGTTGTCAAGGATTTGGGCCACACTCCTTGTGCGATGTCTACATTGGAAGTGCTTCAGAGTTGTCCTTCGCAAAGGAAGGAGTTGCTTTCTGCCCTTGGTGTGAATGATGATTATTCTTCCTCCATGATTAAATTTGAAACCGCAAGACTTCAACCTCACTTGCCTTACCATGTGTCTCTTTTGATTCACATAGAATTTCTTAATATGATCGTCAAGCACACTATGATTGACGAAGGCACTGCTACTTTTGTGATGTCTTTATCATGTTGGAAGGGTTTAGGTTCCCCTGAGCTATCTAAATCAGTGACCATGTTAACCGTGTTCGATGGGATATCATTTAGGCCGCATGGCATTCTTCCTTCCCTTAAATTCCATTTGGGAGGGAAGACTGTTGCGATAGAGGTCGAGGTGGTTGATGCATCCCTTGACTACAATCTCTTGCTGGGTAGGAACTGGATGTACAGTATGCAAGCCGTTGCTTCTTCCCTATTCCACATTGTATTCTTTCCACATAAAGGGAAGATAGTAACAATTGATTAAACAACATTCAAGAATCCATCTGTTACCACATCTTCGGGAGCTTCGATCCCGATTGTTGAGCACTCTCAGCCGGTAACTGGGAGTGTGGGTGTAGGCATGTATCCATCCCTCATGGGAAGCTTTAGTTATCCTGCACCAATTCTTATGATAGGTTCTATTTTCAGTGAGGCTTCAACATCTATGAGATCGATGTCTTTTCGCACGAGTCATATGGAAGATCCTTGGATTCTTCCTACACCAAGTACTCCAAATGAGCCCATCGTGATGGACGTGCCGCTGCCTGCAACTATGATAGCTTATCAAGCTAATCTTGAGTGTGTTGCAGAGCCTGGTCCTTCCTCTTCATGGATGAAAGAGGAGGACCCTTATGTGCTCCCGACATGGGTAGTACAGCCTTCTCACATGCATGAATGCCTTGATATGGTTTGTCCTTCAGATGAAGCGATTATTGAGGCTACGTCGAGAGTTGAGCCACCATGGGAGGAACTCCATCATAGATCGTACTTTCTTCCCAAGCTCGATCGCTTGGAGCATGAGGATTTTAGGGCAGTTCTTAGTGCGAGAGTTGGTAGTCCTATGGTTCGGTTAAGCTCTCTTGGTCAGACGGCTGATGGAAACATGGAAAACATATCTTCAACAATTCCTATCAACATATCTCCTGATCCTGAAAGGATAAAGAATGTCTATATTGGGGCGGAATGTTCCCATGTTGAGATTCTAGAATACACCGAGCTGTTTAAAGAATTCCATGATATCTTTGCTTGGTCTTACGATGAAATGCCAGGTATCGACCCTCGAATTGTCAAGCACAAGATTAAGACTTACCCCAATGCTAATCCGGTTTGACAACGGTTGCATGCGGTGAATCTGAGGAAAGCACCCACGATTAAGGCAGAGATAGAAAAGTTGTTAAAATCCGGTTTTATCTATCCCATTCCCTTGACAGAGTGGGTTTCAAACCACATTTCGGTGGATAAGAAGCAGGGAGCGATCCGCATATGTACTGATTTATGCGATTTGAATCGTGCCTGTCCTAAGGACAATTTCCCCACACCATTTATTGATCATATTTTGGATGAGTGTGCGGGTATCGAGGTTTTTTCCTTTATGGATGGATTTTTCGAGTATAATCAAATACAAATTAAACATGAGGACCAACATAAGACTACATTTATTTTTCCTTGGGGAACTTTTGCATATCAGAAAATGCCTTTCGGCCTTAAAAACGCCGGAGCTACATTTCAGTGGGAAATGACCTTGATCTTCCATGATCTCAAGTCAATTATCGAAGTATTTTTGGATGACCTTGCTACTCATTCTCGCATGAGAATGCGTCATCCCTATCACTTGAGATTGGTATTCAAAAGATGCGACATTATTTGGTTAGATTAAATCCTCATAAGTGCATCTTTTGTGTGAAGTCAGGTCATTTGTTAGGATTCATCGTTTCTAAAGAGGGCATAAGAGTCGACCCTTTGAAGATTGAGGCAATACTTCAGTTGTCTCCCCCGAAGAATATTCGTCATCTTCAATGTTTGCAAGGCATGGAAAACTTCTTATGAAGATTTGTTATCTACTTTTCCAATTTGACTAGAGGCTTCATGCGTCTCTTGAAGAAGGACACCCCCTTTTGTTGGGATGAGCAAGCCCAAGATTCCTTTGATGCACTCAAGCGAGCCCTAGCATCGGCCCCAGTGATTAGTCCCCCGGACTATAGCCATGATTTTCTATTATATGTGGCTGCATCCTTAGAAACGATTGGTATGGTTTTGGTTCAAGAGGATGAGGAGCTCCAAGAGCATGGCATACACTATCTGAGCCGAAACCTTATTGATGCAGAGATTCGTTATTCTCATGTCGAGAAGCTTGCTTTAGCTACCGTACATGCGGTTCAGCGGTTGAGACATTATATTCTCCTTTGCTAGACCTTGGTTGTAGCCCATGTCAATCCATTTCAATTCGTCCTCACTTGAAGGATGATTGGGGGAAAATATAATAAATGGATTGTCATTCTGCAAGAGTTCGATCTTGAATTTGTTTCGGCAAAATTGAAGAAGTGTTTAATTTTTGTAGAGCTTATATCGGATTTCTTGAGTGAGGCCGAGGAGTTGGTTTGTGAAGATACATTTGTCAATGAACACATCTTCTTAATCTCAAATTTAGACCCATGGTATGGGGATATCATAATATATTTACAAACATTGAAGGTCCCTACTCACCTCTCACAAGATAAACGACGACGATTACGTCACGTGTCTAAGAACTACCTCATAATGGATAACACTTTGTACCGCCGTAGGGTAGATTCCATTTTACAATGTTGTTTAACTCATGAAGAGGTAGAGGTAGTGCTGAATGATTTCCATGGAGGGGCGTGTGGTGGTCATTTATCTGGGCTTTCCATAGCTCAAAAGATCTTAAGAGCGGGTTATTTCTAGCCGTAGATCTTTAAGGATTTTGTAGATGCGGTCAAGAGGTGTCACCCTTGCCAGGTGTTCACATGTAATATGCACTCAAAACCTACCCCATTACATCCCATTATCACCGCCGGTCCCTTCACTAAGTGGGGGCTTGATTTTATGGATTGCAACCTAGCTTCGGCTAGGGGGCACCATCATATTATAGTGGCTGTTGATTACTTCACAAAATGGGCTGAGGCTATGCCTACAGTTAAATCTGACGGTGAGACAGCCACCCATTTCGTATTCAACCAAATTATTACTCAGTTCAGAATTCCAAAAGAGCTTGTCACTGACCATGGCTCACACTTTCAAAATCATATGATGGAAGAGTTGGCATTGAAGTTACAGTGCAAGAAAGAGCATTCCTCCTCTTACTACCCTCAAGCGAATGGATAGGTAGAAGCAGTGAATAAATCACTCAAGTCCATTCTCCAATGAACCATTGCACAAAGAAAGAATAATTGGCACATCATGTTATATCCTGCTTTGTGGGCATATAGAACCGCGGTTAAGATTGCCACAGGTTTTTCTCCATATCAACTTGTACATGGAGTGGAGTTGATATTTCCAGTTGAATGTGAGATTCCTTCATTGAAGCTAGTTGTAGAACTCTTACTAGACACTTCACCATTGGAGGAGCATTTGGTCCACCTTGAGCAACTTGATGAGCAACGTCGGGATGCTTTGGTGGCTCTAGAGGTTAATAAGCATCGCGTAAAGGGCCAGTACGATAAGTCGGTCCATCCAAGGAGATTTAGTGAGGGAGACTTGGTCCTTTTGTGGGATCAACCGAAAGAACCCTTAGGCGCAGGAAAATTTAACCCCATGTGGCATGGTCCTTACGTGGTCAAACATGTCTTAGAGAGGGGTGCCTATGAGTTAGTGGATTACGAGGGAACGGCCTTGGTGGAGCCTAGAAATGGGCTCTATCTCAAGAAGTACTATGCGTAATTTTCAGCCAAGGCTGGTTATTGTATATTATTATATAGTTTTGCATAGTTAGGTCTTTTTATTATCGTGATAAGGTTTGTGATTAGTTTTCATTTCTTTTGGCAGATGTCAATGGAATATTCCACCTACATAGAATTCATGGATGGTGTGAGCCATCACACTCAACACTCAGCCTCTGCTGCTTGGGTGATTTACACTCCTATGGGTCAAGTACTGTCTTCAGGAGGTGTATCTCTGCGGTCATCTTCCAACAATGTTGCTGAATATAGTGTCGGTATTGAGCTTCTACGGGATGCCATTTCACATGGCGTTCTCTCTCTTGAGGTACGTCTTGATTCGGAGTTAGTAGTGTCACAGCTCAATGGTTTGTACCATGTTAGATATCTGACGTTATTAAGAAGATTCTTATGTGTGAGATTATTAGAATGGCAATTTGACAATATAAAAATATATACATATTCAAAGAAATAATAGTCAAGTTGCTGACTCATATGCTAACTACGTGTTAGATTGGAATTTGTTTCATTCACAATAAATTAATCACAAACACATTTTTACACATGCAAATAAATAAACCGATCACCATAACTTTTTATATACATCCAAAATGTGGTAATACATAGTGTCATTGGGGCTTTCGAGCCACCAACATATAATACACGGTAGTACAAAATGTATACACTCCCAGGTATCTAATCCTTTGGAGGAGGAGGAGGGTTGTGATCAGGGAAGGTCACTACGGCTCTAGCTAGCCGTCGGAATAATCACACCCATGCGCACGGTACACCCACCACCTGCCGCTGCATAGCCTCAAGAAAGTCCTCAACTTGCGCCATGGGAACCCTATGTGTCAGTCTCACAAAATTGGTATGAATGCTCTGGAGCGTCCACTCTGCATCCACACCCATGATGTCATCTCCTCTTCCCCTCTGTCTATGAAAAGGGAATCCTTCTGGCCATTGTGGTCCCACATCTGCACACAAATGGTAGATGTCACTATGTATTGTCACACAAAAAAATTGGCTTTTGATTCCATATAATCAAAAAACACAAAAAAATTAAATAACTCAAAAATTAAAAAGAGAGGGTCGAGATTCTTTACCTATATCGCCATATGTCAATCTTGGTGGTAGCGGCATGTTCGGGTCCCCCCAGAAATCTATCCCTTCATAGGGGTTGTCATCGATGGCAACTATCTGTTGTCACCACCATGGAAAGAAGTCAGCTGGATATGGGTTGGCCACCCTACCACCCCCTAGTATGTACATAACATCTTCCCAATGCCATTGGGCTAGATCTCAAACTTCGTGAAGATGAACGTCCACTCTGGGGCTCAATCCTAGAACACGCTTGAAGAAAAATGTGCTCAGTATACTGTTGAACCCAAAGTTCTGCACTCTACCTGCCTTACATTCACTAAGATGGTGTTTCATGTTGCTCAGTAGTGTAGTGCTCCAGTCATAAATCGTGGGTCTCATGCACTCCACTACATAGAACATTAGAGGCCGCGAGGCCTGGTGGAGTGATGCCAAGCCTGCTATCCTGCCCAATGTCAATAGTATGGCCTTTATGCCCAACACCTGTATAGCGTTGGTAGGGACCTAAATCCCCACCTTCTCTGTGTCTGGATAGTAGTACACTGTAATGTACTCGTCGATAGTCAGGCCACCTCCTGGCCCACCATGAGAACAAAGGTTCACCACTTCCCCTCCTCTAGAAATCCCAGTAATGAACTATATGTCCTCCACCTCTATGGTGAGGTACATCCCATCTATCTGGAAGGACTCCGAGTCTGGATCCCAGTAATCCACCAGCATCTGTAATAGTCTTGGTTTGGCCCTCAAACCACCAAGACACCAAAAATTGTAGAGTCCACATGCACGTAGATCTTGTTGAGCCATTAGATCGGCCCTTACTGCTTCCTCTACCTCACCATGTTCACACTCTCTCCACTCTAGGACCATCCTGCACAAGAAATTGCAAATTTGTCCATTATATTATTGAAAAAACCTTATGCGCGGCCTCATACGCGATTGTTTTCAAAACAACCGCGTATGTACGCGACTTTGGGGGCATTTTTCATGTATAGCCAGCCCTATACACGGAAAAACCCTCGATTTCTGCGTGGGCCGCAGCGCCCTTTTTAGTTTGGCTTACAAAGCTTAATTTACCATGGAATTTGATAAAAATTGCATCAAAATGAAAGAGAAGAGCATGGGTAAATACCTGGAAGAAACGGTAGTGGATTCCGCCGACTGGATCTCCTGGAATTCACTGTTGAAAATCTAAGCTCAAATGGGTAAAAGTTTCAAATGTTTTACAATATTTTGAATTATTTACTATTTATAGAAATTTTTCAAATATTTGAAAATTTTTACCCCCTTTCCTATAGTTTCGACATTTTCTAACCATTTTGGACCGTTTTTGACATAGAGGACCTTTTTCAGTGCCATTTCAGCCATTGGATTGACCCATTCGTGCCAATCTCAGGTATCATATCGAAACTGGCATATAGGTTAGGTTTCATCACCGTTTTCATTTTGCATGACCTTATGACCATCTCATCATGACCTTAGGTACGAACCCACTCTATTATGTCATAGAACCTTCTGGTTGTTTTAGAAGTGGCATGATATGAGTGGTAGAGCTTCACCTTACATGGGTACCCTAGTTAGCACCTTATTTGCATTAGGTTCCCATGCTGACGTTTTCTCCTTTAGGGTGTGGGAGTCCGTTGTATAGTATTTCCATGACATTTCACAAGAGCCTCATACTCCTCTTGATCTTTTGCTGGCCTATTTCCCTCGTGACTCCTTCATGTCAAGTTCTGAATGCATTATCATGAGATTTTCCTACCTTATTGAGCTTTATGCCAGCTCCCCTGACATTACGTTTCAGCCATATTTCTCGAGCTTATCTCATGTCTAGCTATGCAAAGCCATTTTTTATATCCTTCGCAGCTTGTTTCCCTTTTTACCGGGAGGGGATTTTCCCCCAAGTGTCAATATCCTACACATGTATCCTTGCATTGAGCATAGGTATGTTCCACTGCTTGGAACTAGTTTTTTTTCCCTTATGACACTCCTCTCCTCCTAGTCTGTAACTATAAAGCCATTTTATTCTTTTTCAAGCTTTTTAAATAACTGAAAAAGTCCAAAAAAAGAAAAAAAACCAAAAATCCGGACAAGGAAAGATGTTATCTTTGGCAGCTGTCAAGTCGTGTCACCTTTGAACAGAGCACTGTATATCACATCCATTGGTTGGGTTATAGTTTGACTTTAGGAGCTGTACTCATTTATTTGATTTTATCTCCACCGACTGGTTAAGCTTCCAGTCCCCATGGAGCCTCTGTCGATGCCTCCTGTGTCGTAGAGATGTCCTAGTTTGTATATCAAGACTATGCTGCCTTTTATTCAATCACCATATGCCATTATGCTCTTGTTCGAAGGAAGTTGAATCCTGAGTCGGCCATTCCTCAGTTATCTTGACTTTGCATGTCAGCCATTCCCGGTACAGTTACTCGTTCGTGCACATTATGATCGAGTCCTTCCACATTATACAGCTTTGTTGAGTACCTCGTGTTGGATAATGGGGGATGCCTTGATTCCCTCCTTCCAACGGATTTCATCCCATCAAATTCAGATCATTTATTCTGGGATTGGAATCTAGAGTCATTTTGAGTGCCTTAAGACTTGCAGTCATTAGTGGCAGGTTCTCTTGCCATCGACAGTCTTTTGGGAACACATCAATGTCCCCTAATCGATGGATCCTCTTAAGTGTTTGACCTCAACACATTTATTCACACTTGTTAGTTTTCAATCTAGTACCTTGATTCCCATTTTCATTATCGGTGGGTGATCTCGCGTCTGTTAACGATATACATTAATGACATTAGACAATGGACTACTATGTTCAACCTCGACACCTCTATTTGCATAGTAGGACATGTACTCTTAGCAGTGTGTGTAGAATACTTTCCAGATTGGTGGCATCTCTTATATGCTACCTCCTTGATCGTGCCAGTGTTCATGAGATTTCAGCTCTCGTGACTTGATTCCAGTATATGTTAGATATTTCCAGCCACTATGGATATCTTGATCTATTATATATCTTCAACCATTATGGAGATCATGGTCCTTTGTATATCTTCATCATGGTCCCTTGGCCTTGTACGTGGCGATGACCACTTATGTGATATCTTGTATCATGCCTATTCATGGCCACTGTACTCTTATGTATCCGGGACTGCTATATGTATTTGCAGTTATGTGCAGAGTTGTATTATTGTACTATGCTGATTGGGTGGCTGGTATTCCATTTGGGATCCTTCATCACTCCACTTCTGGGATGGACTTATAATGTATTTCGGCCATCGTATGACCCCTCTGACATCACACATTAGGGGGCATCTGTTATAGCTGATTTCACCACTCCAGGTGAATCACACTTTGTATGGCCTTCCCTGTCCTGCTGTATACTCCTTAGACCCCTTGGACCATTTTTTTTCCTTTGATGTTTTCCTGACCATCCCTAAAAACATCTAAAAAATGATACACGCGACTTTTAAACCTATAATCGCGTATATACGCGGGTTTGACCACTAAAACCGCGTACATCGGGATGTGTACAAAATCCAAATCCTTTTGGAGTTTTCCTTAAGATGGATCTGACTCACTTGACTCCTGGCCTTCCATATGCCTTGAGATCACTCAGATTCGACCCTTCATTACCCCTTTGAAAATATATATAAGGAACTCCTTGGTACATTGAAGGCATAAGAGAGAATTGAGAGCAAAGAAACTATAGTCCATTGTTGCTAGAACTTATTCTTGAGTTTGCATCCCTTTGTCCCTTGGAGCACTTTTGTGTTCTTCCCAAGCTTTCCTTTTGCTTGTGAGCTTGCTATCTAGAGATGGAGGATTGAAGTGGTGGAGGCCCAAGTGGGGGATTCATTTTCTCCGATTTGCAGACGTGCCAACAGAGGCTGTATCTTGTAATCTCTAATTTATATTAATAGATATATCTTTTCCTGTCCAATAATGTGTGTTTGAATGAATATTTTATCCATGGGATTATGTCAAATGCTTATACATTATTGATTATATATTCTAGAATAGATCTAACACCATGATATATAGAATGCTTGTATTGTTTACTTGTTGTTGAGGAAGTAATCTATCAATTCAAGCTGAAGTTGGAAAGCTCAACGGGGATCTACTTCAACCGTCTGGAATAAGGTATGAGGTTTGATCCTTTAGTGTTAGACATTTAATTTCTATTGCATATTGGAAAGGATTGATTTCTGGGGTCAAGCTGTCTATTGTGGTACCCCAAGCCATAGGAATTTCTCTCTGTAACACCAAATTGAAGAGAAGGTATACTTGTGCTTGTTTTCAAGATTAATAAAGATGTCATGTCCTTCTTCTTCCCAAATCATTGTTCAATGTGTGATTGAATTTATATTTATGATCAAATTTTTATGTTAATTAGAATAGTTTCTCATATTTCTTTGATTATCATTTCTTTATATGTGGTCATATTGGTTTGAGGAAGGTATAATTCGTTTTGCAGGTTTCTTGGAGCAAGAGGAGAAAGAGGAGGATTGAAGGGCTGCTTGGATAAACCTTCATTTGTAAAGGTATGAACCATTCCAATCTCTTAATCTTATTTATATTTACTTGCAAAACCATTTGCATCCACCTTTCAACCCCAGTACATTGATGGACTCTTAAACCCTATCCATAGGATAGTTTCCTTTACAACAGGTTGGCATCATACAAAGAATAAAAATAAATCTAGGTTCACCAGTGAAAAGATTCCAACAATCACCACATCAATGGGTGACTTAAATGTCTGGTTCGATCAAATCAATGAGAAAATTAACAAGAACTATGAGAAACTCCACGCAAAGATCAAATAAACCAGTGACAATTTGACATCAAATTGGGCACAATTCACATCACGAATAGAGAATAACATCCTCACTCTACATGAAGACCAAAAGAAAAATCATGCAATTTCAACCTCCATCTTGGACAGATTACAAATATTGAATGACCTACAACCAAACTCTCCTAGAACACTGGAGCAGCCAGATCCTCTGTTCAACATGTAGTCCTCATCTTCATATACACATGGACGCCAAATATGGGTGAAAGTCAAGTTACCCAACTACAATAGGGATGAACGACAGTGCATAGCATGGAGTAACAAAGCCGAGGAATACCCAGACATTCACAACATCCATTACGAAGGATAGAAAATTAAATATGCCTCCATGCATCTAGAATCCAACACTTACAACTTGTACTTATGGTGGAAGAATGCTGCAAGAATATGTTCTCACAACTGGGCTAGCTTCAAGAATGACCTCATCAAAATATTCCAGGGTGTTCAAGAAAAAGACTTTTTTTCCAAAATCACAATGTTACAACAAAAAACAGTGTCGATGAGTACACCTGTGAGTGGGAAGCGTTGTCAGTCCGAGTTCCAAATTTAACTAATGACCAACAGCTACAGAACTACATACACAGTCTAAAACAACACATCTGTGATGAACTAGAGTTACATAACATTGCTACCATGGAAGAAGCACGACACAAAGCCACGATTATTTAAATCAAATTCAATAAATCCGTTCATGCAAATTTTGAAAAAGATGACTCCAAAAGGAATCCCATCCAATCAGCATACATAGGAAATCCAAGATATACATTTCCACAACTCAGGGAAGGAACGAAGCCCAATTTAGAGGCCTAGAGAATAAATGAAGGGAAATGTAAGTTCTGTGGAGACAAATGGGATCCTAAGCACAAATGCTTACAAAAGAAATTATATGCATGTGAAGCAGAAGAAGTAGAGTTGGAATTTGAGGAACCAATTGAGAATGATGTGAATAGTCAACCATACTACCAAATAGAAATCTAGGACGACACCCCAAAAATTTCATTAGCCGTTATTGCTGGAATCTCCCAACCGTAAACCTTGACGACTAAAGGACATATAAAAAATATAATGTCACAGTTCTCATCGACTCTGGTAGCACCCATAACTTCGTCAATGTCAAACTTGCTAAACTATTTAACCTATTTATTTTTCTAGTACCTAACATGAAGGTTATGGTAGAACATGGCAATAAGATTGACAATGTGGGAAAATGTCACAAGGTCAAGTTACAAATGCAAGAGTATAAATTAGAAACATATTTCTTTGCGGTATCGCTGGGAATAGTCGACATAGTATTAGGAATACAATGGTTACAAACCTTGGGTACATAATCCGCAAATCACCAAGAACATTTTATTGAATTCCAGTCATTTGGGAACACACACAAATTATACGGGTTCCAACAACCTCCGACACAGTTAGTTACATCACATCAGTTGGAAAAGCTACTTTGAAAAGGCACACCAGTGTACATACTTCAATGTCAATAAATGGAGCTTCTAACATGTGAAGGAGATATGGAAAAATAGCCATAGATACAAGAGTTTATTCAAAAACATCACAAGGTGTTTCAAGAGCTACCCATGGAGCTTCCACCAAACAGAAAGATCAAACACATAATCGAAATGGAACTCAGGACAAAACTTGCAAGTAGAAAACCATACATATACCTGCATCACCACAAAACATAAATTGAGAGGTTAACTCAAGATCTTCTAAAATGTGGCATCATTTCAAAAATAAGAAGCTCATATGCAGCTCCAGTAGTGTTAGTACAAAATAAGGATGCTTTGTTTAGATTGTGTATAGATTATAGAGGAATGAAAAAAATAACTATCAAAAATAATTTTATGATCCCATTCATCGATGAGATGCTGGATGAACTTCATGGGGCTAAGTACTTCTCAAAATTGGATCTCCAATCTGGCTATTATCAAATCAATGTTAGAGTGGAAGACATAGAAAAAACCACTTTTTGGACTCATGAAGGCTACTATGAGTTCAAAGTAATGCCCTTTGGTTTGACTAATGCTCCAGCTAGGTTTCAAGCCACAATGAACGAATAGTTCCAGCCATTTTTAAGGAAATTTGTACTAGTATTTTTTTATGACATCCTCATATATAGCAGAAAATAGAAGGAGCATCTTGAACACTTAATTCAACTACTTACCATTTTGGAAGAAAACCAATTCTATGCAAAGAGGTCTAAGTGCACCTTTGGAAAAGAAGAAGTGGACTACCTAGGACATAAGATATCGAAGGAAGGAGTCAAATTCGATCCAAGTAAAATCAAGGAAATCATGGAATGGCCCAAACCCAATAACATATAGAATCTAAGGAGATTTCTAGGCCTCGTAGTGTACTATCAAATATTTGTAAAGAATTATGCCCATAAAACCTCCCCTCTCACAAATTTATTGAAGAAATATTCCTTCAAATGGAATAGTGAAGAAGAAAAATGTTTTTAAACATTAAAATGCATGATGTCTTCAACACCAGTATTAGCCATCCCAAACTTCACAAAACCTTTTGTAGTCGAGTGCGATGCTTCAGGTTTCGTACTAGGAGTTGTTTTGATGCAAGAAGGTCACCCAATAGCATTCGAAAGTAGAAATATCAACAAGAGAGAAAGTTTGAATTCCAATTATGATAAATAGATGTCCATTATACATGCTTTAACAAAATGGCAACAATACCTTGTAGGGAGAAAAATACTGATAAGAACAGACCATAACATTCTTTAATATCTCGTTCAACAAAAAACATTGTTAGCAGAACAACAAAAGTGGATAGAAAATATCACTACCTTTGATATGGAGATATTACATAAAAGAGGGAGAGACAATATAGTCGGCGATGCTCTATCTAGAAAGAATGAAGTCTAGACATATGCAATTTCAATCATTATTCCAAAGTGGTTGGACGAAATACAGAGAGAATACGCTAAATACCCAAACACTTGCGCCTTAATCGAAGATCCGAATAGAGGTCCAAAATTTGAGTGGCGAAATGACATCTTGTGGTACAAAGGAAGGATCTATTTAAACCCAACATCAAGGTTTAAAACTAAGGTGATGATATAATTTCATGATTCACCTATCGCAGGACATGTAGGTTTTTTCATGACATATTACAAGGCCATACAATCATTCTATTGGAAAGGAATGCATAAAGACATTCAAAAATATGTATCTAAGTGCAGGACATGTCAAAGGAATAAAAGAAAAAACATCATGATTCCAGGGCTACTCCACCCGCTGCACATTCTGAAGCAAAAGTGGGAGGAAATTTCTATGGATTTTATTGAATGGTTACCCTTAACAGATGGTAAGGATAAAATCCTTATGGTAGTAGATCGACTAACGGAATATGCACATTTTATGGGCATAAATAAAACTAACTCCGCTAAGAAAATCGTTGAAGTGTTTTGTAAAAATATTTACAAATTACATAGTTTTCCAAAAATTATAGTGAGCGACAGAGACGCCAAATTCACAAGAAATTTTTGGAAGGAATTCTTCAAGAAAATAGGGATCACTATTAATATGAGCTCAGCGTATCACCCATAGACAGATGGGAAAACATAAGTGGTCAAAAAATGTCTAGAAACCTGTATCTGTAGTTTCCTCATAGACAAACAGAACAAATGGTTACAATAGTTACATCTCACAGAATGGTGGTATAACACTACATTTCACACATTGATGAAGATGAATCCATTTAAAGCATTATATAGTTATTAAACACCCAGATTGAAGGAAATCGTTCAATGAAGCACAAAAGTACCTGCTGTAAAAGATCAACTAGAAGACAACCAATGAATCATGCAAACACTCAAAAGATAATTTAACTATGCCACAAAATCGTATGAAACAAGAAGCATACCAGCATAGAACCGAGAGAGAATTTGAATTAGCAAATTGGGTATTCGTAATACTTCAACCTTACAAACAATTATCACTCAAACAAAAAGGAAAGAATAAATTAGCACCTGAGTTCTATGGTCGATATCAAATTATACGAAATATTAGTTGCATAGCTTATGAGCTAAAGTTACCAGAGACAAGTCAAATTCACAACGTCTTTCTTGTATCAAATCTAAAAAATTTGTTGGGACAACATCAATCAGTTCAAATAACACTTCTCGCTCTAGACGAAGAAGGGAAACTTATCTTAGAACCATAAGCTATCATCAACATCAGAGAACATAGATTACGCACTAGAATGATCATGGAATACCTCATTAAATGGAAGAATTTCCTAGAAGAAGACGCATCATGGGAAACAGAGAAATTCATTCATCAATATTCGTCATTACCATGCTTTGAGGACAAAGTAATTTAAAAGGAGAAGGAAATATTCCAAATGCTAAATTTAAAACATTAAGTTAGGTTAATTTTAGTAATTAATGTAATTAAACTAAAGAGGTGACTTGAAAAGTGACCTCCCTTCCCCACTAAGGGTATAAATCACCTGAGGCATTTACTATGTAATAATCATCTACATTATCATATATACATTTTACTGTTAGAATAATCAACCCATAGTTAGCTAACTTAGACATTAATTAATTCATTTTTGTCTTATTTGCCTAGTTTCCAATATTCCACTCTATGCAAGTTGTCTTCCACATGTCCTAGAAGTCAAACTTGCTAAAATTGAGTCATGGAGCGCTTGGGAAACCTCCTGGAAACCATATTTAGCATGTCTTATTTATTCCAAATTCTCCCTAGCACATATCTGCTTTTTCTGTTAAGTTTCCTGCTTTATTGAGATTTATGGCAAAAGGGAAAGTAAGACTAGGTGTATTTCACTAGTTTTTTGTGCTCATCATCCTCCATCCTTTTATCCTAATAGAAGCATGTATGAGTTTTAATTCCATCCCTTATTAGCTTTCCTACTTGAATTTTCCAATTCGTGAGCCTCTAAGTGGATTTGGAAACTGCTTTATGCACCTATGGGGGATTTGACTAGATTTAGAAAGCCTACTTTTTTACTATTTCAAATGGAATCCTTATGCATTCGAATCTCTCATGTAATGAATAATTATATATTGCAGCATCCTATGAATTCACAAGGTTGGATATTGTACACTTATTCATTACAGATTAGTGTTATGCTCCAATCTCAGTCTCCTTTGTGTGTAAATTTGCATGTTTGATTAGCAATTTTGTGAGTGCAATTGTTCTATCACTTGGGTTCAATTTCCACATGGTATTGGAGCCTTTGTAGATTGATTTCTCTCCTTCCATATTGCTATTGCAGGTTTGATATCTTGACTGGGAGCACATTCTGTTGGTTGAAGGGCACAATTCAGAGCTATGGATCAATCTCAGAATATTATCTTGACTCCATTTAATTTCTTTGAATGGAAAGCAGAGATGGAGATATTGTTGAGAGCGAAGGGTCTCTATAGGGTGACTATGGCAACTAAGGCAGATCCCAATGCAGCTACAGAGAAAATTAAATGGCACAACAGGAGGGATGAGGCCTATGGTACTTTCTGTCTGAGCATATCAAGAGACGTCCTCTTCCATCTTGATGGATTGACATCACCTAATGAAGTATGGGAGAATATTGTAGATCTTTTTGGTAAGAAAAATGAGATGAGAGGACATCAAATCAAGAATGAATTTATCTCTTTGAGTCCCAGTAGCTTCGAATCCCTGCAACTCTACTTTTCCAAGTTTAAAGCCCTTGTTTTGCAGCTAAAACAGTGTGGAATTGAAAAGACGGAAGAGCAACTATTTTTGGCCATACTCTCGAAGCTTGGACCTGACTATTCAATGTTTTTTTTGACCTTTCATTCCACCAAGTTGATAGCTCCAGCCTGGAAGATGCCTAAGCTTGCAGAGTTCATGGAATCCCTCACACAAGAACAAGATAAACTAGTGATGATGGGCGCCATCAAACCTTCCAAAGACCAAGCTTTGGTTGCTGTAGATTTGAGGGTGGATTCAAAAGGCAAGAAGAAAGCTAAGAAGCCGCCTAAGCAAAAGACAGACAAGAACAAGTCTCAAGAGGAGCCCCAAGGCTCCAAGAAGAACTTCCAGAATAAGAAGAACAAAGGAGAAATGAGAAAGTGCGTATACTACAGTAAGGGATATCATCCTGAAAGCTCCTGCATGAAGAAGCAAATTGACATGTTGACTCAACTCCCAAAGAAGAATAACATCTCCCTTCCTGATTGCTCAAAGAAGAGGGAAGGAGGATCAAATTCAGAGGACAGAGAGATAGTACATGCTTTGGTTGCTGGCACATCAAGCTCACCTAGCTTCATCATAGACTCTGGAGCTTCAAGACATATGGTTTCGACCAAGGAGTCATTCTCCTCTCTTGACATGTCGAAAGGTCCACTAATAGTGCTAGGAGATGACTCTCTCACTGACAGTTTGGGGAAAGGAAGGATTGATCTTGACCATGGTAAGTTCAGTAATGTATTGGATGTTCCAGGTCTTGCCTCTAACCTCTTGTCAGTGTATCAGATGACTCACACAGGGTCTCCAAAGAAGGTCATATTCTCCCCTGATGATGTTGAGATCACAGAGATCTCAAATGGTAAATTCATTGCAAAAGGAGTTGTAGATCACACTTAGAAGGTATACATGTTTTCACATTTTCTACCCTACTCAAACCCCTCTGCTCTTCTGATTCATGCTAATGAGGCAAACAAGCTTTGGCATGAAATATTTGGCCATATAAACTATACGTATCTTTCTGATCTAAGTGAAAAAGAAATGGTCATAGGGTTACCAAAGATTAAGTTTTCCAAGGGAGTCTGTTAAGGTTGTATCCTATGAAAACACCCAGAGCATAAATTTGAGAGAGCTAGTCATGAGAGAACCTCTGCACCTCTTGAGTTGATCCACAGTGATGTTTCTAGTCCATTTCCTCATATGTCAATGATTCAAGCCAAATATGCATTGACCTTCATAGATGAATTTTCCAGGTATTGTTGGGTTTACTTCCTGAAGCATAAGTCTGAAGTTTTTGGCCTCTTCAAAGTCTTTAAAGCTTTGGTTGAAAACCAGTCTGGGAGGAGACTCAAGATCCTCAGATATGAAAATGGTGGTGAGTATGTCAAGTCTAAATTCATTCAATATTGTGAAGATGCATGTATTTAGATGCAGCATTCAATACCTTACACACAACAGTAAAATGGTGTTGCTAAGAGAAAGAACAGATCATTGAAGGAGATGGCAACCTGTATGATGGAGGCTAAGAATTTGCCACCAAATTTTTGGGCCGAGGCTATAAACTGTGCATCCTATATCCAGAATAGGGTGCCTCATAAACAACTTGATGTTATGACTCCTTTTTAAGCTTGGAGTGGGCACAATCCAGATGTGACCCATTTCAGGATTTTTTTGCTCAAAGGCTTGGGCTAGAATTCCAACTGAAAAGAGAAAGGATTTACAGCCCCAAATCCAAGAGTGCCTATTTGTTGGGTATTCTAAAGATTCAAAAGGGTACAATCTGATCAACTTGAGCACAAACAAATCCTTCATTGAAAGGAGTGTTCAGTTCCAAGAAGAGCCTTTAGCGGCAGTTGAAGTTGGAGAGTCTTCTTCACCACCAGAACCATTGAATGTAAGTGAAGAGACAAATGAGTTTGCTGATTCTGATATGTATGATAATGATGATTTAATTGCAGATATTGATAGTCCTACAATACCAAAATGGGCAGCAAAAAACATTCATGCAGCTAGGAAACTAGCTAGAAATCCTAGTGATCCTAGGAGGACTAGATCTCAGTTTGAGAGTGCCTTGTGTATGAAAGATCCTTTGTTTGCAGAGAAGTGCTATCTGATGGTTGAATCAGACCCACAGACATATGAGGATGCAGAACATGATCCAAGATGGCAAACATCGATGAAAGAAGAATTCAACTCACTTTAGAAGAACAACACTTGGGAACTGGTTGATCTTCCCCCAGGGAGGAAGCTAGTTCAATGTAAGTGGGTTTTCAAAACTAAGTTTGCTGCTGATGGTTCACCTTTGAAATATAAGGCCATATTGATAGACAAGGGATACTCATAGGTACATGGTATTGACTACAATGAAACATTTTCACCAGTGGCAAAGGTGGACTCCATCAGGCTAGCCTTAGCCATTGTAGCTTCGAAGCAATGGGAGTTACATCACATGGATGTGAAGTGTGCTTTCCTGAATGGAGATATTACTGAATAGATTTACATGCAGCAGCCTCAAGGGTTTTTTTCTAATCCATATTTTGTGTGCAGGTTAAAGAAATCATTGTATGGGCTTAAGCAAGCCCCCAGGGTTTGGTATGCCAAGATTGATGGCTTTCTGCTGTCATTGAGTTTTGTTCGATGCAAGTCTGATCCTAATGTTTATTTGAAGCTGATTCATGGTTCTTTGATGATTATTTTCTTGTATGTGGATGACCTTATGATTACAGGAAGTTCAAAGAAAGATATTGCCTCCTTGAAGGATGCAATGAACCATGCATTTTCTATGACTGATTTGGGGTTGTTGAGCCAATTCTTGGGTCTCGAATATGCTCAATTACAACATGGAATAAAAGTACATCAGTCCATGTATGATTTAGATTTGTTGAACAAGTTCAACATGAAATATTGCAAGCCAAGAAAGACTCCCTTCCTTTTAGGATTTAAGCTTGAAGAAGCAGGTTCTTCTCCTATGGTAAATAATACACTGTATAGGCAGTTGATTGGGTGTTTGCTTTACCTTAAACACACTCAACCTGAAATTTCTTATGCAGTAAGTGTGGCTTCAAGATAAATGGATCAGCCTCATGAGATCCATTGGAGAGCAGCCAAAAGGATCCTTAACTTTGTTCAGGGAACAAGAACTCATGGGATCTTCTACAAAGCTAAATCTGATCTTGATTTGATTGGGTTTACTGACAGTGATTGGGAAGGTGACAACACAGATCAAAAATCAACATCAGTATATGTGTTCATGCTTGTTGAAGGACCAATCAGTTGGTCAAGCAAGAAACAGAGTGCCATAGCACTCTCATCTACAGCAGCAGAGTACAGAGGAGTTGTAAATGCAGCAACTCAATGTTTATGGTTGTAGGGGATACTTGGTGAGTGTGGCTTCAAATCAGAGTTTTCAACTATTATATATTGTGATAATCAGAGTACCATTCAAATCTGCAATGATCAAGTTCAGAGACAGAGAAACAAACACATTGAGATCCATATGCACTACATCAGACAGCTTGTGCATGATGGCACCATTCACCTACTCTTATGTGCATCTTCAGAACAAGTAGCAGACATCTTCACCAAAGTTTTTTGTGAGAATACATTCAACAATCTCAAGTCACTGCTGGGGATTGATGATCATGCTATGAAGCATGATTGATGACAAGATTTTTAAATTTTGTTTTACTGTCCATGTTTAAGGGAGGATTTTCCCATTGGGTTTTTGCCTCTTTCCTTGGTTAAATGGACATGTAGTATGTAAAGGGTGACTAAGCCTTGTTTCTAGACCCTATATTTTTCTGATATTTACTCATAAATTTAGGATTGAGGGGGGTTTTATAATAATAAACCCATAGTTAGCTACCTTAGACATTAATTAATCCATTTTTGTCTTGTTTTCCTAGTTTTCAATATTCCACTCTATGCAAGTTGTCTTCCACATGTCCTAGAAGTCAAACTTGCTAAAATTGAGTCATGGAGTGCTTGGGAAACCTCCTGGAAACCATATTTAGCATGTCTTATTTATTCCAGATCCTCCCTAGTGCATATCTTCTTTTTCTGCTAAGTTGCCTGCTTTATTGAGATTTATGGCAAAAGGGAAAGTAAGACTAGGTGTAGTTGACTAGTTTTTTGCGCTCATCATCCTCCATCCTTTTCTCCTAATAAAAGCATGTATGAGTTGTATTTCCATCCCTTATTAGCTTTCCTACTTGACTTTTCCAATTCGTGAGCCTCTAAGTGGATTTGGAAACTGCTTTATGCACCTATGGGAAATATGACAAGATTTAGTAAGCCTACTTTTTGACTATTTGAATGGCATCCTTATGCATTCAAATCTCTCATGTAATTACATATTGCAGCAGCCTATGACTTCACAAGGTTGGCTATTGTACACTTATTCAATACAGATTAGTGTTATGCTCCAATTTCAGTCTCCTTTGTGTGTAAATTTGCATGTTTGATTAGCAATTTTGTGAGTGCAATTGTTCTATCACTTGGGTTCAATTTCCACATCTACATTATGTTCTTTGTTTTTCACCCTTCTTTGTTCCTCTAGTTTCTATCATGGACTAACCTTGAATAATGTGTAATATAATGACAAGATCTCAAATGAGTTGGAGTCCATGTTGTTCAGGAATAAACACCTTATAACCGAAGGTCTGGGGTTACCAAATACTCTTAAAACTTGTAGGCTATCACATCCCTAGTTTTGACCCCATTGCATTAGATGTATATACTGTAATGATCATGGTGTGGAGCTAAAGGCCAAGGCCCCGCCATTGATCGGTTATGCTATGTTTTGGATTTAGACTTGTCACCGATGGTATATCGGGGCATGCGGCATATATTATGTTTATCATAATGTAAATATGCATCTATAATTAATTAAATGAACCCGACCAGCTACTATCGCGGAAACTAAAAAGAGAAAGGGGCATGATTTTAACAAGGATAAGGATGTGGGGGAATTTGTCAAACCTTGGCCAATGGGGTAAAAAACCATGTGTCACCTTTCTTTGTTTACCCAACCACCTAAATTGAAGAATGGCTGGTGGTGGTTGAGGCAGTTAATTGTTTTGGGAGTGGGGTGGCAGGACTATCAGTCCTCACCCACACGCACACTCCACCAGCAAGGAACACACTCATGCCTTCCCTCCACTGCGCGTTACCTTCACGGCTATTTTTCCTTCCTCACGGTCTGCTCACATCCACGCACAAGCTTACCTGGTCTCACTCACGTAGACATTCACTCTCTCCACAACAGTGCTGAAACGCTAGTGCACTCCAATCCACGTCCTCTCTATTGTTGTTAATCCACGTGCAAGCCGGGAGCTGATTGTCCTCATGCAGGGACTGTTGTCTGCTCATTACCCTCACGCGCAGGAGTCTGCCCATTTCATGCTCAGTTTGAAATTCGGTATTTTCTCTTCCTCTATGTGGTTTATGAATGTATTACTGGTGACTTCGTTGCCCAAGGGCGAGTTGTTGTTTTCCCCTGTTGTGAGCTATGCTCACTGATAGTTTTGGGGCTGTGGTCTTCCCCATGCTGTGAACTTGGTTGCCTTTTCATCCTCAGACTATGTAAGTTCCTTGGTGACTTCATTGTTTAGATTGGATCGTTGATTGTCCCCACGTTGTTGGCTATGGTTGCTGTGGTCTTCCTTACATTTTGGGGACTATTGTAAATTCGCTTGAGAGTCATTTTGGCCATGATAGGGCCAAGAATGACTCAGGGATTGTCTTCTCTATCTTAAGTTGTATTTGCTAATTGATTACCTGAGTGTAATGGTTGGTCTTCAGACCGTGTAAATAGCATGGATGGGGGCTTGGTTTGCTTGATAAACATGGTGGCTGGAAACCACACAAACAGAGCTAGAGGGATGGCCTTCTTCTCCACCACCCCTGAATAGTACTGGAAGGGAATGCAGGGCCTGAGGGACTGTGTAGCAGAGAAGGGACTGATTCCTTGTGTTGGGTGTGTGTGGGTGCCTTAGAGGTTAGGTTAGTTCTGGTGTAGGTGTTCTTGGCTCTGTAATGAGCTCACCAACTTAGCATTGAGCCTTTCACCAACTCCTTGATGGCTTGATAAACCCAACTGTGTTGGCTTGGCTGTGTCTTGTATATCCTTGGCTATGTGTAAGCCTGCTTGTTCCCTTATTCCTTGGAGAATCATGCCCAACTCGGGGGTGGTAGCGCTGCTGAGAGATCAAGGAGCACGCTAGCCTATGGTTGGGTGGAACGTTGTAGCGACGTAGCTGGTTGCGGATCGAGCTCTTCATAAGATAAGTGATCTTGTCCATTTTTACTTCTGCAACTATATTTTTTGTTAATGATCATGTCGAACATGTTGAATGAATGCTTGAGTGAATGCCCGTTAATTCCACTGTGAAAGATAAATAACAATAGTTGTGCATGGTAAACAACTACATTGGTGCGTGTTTTACCTTAATGCATTCCCTGTAGCATTCTATTTATGCAATTTTTAATCATGTACATGTTGATGGGGCTCTTAGCCCGAATGTTGCAAGCTTGGGTCACGTCCTCTTCGTTGGTCGGAGGCATGGGGACGTGACAATATGGTATCAGAGCCCATGTTGCAGCATGGGCCTGAATGGACCACCAAGAGGCAGTGACAGAAGCTGGATTTCTTTCTGCCCAGCAAGGATAAAAAATTTGATGACAGCAAACTCCTAAAATTTTTCCTAAGTGTTGACAGTCGAAACACTTAGTGGTTCAGACTTCTGATGTAGCGGAAGGGTTAGTGGAAGAGACTTCCACTGTAGCGTAAGAGCTAGCAGAAGCGTGCCCGACGAAGGATGTTTGGAGGGAAAATTTGAAAAATTCATCTAAGTGTTGATCGGTCAGGCCACTAACAGGAAAGACTTCCACTGTTGCGGAAGAGCTAGGAGAAAGGACTTCCAATGTAGCGGAAGCATGCCCGACGAAACAATTGAAGAGAGCCAAAAAAAAAAATTGTCCAAGTGTTCCGCATTGGAACAATTAGCGGAAGGGACTTCCACCATTGCGGAAGCCAAAACCACTAAGGCTTCCGACCAAAAAGGCCGCCGACACCGAAAAGTTTAAAATTGTTCTAAGTAAGTGTCGATCGAAATAAGTTAGTGTTTGGCGTGCCGCCATTGCAAAAGCCAAAGTCACTAGACTTCTGATGTGGGAAGATAGTCGACGCCGTAAGGAAGCTAAATTTTTCTAAGCGGTTTGGTGCCCGTCGAAAGGAATTAGTGTTCGTGCACCCACCATTACAGAAGCCAAAGGAACTAAGCTTCCGATGTGGAAAGAGCGCCGACACTGGAAGTTAAAAATTTCTCTAAGGCTGAAATCAGAAGAAGAAAGTGTTTCGTGAGCCACCGTTGTGGAAGCGAAAGCACTAAGTCTTCCGAAGAGAAATACTACTGACGCTGATCGAAAGAGGAAATTGGTTCATGAGCCACCGTTGCGGAAGCCAAAGCATTAAGTCTTTCAATGAGAGAGACCGCCGAAACGTCGGAACAATTAGTGGTTCCGAGATCCGATTCTGCGGAAGAATTAGAGGAATTGGGAGCTGGTTCTGTGGAAGAATTAGAGGAATTGGGAGCAGATTCTGTGGGAGATATAGTGGAAATGAGATCCAATTTTACAAGAAGGAAATTCTGAGTTTTCCATAGGATTTCCCTAGCAGATTGTGACTATTATTCAGTGAATTTTCCAGGGCTGAAAAATGAGAAATTAGAAGCAAAGATAGACATTCTTTGATGAAAAAAAAAATCTAGTGTTTGGGAAAACTTGTAATTTTATAATTTTTCCAAGAAAAGGTAAGTAATGTTGGTTATATTAATGTTATGTATCTAACAGTTATGTTACTAACACCTTTGCAGAGTCATAGTCACTTTCCAGGGAAGTATTCCAGGTAGTACAGTTTGACAAGTAAGTGGTGGTTCAGTATGAGAACCCATGATGGGTATGATGTTCGGGATTCGTATGAGCGAGTAGGAGATGCCATGGGAGAAAATGTCTGTAATAGGAACGATGACATTGAGTCTAATGGAAGTAGATTCCAAGAGACACCGTCAGATGTTGCAGCCACCATGAGAAGTTTAATTAAATCCCAGGAAGAGCAGCATCAGTTGAATGCTACAATGTTGCAGAGTTTGACAGACTTACATAGAAGGATAGACTCTGAACGAGGTACAAAAAGACTAGAAGGCAGTAAGTGCAGTACCAGGAAAAGGATAAATACTTCTAGTGGATGATCTGATTCTAAAGAATCCTGCGGGGATTCAAGCTCTGCTTCTCGTAAAAGAAAAATAAAGAGACACCATAGGGATCGCTCTCAGGAAGAATTTAAGAAGGCTAAACCTCCCACGTTTGATGGTGAGATAAAGACTGGACAAGAGGCCAAGGCTTGGCTTCTTGGGATAAAGAAGTACTTTCAAGTGCATGACTATTCAGCAAACATGAAGGCAAGAGTTGCCATATTCAATCTGAATGGAAGAGCATCCATTTGGTGGGGACACTTCAAGCAGGGAAAGAGGATCAGTGAAAGGAAACTGAAGTGGAAACAGTTCAAGAAGTATTTCAAGTAGAAATACCTATCTGATAGGTATTATGATGACAAGATTAAGGAGTTCCATGAGTTGAGGTTGGGACAGCAAACCATGGAAGAGTATGCAAATAAGTTTTTGGAGCTATTGAGGTATGTCCGATACATCAGAGATGAAAAGGTGAAGGTCCAGCATTTTCTGAGTGGATTACCTCAGTCTTACAAAGACAGAATTGAGTTTTATGAACCTAGAACTCTTGAAGAAGCAATAAGAAAAGCTAATTATTTCTATGAGTAAAGAAAAGGTAAGTCAGATTACCATAAGGCATGGAGAGACAAGAATAATGAGAAGTTCAACCAAAGGAAGAAAGGTTTCAAACCTTCTAGCTTCAGGAATCAGCGGAAGCAGCCATCTCAAGCTGCGAGTAAGCCAGTTGGAGTGACCGGAGAAAAGCCTAAAGATCCACAACAGAATAGAGGGCCACTCCAATGTTGGAAATGTGGAGGACCCCAAATGCGCAGGAATTGTCCACTCGAGAATGAGAGTGCAAGGCCAGCTTATAACATTCAAGAAGCAGAAATAATGGGTCAAGTAGCAAGGGCAGTTCCTAGGATCTATGCAACATTGGAGGACTGCCAGGCAGATCACCAGTCAACTGTGGTTGAAGTAGCAAGTAAGATTGTTGAGCAGTCTATTTCTATTTTGATTGACCCCGGTTCTACGCACAGTTACATTACTCCTAGAGTAGTAGAGATGTGTGCTTTTAAGAAAGTAAAGCATAGGAAGTATTGGTTAGTTTAGCTAGCCACTGGAACTAAGAGAAAGGTCAGTGAAATGGTAGAGAAATGTCCATTGGTCATGAATGGATTGGTCACTTGTGTAGATCTGAATGTTCTACTGCTTGGTTCCTATGATGTTCTCATTGGGATGGATTGGTTAGAAGCTCACAGAGTGAAGCTTGATTGTTACAATAAGACTTTTGAATGCATGAATGAAGAAGGGAACCTAGTAGTCGTGAAAGGCATTCCAAAGGTGATTTCAGTACGACAGGTTTCAGCAATGTAGTTAAAGAAGTTCTATAGGAAGGGTTTCCAATTGTATGCAGCTCAGATTTTGGAGGAAATGAGAGATGAAAATCCGAGGTTGGAGGACTATCAGGTGTTACAGGAATTTAGGGATGTGTTTCCCGATGAGATTCCAGGGCTTCCTCCAAAGTGGGACATTGATTTCACAATTGAACTTGTTCCAGGAGCAGCACTAGTGTCCAAGGCACCCTATAGGATGAGTACACAGGAGATGCTAGAGTTGAAGATGCAACTGCAAGAGTTGTTGGAAAAGAAGTATATCCGACCGACTGTGTCTCCTTGGGGAGCACCGGTTTTTTTTGTAAAGAAGAAAGATGGTACACTTAGGTTATGTATTGATTACAGACAATTGAACAAGGTTACTATGAAGAATAAATATCCTTTGCCTAGGATTGATGACCTCTTTGATCAAATGAGGGGAGCAAAGGTATTTTCCAAGATTGACTTGAGGTCTGGTTACCATCAGGTGAGAATCAAGGATGAAGACATTCATAAGACAGCCTTCAGAACAAGGTATGGGCATTATGAGTTTGTAGTGGTACCATTTGGTCTCACAAATGCGCCAGCTACATTTATGTGCCTCATGAATGGTGTCTTCAGCAGGTATTTGGACAAGTTTGTTCTTGTTTTCCTTGATGACATTCTTGTTTATTCTAAGAATCAGGAAGAGCATGAAGAGCATTTGAGGTTGACATTGCAATTGCTCAGGGAGCATCAGTTGTATGCAAAACTGAGCAAGTGTGACTTCTATAGAGACAGAATTCAGTACTTGGGTCACATTATCTCAGAAGAGGGTATATCTGTGGACCTTGAAAAGATAGAAGCCATTGAATTGGCCTACTCCAAGAAATGTGACAGATGTGAGATCTTTTATGGGACTTGCAGGATACTACAGGAGATTCATTAAAGGATTCGCCAAAGTTGCACATGCTATCACTTCTTTGCAAACAAAGGGGAAGAAGTTCGAATGGACATCGAGGTGTGAAGAAAGTTTCCAGAGATTGAAGAACCTTCTCACCAATGCACCCGTATTGAAAGTTGCAGATCCAGAAAAATATTTTGTGGTATGTACCGATGCATGTGGACAAGGGCTTGGAGGAGTCCTTATGCAGGACAACCACGTGATATGTTATGAGTCAAGAAAGCTGAAGGAGCATACAATGAACTATGCCACTCATTATCTAGAGCTTGCAGCCATAGTACATGCCCTCAAGATGTGGAGACATTACTTGATGGGCAGGAGTTTTGAGCTCAAAACAGACCATTGTGGTTTGAAATATCTATTTGATCAGCCTACTCTAATTGCTAGGCAAGCAAGATGGCTGGAGTTTTTATGTGAATTTGATTTTGAAATCAAGCACATAAAGGGAAAAGAGAATAAGGTAGCTGATGCACTCAGCAGGAAGGTGCAAGAAATGCATGTGGCATCTCTTAGTGTTTGCCAATCAGATTTGAGGCAGTAGATCGTTGATCATGTCGCTGGAGATAAATTGTATGAACAGGTCAAAGACAAGTTGCAGCAACAGAGTCTTGAGAAGAAGTATGAGGGATATAAACTGGAACACGATGGACTTCTCACTTATAAAGGAAGAATTTATATTCCGAAGGTATCATATTTGAGGAGAGTTGTCATGGATGAAATCCATCAAGCTCCGTATTCTAGTCACCCAGGATATCAGAAGAGAATTGCTACAACTAGAAAGCAGTACTTTTGGCCAAGTATGAAAAGGGATATGGCTGAGTACATTTCAAGGTGTATAAAATATCAACAGGTAAAGGCTGAGAATCAACATCCAGCACGTTCATTGCATCCTTTGCCAGTTCTGGAATGGAAATGGGAAGTTATTTCCATGGATTTTATTACAGGATTGCCGATGACTTGGAGACAACATGATTCCATCATGGTTGTGGTAGACAAGTTGACTAAGGCAACACATTTTATACCGGTGAAGTCTACACATCAGACGGATGGCATTGCAAAGATCTTCATGAAGGATATTTTCAAGTTGCATGGATTGCCTAAGGAAATAGTCTCTGACATAGATGTCAAGTTCACTTCCAACTTTTGGAAGGGGTTGTTTGCAGATTTGGGTACAAAGCTAAACTTCAGCACTGCATATCATCCTCAAAAAGATGCTCAGACAGAGAGAGTTAATCAGGTGCTTGAAGACATGCTCTGCATGTATGTGATGGACAAACCAACCAAGTGGGAAGATTACTTGCACTTGGTAGATTTTTCTTATAATAATGGACAGCAGGAATCCTTAAGGATGAGTTTGTATGAAGCTTTGTACGGAAGAAGGTGTAGGACGCCAGTGACTTGGGATAATCTAGTGAACAGGATTGTGCTTGGGCTAGAATTGCTCAGGGAAATGGAGCAAGAGGTTGTAAAGATCAGGAAGAAGCTGAAAGCATTCCAGGACAGACATAAAATCTATGCGGATAAGCATAGGGTGAACAGGGAGTTCAGTGTTGGGGATCATGTTTACCTCAGAGTGAGGGAAAAGAAGAGTTCCTTGAAGATTCGTAGTTGTGCCAAGTTGTCACCTAGATATTTTGGGCCGTTTGAAGTGCTTGAAAGAATAGGGCCAGTTGCATATAGACTTGCATTGCCTGCTAGCACTAGAGCTCATAACGTTTGTCATGTTTCTTTGCTTAAGAGATATGTACATGATCCTAACCATGTGATAAATTGGGATGTGATTCACGTGGAACCTAAGGGAGATTTCCAAATCGAGCCAATGCGCATCCTCGACAGGAAGGTCACAATGCTCCAGAACTAAGCCATAGGTCAGGTAAAGGTGTGATGGGAGCACTTCAGACCTGAAGAGGCTACATGGGCACTGGAGGATGCCATCCAATTGGCACATCCATTTTTGTTCAATTTTGCGGAACACTGAGGCGATGCTAGTGTAACATTTTGTTCAAATTTTGCAAAGCACTGAGGACAGTGCTATTGAAGGGGGAAGGGAATGTCACATCCCCCGTTTTGACCCCGTTGCATTATATGTATATACTGCAATGATCATGGTGTGGAGCTAAAGGCCAAGGCCCCGCCATTGATCAGTTATGTTATGTTTTGGATTTAGACTTGTCACCGATGGTATATCGGGGCATGTGGCATATATTATGTTTATCATCATGTAAATATGCATCTATAATTAAATTAAATGAACCTGACCAGCTACGATCGCGACAACTAAAATGAAAAAGGGGCATGATTTTCACAAGGATAAGGATGTGGGGGAATTTGTAAAACCTTGGCCAATGGGGTAAAAATCCATGTGTCACCTTTTTTTGTTTACCCAACCACCTCCATTGAAGAATGGCTGGTGGTGGTTGAGGCAGTTAATTTTTTTGGGAGTGGGGTGGTAGGACTATCAGTCCTCACCCACACGCACACTCCACCAGTAAGGAACACACTCACGCCTTCCCTCCACTGTGCGTTACCTTCACGGCTGTTTTTCCTTCCTCACGGTCTGCTCACATCCACGCACAAGCTTACCTGGTCTCATTCACGCAAACATTCACTCTCTCCATGACAGTGCTGAAAGGCTGGTGCACTCCAATCCGCATCCTTTCTATTGTTGTTCATCTGCACGCAAGCCGGGAGCTTATCGTCCTCATGCAGGGACCGTTGTCTGCTCATTACCCTCACACGCAAGAGTCTGCCCATTTCACGCTCAGTTCGAAAGTCGGTATTTTCTCTTCCTCTTTGTGGTTTATCAATGTATTGCCGGTGACTTCGTTGCCCAAGGGTGAGCTGTTGTTTTCCCCTATTGTGAGCTATGCTCACTGATAGCTTCGAGGCCGTGGTATTCCCCATGCTGTGAACTTGGTTTCCTTTTCATCCTCGGACTGTGTAAGTTCCTTGGTGACTTCATTGTTCAGATTGGATCGTTGATTGTTCCCATGTTGTTGGTTGTGGTTGCTGTGGTCTTCCTTACATTTAGGGGACTATTGTAAATTCGCTTGAGAGTCATTTTGGCCACGATAGGGCCAAGAATGACTCAGGAATTTTCTTCCCTATCTTAACCTATATCAGCTGATTGATTACTTGAGTGCAATGGTTGGTCTTTGAACCAGGTAAGGAGCAGGGATGGGGGATTGGTTTGCTTGATAAACCTGGTGGCTGGAAACCACACAGACAGAGCTAGAGGGCTGGCCTTCTTCTACACCACCCCTGAATAGCACTAGAAGGGAATGCAGGGCCCGAGGGACTGTGTAGCAGAGAAGGGACTGATTCCTTGTGTTGGGTGTGTGTGGGTGCCTTAGAGGTCAGGCTAGTTCTGGTGTAGGTGTTCTTGGCTCTGTAATGAGCTCACCAGCTTAGCATTGAGCCTTTCCCCAACTCCTTGATGGCCTAATAAACCCAACTGTGTTGGCTTGGCTATGTCTTGTATATCCTTGGCTATGTGTAAGCCTGCTTGTTCCCTTAATCCTTGGAGAATCATGCCCAACTCAAGGGTGGCAGCGCTGCTGAGAGATTAAGGAGCACGCTGGCCTATGGTTGGGTGGAACGTTGCAGCGACTTAGCTGGTTGCGGATCGAACTCTTCATAAGATAAGTGATCTTGTCCATTTTTACTTCTGCAACTATATTTTTTGTTAATGATCATGTCGAACATCTTGAATGAATGCTTGAGTGAATGCACGTTAATTCTGATGTGCAAGATAAATAACAATAGTTGTGCATGGTAAACAACTGCATTGGTGCATGTTTTACCTTAATGCATTCCCTGCAGCATTATGTTTATGCAATTTTTATTCATGTACATGTTCATGGGGCTCTTAGCCTGGCTGTTGCAAGCTTGGGTCACGTCCTCTTCATTGGTCGGAGGCATGGGGACGTGACAGTATGGTATCAGAGCCCATGTTGTAGCGTGGGCCTGAATGGACCACTAAGAGGCAGTGACTGAAGCTAGATTGCTTTCGGCCCAGCAAGGATCAAAAATTTGATGACAACAAACTCCTAAAAATTTGCCTAAGTGTTGACTGTCAGAACACTTAGTGGTTCAGACTTCCAATGTAGCGGAAGGGTTAGTGGAAGAGACTTCCGCTGTATCAGAAGAGCTAGTAGAAGCGCGCCCGATGGAGGATGTTTGGAGGGAAAATTTGAAAAATTCATCTAAGTGTTGATCGGTCGGGCCACTAAGAGGAAAGACTTCCACCATTGCGGAAGAGCTATGCGGAAGGACTTCCGATGTAGTGGAAGCATGCCCAACGAAACAGTTGAAGAGAACTGAATTTTTTTTTTGTCCAAGTGTTCTGCATCGGAACAATTAGCGGAAGGGACTTCCGTCATTGCGGAAGCAAAATGCACTAAGGATTTCGACCAGAAAGGCAACTGACGCCAAAAATTTTAAAATTGTTCTTAGTAAGTGCCGATCAGAAGAAGTTAGTGTTTGTCGTGCCGCCATTGCAGAATTCAAAGTCACTAGACTTCTGATGTGGGAAGACAGCCGACACCGCGAGGAAGCTAAATTTTTCTAAGCGGTTTGGCGCCCGTCGAAAGGAATTAGTGTTCGTGCACCCACCGTTGTGGAAGCCAAAGGCACTAAGCTTCTGATGTGGAAAGAGCGCCGACGCTGGAAGTTAAAAATTTCTATAAGGCTGAAATCGAAAGAAGAAAGTGTTTCGTGAGCCGCCGTTGTGGAAGCGAAAGAACTAAGTCTTCCGACGAGAAATACTGCTGACATCGATCGAAAGAGGAAAGTGGTTCATGAGCCACCATTGCGGAATCCAAAGTGTTAAGTCTTCCGACGAGAGAGACCTCCAAAACGTCGAAACAATTAGTGGTTCCGAGATCTGAATCTGCAAAAGAATTCGAGGAATTGGGAGCTGATTCTACGGAAGAATTAGAGGAATTGGGAGCTGATTCTGTGGGAGATATAGTGGAAATGAGATCCAATTTTACAAGAAGGAAATTCTAAGTTTTCAGTAGGATTTCCCAAGCAGATTATGAATGTTATTCAGTGAATTTTCCAAGGCTGAAAAATGAGAAAGTAGCAGCAAAGATAGGCATTCTTTGATGAAAAAAAAAATCTAGTGTTTGGGAAAACTTGTAATTTTATAAATTTTCCAAGAAAAGGTAAGTAATGCTGGTTATATTAATGTTATGTATCTAAAAGTTACGTTACTAACACCTTTGCAGAGTCATAGTCATTTTCCAGGGAAGTATTCCAGGTAGTGCAGTTTGACAAGTAAGTGGTAGTTCAGTATGAGAACCCATGATGGGTATGATGCTCGGGATTCGCATGAGCGAGCAGGAGATGCCATGGAAGAAAATGTCCGTAATAAGAACAATGACATTGAGTCTAATGGAAGGAGATTCCAGGAGACACCGTCAGATGTTGCAGCCACCATGAGAAGTTTAATTAAAGCCCAGGAAGAGCAGCATCAGTTGAATGCTGCAATGTTACAGAGTTTGACAGACTTACATAGAAGGATAGACTCTGGACGAGGTACAGCAAGACCAGAAGGCAGTAAGAGTAGTACCAGGAAAAGGAGAAATAATTCTAGTGGATCATCTGATTCTAAAGAATCCATCGGGGATTCAAGCTCTGCTTCTCGTAAAATAAAAAGAACGAGACACCATAGGGATCGCTCTCGAGACAAATTTAAGAAGGCTAAACCTCCCACATTTGATGGTGAGATAAAGACTGGACAAGAGGCTGAGGCTTTGCTTCTTGAGATAAAGAAGTACTTTCAAGTGCATGACTATTCAGCAAACATGAAGGCAAGAGTTGCCATATTCAATCTGAATGGAAGAGCATCAGTTTGGTGGGAACACTTCAAGCAGGTAAAGAGAATCAATAAAAGGAAACTGAAGTGGAAACAGTTCAAGAAGTATTTCAAGTAGAAATACCTATCTGACAGGTATTATGATGACAAGATTAAGGAGTTCCATGAGTCGAGGTTGGGACAACAAACCATGGAAGAGTATGCAAATAGGTTTTTGGAGCTGTTGAGGTATGTCCGATACATCAGAGATGAAAAGGTGAAGGTCCAACATTTTCTGAGTCGATTACCTCAGTCTTACAAAGATAGAATTGAGTTTTATGAACCTAGAACTCTTGAAGAAGCAATAAGAAAAGCTAGGTATTGCTATGAGCAAAGCAAAGGTAAGCCAGATTACCATAAGGCATGGAGAGACAAGAAGAATGAGAATTTCGACCAAAGGAAGAAAGGTTTCAAACCTTCTAGCTTCAGGAATCAGCAGAAGCAGCCATCTTAAGCTGCGAGTAAGCCAGTTGGAGTGACCAGAGAAAAGCCTAAAGATCCACAACAGAATAGAGGGCCACTCCAATGTTGGAAATGTGGAGGACCCCACATGCACAGGAATTGTCCACTCAAGAATGAGAGTGCAAGGCCAGCTTATAACATTCAAGAAGTAGAAACAGTGGGTCAAGTAGCAAGCGCAATTCCTAGGATCTATGCAGCACTGGAGGACTACCAGGAAGATCACCAGTCAGCTGTGGTTGAAGTAGCAGGTAAGATTGTTGAGCAGTCTGTTTCTATTTTGATTGACCCCGGTTCTACGCACAGTTACATTACTCCTAGAGTAGTAGAGATTTGTGCTTTTAAGAAAGTAAAGCATAGGAAGTCTTGATTAGTTCAGCTAGCCAATGGAACTAAGAGAAAGGCCGGTGAAGTGGTAGAGAAATGTCCATTGGTCATGAATGGATTGGTCACTTGTGTAGATCTGAATGTTCTACTGCTTGGTTCCTATGATGTTCTCATTGGGATGGATTGGTTAGAAGCTCACAGAGTGAAGCTTGATTGTTACATTAAGACTTTTGAATGCATGAATGAAGAAGGGAACCTAGTAGTCGTGAAAGGCATTCCAAAGGTGATTTCAGTATGGCAGGTTTCAGCAATGTAATTAAAGAAGTTCTATAGGAAGGGTTGCCAGTTGTATGCAGCTCAGATTTTGGAGGAAATGAGAGATGAAACTCCGAGGTTGGAGGACTATCATGTGTTACAGGAATTCAGGGATGTGTTTCCTGATGAGATTCCAGGGCTTCCTCCAAAGCGGGACATTGATTTCACAATTGAACTTGTGCCAGGAGTAGCACCAGTGTCCAAGGCACCCTACAGGATGAGTACAGCGAAGATGCTAGAGTTGAATATGCAACTGCAAGAGTTGTTGGAAAAGAAGTATATCCGACCGAGTGTGTCTCCTTGGGGAGCACCGATTTTGTTTGTAAAGAAGAAAGATGGTACACTCAGGTTATGGATTGATTACAGACAGTTGAACAAGGTTACTGTGAAGAATAAATATCCTTTGCCTAGGATTGATGACCTCTTTGATCAAATGAGGGGAGCAAAGGTATTTTCCAAGATTGACTTGAGGTCTAGTTACCATCAGGTGAGAATCAAGGATGAAGAAATTCATAAGACAGCCTTCAGGACAAGGTATGGGAATTATGAGTTTGTAGTGGTACCATTTGGTCTCACAAATGCGCCAACTACATTTATGTGCCTCATGAATGGTGTCTTCAGCAGGTATTTGGACAAGTTTGTTCTTGTTTTCCTTGATGACATTCTTGTTTATTCTAGGAATGAGGAAGAGCATGAAGAGCATTTGAGGTTGACATTGCAATTGCTCAGGGAGAATAAGTTGTATACAAAACTGAGCAAGTGTGACTTCTATAGAGACAGAATTCAGTACTTGGGTCACATTATCTCAGAAGAGGGTATATCTGTGGAACCTGAAAAGATAGAAGCCATTATGAATTGTCCTACTCCAAGAAATGTGACAGATGTGAGATCTTTTATGGGACTTGCAGGATACTACAGGAGATTCATTGAAGGATTCTCCAAAGTTGCACATGCTATCACTTCTTTGCAGACGAAGGGGATGAAGTTTGAATGGACATCGAGGTGTGAAGAAAGTTTCCAGAGATTGAAGAACCTTCTCACCAGTGCACTCGTATTGAAAGTTGCAGATCCAGAAAAAGATTTTGTGGTATGTACCGATGCATGTGGGCAAGGGCTTGGAGGAGTCCTTATGTAGGACAACCACGTGATATGTTATGAGTCAAGAAATCTGAAGGAGCATGAGATGAACTATGCCACTCATGATCTAGAGCTTGTAGCCATAGTACATGCCCTCAAGATGTGGAGACATTACTTGATAGGCAGGAGTTTTGAGCTCAGAACAGACCATTGTGGTTTGAAATATCTATTTGATCAGCCTACTCTGAATGCTAGGAAAGCAAGATGGTTGGCGTTTTTATGTGAGTTTGATTTTGAAATCAAGCACATAAAGGGAAAAGAGAATAAGGTAGCTGATGTACTCAGCAGGAAGGTGCAGGAAATGCATGTGGCATCTCTTAGTGTTTGCCAATCAGATTTGAGGCAGCAGATCGTTGATCATGTTGCTGGAGATGAATTGTATGAACAGGTCAAAGACAAGTTGCAGCAGCAGAGTCTTGAGAAGAAGTATGAGGGATATAAACTGGAAGACGATGGACTTCTCACTTATAAAGGCATAATTTATATTCGGAAGGTAGCAGATTTGAGGAAAGTTGTCATGGATGAAATCCATCAAGCTCCGTATTCTGGTCACCCAGGATATCAGAAGACAATTGCTACAACTAGAAAGCAGTACTTTTGGCCAAGTATGAAAAGGGATATGGCTGAGTACATTTCAAGGTGTATAAAATGTCAACAGGTAAAGGCTGAGCATCAACATCCAGTAGGTTCATTGCATCCTTTGCCAGTTTCGGAATGGAAATGGGAAGTTATTTCCATGGATTTTATTACAGGATTGCCGATGACTTGGAGACAACATGATTCCATCATGGTTGTGGTAGACAAGTTGACTAAGGCAGCACATTTTATACCGGTGAAGTCTACGCATCAGACGGATGACATTGCAAAGATCTTCATGAAGGATATTTTCAAGTTGCATGGATTGCCTAAGGCAATAGTCTCTGACAGAGATGTCAAGTTCACTTCCAACTTTTGGAAGGGGTTGTTTGCAGATTTGGGTACAAAGCTAAACTTCAGCACTGCATATCATCCTTAGACAGATGGTCAGACAGAGAGAGTTAATCAGGTGCTTGAAGACATGCTCCACATGTATGTGATGGACAAACCAACCAAGTGGGAGGATTACTTGCACTTGGTATAGTTTTCTTATAATAATGGACAGCAGGCATCCTTAGGGATGAGTCCGTATGAAGCTTTGTACGGAAGAAGGTGTAGGACGCCAGTGACTTGGGATAATCCAGTGAATAGGATTGTGCTTGGGCCAAAATTGCTCAGGGAAATGGAGCAAGAGGTTGTAAAGATCAGGCAGAAGCTGAAAGCAGCCCAGGACAGACATATAATCTATGTGGATAAGCATAGGGTGAACAAGGAGTTCAGTGTTGGGGATCATGTTTACCTCAGAGTGAGGGCAAGGAAGAGTTCCTTGAAGATTGGTAGTTGTGCCAAGTTGTCACCTAGATATTGTGGGCTGTTTGAAGTGCTTGAAAGAATAGGGCCAGTTGCATATAGAATTGCATTGCCTGCTAGCACTAGAGCTCATAATGTTTTTCATGTTTCTTTGCTTAAGAGATATGTACATGATAATAACCACGTGCTAAATTGTAATGTGATTCAGGTGGAACCTGAGGGAGAGTTCCGAATCGAGCCAATGCGCATCCTCGATAGGAAGATCACAATGCTCTGGAACCGAGCCATAGGTCAGGTAAAGCTGCAATGGGAGCACTTCGGACCTGAAGAGGCTACATGGGAGCTGGAGGATGCCATGCGATTGGCACATCCATTTTTGTTCAATTTTGTGGAACACTGAGGCGATGCTAGTGTAACATTTTGTTCAAATTTTACAAAGCACTGAGGACAGTGCTATTGAAGGGGGAGGGGAATGTCACATCCCTGGTTTTGACCCCGTTGCATTAGATGTATATACATTAATGATCATGGTGTGGAGCTAAAGGAAAAGGCCCCGCCATTGATTGGTTATGCTATGTTTTCGATTTAGATTTGTCACCGATGTTATATCAGGGCATGCAGAATATATTATGTTTATCATCATGTAAATATGCATCTATAATTAAATTAAATGAACCTGACCAGCTACGATCGCGGCAACTAAAATGAGAATGGGGCATGATTTTCACAAGGATAAGGATGTGGGGGAATTTGTCAAACCTTGGCCAATGGGGTAAAAATCCATGTGTCAAACCTACCCAATGCTCCTTCCAGAACAGCATGAATAGCTTGAGTTTTATGAGTGTGAAGGAAAGCAAGATCACTTGGAAAGATCCATTTGAGTATGAGAAATGGGGCTTACAACAAAAAACTCGTTGCCTTGTTCTTTAGTGTTTAACGAGCATGACAAAGACACAAAGTACACTCAGAATATTTTTCATGTTTAGGTCCAGAGCACGAAAAAGAGAAAACTAAGCTCATACCAGGAGTTCCTTTTCTGTAAATTTATTCCCTCAGGTCTGAAAAAGTGATAAACCTATGCCTAAGAATACTCTTCTCAATTCAAAATAGAAAAGAGAGGGATCCTTTCTCGTATTATTCCACATGATACAAGAAAGAGATAACCTACCACCAATGCGGATGCCCATTCACATATTCTTAACAAGCTTGAATGGACAAGTTAACTTGGCAGTCAAGTCTGTTTTGAAGGAGTCAGACCTGGGCCTAAAGAAACTCCATAAGGGTAGGGAGTCCTATAAAGGGATAGATTATAAAAAGAGGCTCTATTTGGTGTGAAAAATAGCTAAGAGGAAAGCCCTGTACTTGAAGCAAATGTGGCATGAGTATCAAAAGACAACATCAGTTTCAAAGGAGGATACTCATGAAAAGAAGGTCCTATCCACAGAAGAACAATGGTAAAGACAGGGAACTAATGGTTTAAAATACCATAGTCCGTGGAAAAATGTTAATTGCTAAGGTTAATGTGGATTAAGTATAGATGCAAAAATGCATTGGAAATGTCAAAAACCACCCTATAGGAGCAAAAAACACTTTGTAATGATAAAAAACCTGTTACAAGGCAAAAAGAGATATGGTATTAGTTGAATATATTTTGAACTATAGGAAAAAACCCACTTTTAGAAATATAATTTCTATAAATAGTTCAAAAATTAAAGCAAAACTCACCATTTTGATTTTATGCCATAAGAAGCAAGTGTTTACCTCTACCTTCATTCGATTGGTGTGGACAATCTAGTGGACGAAATCCGATTCCGCAAGTTGCAGGTAAGCCTACACCCCGAGCTCTTCAATTTGATCCTAGCAATTTTCAAATTTGGGTCCCAATTTCATTGTATTAAGCATCCTAAACCATGCCACGTCTTGTACGCGGGTTAGCAGTGTTGAAACTCGTGTACACGTGTTATGTACATGGGTTGCCTTTAGAGATAGTCGTGTACAGTACGCGACATGTCTAACTAGACAGTCGCGTGTACTGTGTGAAGGATAAAAAGCTAATTTAAGGCAAAAAATTTTAAATTTTATATGAAATTGATGATTCATAATGGTTATTTTGCTAGGTGTGAAGATGGTGTTGGAATGGAGGGAACGAGAGCATGAAAATATGGACCAAGAAGCACTCCAAAGTGTGCCCACCATACATGCTTTACGAATGAGTAGGTTATTAAAATTATTTTGCACATCACCTATGCGGGCCAATGTCCGTTTATTGGAGTTCATAATAAACTACTGGGATCATGATTTAGGGATGTTTGACCTACAAGGTGAAACTTTGGAAATTATTTCCGAGGACATATATTTTATTGCCGGTCTGTTACAATGAGGAGCACTGGTCAACTTAGAGGGCACCGACAGGGGTGGTGATCCTTTAAGTGTCTAGAACTACATTGATGTGTACTACACACTTGGTACCCAGAAGAGAGGGCGTTGCGTCCCTATTGCACATATCCGTAATTTTACACTACAGGTATTGACGAGCACCATAGTGAGGATTGCAGGATCCTCTTCGTTACATCTCGCTACACGGAACCAAATGAGATTAGCGGTGGATTGTATGCAGGGTGCCCTGTATGATTGGTGTTCTAGAGATGTCCCAATTATGAAAAAACAACTCTCGGATTGCAAGAGAGGAAGGAGAAAGAACTTTGGGTATTCTAGCATATTGGTTGCCTTCTTCTTTGAGAGAGTACTTGGGTTGAGTCCTGCTATACCCCTACCAGTCCGATATCCATGTCATCTTAGGCTGAGTAGATGGGGAGACATCTTCCTCCGTCAAGGAGGAGGAGATTCAGTGCATAGTGTGTACGATGATGACTTCTAATTCTGGTGGGCGCGGAAGCTACCGGCACTAGAGCAGTTTCCATATGTTGGGATGGATTTTTGAGGTGATCCAAACCTTGTCCTCCCTCCAGGAGGAGCATGGGGAGAGCTAGGTAATTTTTTTAATTTTCAAAGTTTTTAAAATTTTTATAAATTTTAAAATGATAAATATATACATATGTATAAAAGTCCTAATCCTATAAATATGTCAAAATCCAGATATTGGACCGGTCTTCCCTGAGGGGCATCCACGTATGTTTGTTCGTCCTATTGTAGGTGAAGACCCAGGGCTTATTAGGGTTCTGGAGGGAAAGCTGGCCATGCTTACCCAAAGAGTTCGCACTTTGCGGATAGAGCATATCCCGACCGTC